>OX377621.1:76200348-76467848 GCA_947397865.1 Polietes domitor | reverse complement strand
TATATATATATATAACGTTATGCATTTTGTTTATTCTTATTCATCTTTTATCCCTAAAAACGAAATGGAGTGAAACGTTTTCAATCATGTCATTTATTAATGCGGGTTTAAAAAATATATATTCCCGTTTATTCATTCCAATGATTCAAAACATGTAAAGAGTGATTTTTTTGAGGTTAGGATTTTCATGCATTAGTATTTGACAGATCACGTGGGATTTCAGACATGGTGTCAAAGAGAAAGATGCTCAGTATGCTTTGACATTTCATCATGAATAGACTTACTAACGAGCAACGCTTGCAAATCATTGAATTTTATTATCAAAATGCGTGCTCTGTTAAGAAAGTTCATCGCACGCTTCCATTTTATGGTCAGTTTAATCGACCCACTGAAGCGGCTATTCGGGCTATTGTGACTAAATTTCGCACCAAATTTACATTGTTGGACATTAAACCACCAAGACGCTTACGTAGAGTACGAACTGAAGAAAATATCGCAGCTGTATCGGCCAATGTTAATGATGACCATCAATTATCGATTCGTCGCCGTTCGCAGCAATTGGGCCTCTGTTACTCAAAAACGTGGAAATGCCAAAATTGGACTAAGCGGATGGACCACTTGAGGCGCAGCCGCGGTCAACATTTAAATGAAATTATCTTCAAAAAGTAAATGTCATGGACCAATCTAACGTTTCAAATAAAGAACCGATGAGATTTTGCAAATTTTATGCGTTTTTTTAAAAAAAAAGTTATCAAGCTCTTAAAAAATCACCCTTTATTTTCTAACATAAGCGATGACAAATTAGTTAAAAGTTCCAGTTTTCTCAACGTTCAGATAACTGGGTTTAAAACATACCAAACCTGATTTCGCAAATAATTTATAAAATTATTAATCATAATGATATAAAAATAATTTCATGTTGTCGGTTTTCGTAGAAGTGCCAAACCAAAACAAAAACAAATATTGAAAAAATAATTTTATAAATAAATATAATATTTTAATTATTTCAAATAAAAAAATAAATATTCTTATAAAGAGTGATTTTTTTGAGGTTAGGATTTTCATGCATTAGTATTTGACAGATCACGTGGGATTTCAGACATGGTGTCAAAGAGAAAGATGCTCAGTATGCTTTGACATTTCATCATGAATCGTCTTACAAACGAACAACGCTTGCAAATTATTGAATTTTATTATCAAAATGCGTGCTCTGTTAAGAAAGTTCATTGCGCGCTTCCATTTTATGGTCAGTTTAATCGACCCACTGAAGCGGCTATTCGGGCTATTGTGACTAAATTTCGCACCAAATTTACATTGTTGGACATTAAACCACCAACACGCTTACGTAGAGTGCGAACTGAAGAAAATATCGCAGCTGTATCGGCCAGTGTTAATGATGACCACCAATTTTCGATTCGTCGCCGTTCGCACCAATTGGGTCTCTGTTACTCAAAAACGTGGAAATGCCAAAATTGGACTAAGCGGATGGACCACCTAAGACGCAGCCGCGGTCAACATTTAAATGAAATTATCTTCAAAAAGTAAATGTCATGGACCAATCTAACGTTTCAAATAAAGAACCGATGAGATTTTGCAAATTTTATGCGTTTTTAAAAAAAAAAAAGTTATCAAGCTCTTAAAAAATCACCCTTTATTTCTATTTTCAAAAAGCTTAAATACGATAAATATTGGTAGATAGTGGTTGCTACAGTTGGATGTATTTCCATTCTATTTTAGTTCCAAAAGTACAAATTTTGAAAATCCATTATCAGACGTACATAGTGCAAAATGACCTAACTTCATGATTCAATCAATTTTTGCCGTAAAAGAAAAATTACGAATTTGGAAAAAAACTTTTCATTTTGCGTGAATATGCAGTCAGAGGAATGTATACTCCAAATTCCACGATTCCAGCTGCGCCCGTTTGGTTGGTACCATTTTTACCCCCTTGACGTTTCTACGAAACTAGAATTTTATCATTCTAGCTGTAGTCGTTTAGTTGGTACTATTCCCTCTATACCATTGTATCCCTTGAAAAATCCGTTCATTTTCCGTGTCTACGCAGTCAAATGAATGTATACTCCGAATTTCATGACTCTAGCTGCGGTCATTTGGTTGGTACTATTTTTATCCCCTTTTTCAATTTTGATCCCAAAAAGTACGAATTTCGAAAAATCAATTTATTTTCCGTGTCTACATAGTCAGAGGAATGTATACTCTGAATTTCATGACTCTAGCTGCGGTCATTTGGTTGGTACTATTTTTATCCCCTTTTTCTATTTTGACCCCAAAAACTATGAATTTCGAAAAATCAGTTCATTTTCCGTGTCTACACTGTCAGAGAAATTTATACTCCGAATTTCATGACTCTAGCTGCGGTCATTTGATTGGTACTATTTTTATCCCCTTTTTCATTTTAACCCCAAAAAGTACGAATTTTGAAAAATTCCTCTATTTTACTTGTCTATGCAATCAGAGGAATGTATACACCGAATTTCTATATTATAGATGCATCCGTTTAGTTGGTACCATTTTTATCCCTCTATTCCCATTTTACCCCTTAAAAGTACGAATTTGGAAAAAATACTTTTATATTATGTATCTACTCAATTAGAGGAATGCAGACACCGAATTTCGTATTTCTAGCTGTTGTCGTTTAATATGTACCTTTTTTATCCCTTTCTTGTCCCATTTCACCCCCTACAAATAAGAATCACTTTATGGTGCACGTTTTTGCTATAAGGGGAATGTGCATACCAAATATAAAACAAATATAAACAGACATATTCAACAAAACTGCTTAAATACGCTAAAATATTAGGGATTATTATGGGTATTTAGTCCTTGTGAGGGAAATTTTTTTCCCTATGGGCCGATTTCGCCCCGTTTCAATCCCAACCGATCTACGACTATAAGACGCATTTATGGAAAATTTGGACGTCCTAGCTTCTTTCGTTTATATGGATACCGTGCTTTCAACAGACGGACGGACGGACATGGCTAGATCGTCTTAGATTTTTATGACGATCAAGAATATATATACTTTATAGGGTCTCAGGTCGATATTTCAAGGTGTTACAAACGGAATCCTCCATCTTGGAGGTGGAGGGTATAAAAATATAAAATACTTTTATTTAAATATACATAAGAAATGAGAAGTGAATTGACAATTTATTTACACTTTGGGACCAGTTCTGTGATCTATCCATATCGACATATCCCGGATGGGTACGTTTATAGCAATCGCCACCAATTTCCCATAGGGATTATAATGATTACTCTGTTCCAATTCTGTCTATTCAGATAACCGGTTATTTGTTATATGAAACCTGATTTCGCAAACAATTTGATGGAAATTGTTTGTTTAAAATGGATTTGTTTATTTTTCATGAAAACCGGTTTCAACCATTTCAAACCCCTTATTTAAAACCGGGTTTCAAGAAAATGCAGATATAAAAATGATTAATAAAAATAATTCCAGTTACAGTGTGAAATTTTTAGATAACCGGTTTTAAAACCCGAGTTTTTCCAATTAGGTTTTAGTAAAAAGTTTAATATGATAGAAAATATTTGATTAATATTACAAACGTTGTCGTCTTTTTCGTGAAAACGGTTTAAAACTCGATGTTTTCCAAATCTGTTTTCAATAAATTTTTTGAGATAAACAATATTTAATAAAAAATTTCAATTCCAGTTTTAATTTTTTCCAGACAATCGACCTTAAAACCGAGGTTTTCTACATCAGTTTTAGCAAAAAGTTTTTTTAATTTTTCTGTCAAAATCGGTTTAAAACCCGGGTTTCAGTTTTCATTTTTCTCCAGATATCCGGGTTTTAAACCCGTTTTTTTCTAAACTGGTTTTAGCAACAAGTTTAATACGATAGAAAATGTTTGATTAATATTCAGAGCTATTTAATTTTTTCCTGGCCCTCCAGCTTCTCAAGAAATTTGACGCGATAGCAAATTTTTGATTAATATTCAATGTTTTTTACCAAAAAACCGGATTAAAACTAGAGTTTTTCGATTATTAATTAAAAAATCCAGTTTTAGCAAAAAGTTTTTTCATTTTTCTGTGAAAATCGGTTTAAAACCCGGGTTTCCAGTTTTCATTTTTCTCCAGATATCCGGGTTTTAAACCTGGGTTTTTTTCTAAACTGGTTTTGAGCAAAAAGTTTAATGCGATAGAAAATGTTTGATTAATATTCAAAGCATTTTAAATTATTCCTGGCCCTCCAGCTTCTCAAGAAATTTGACACGATAGCAAATCTTTGATTAATATTTAATGTTTTTACCTGAAAACCGAATTAAAACTAGAGTTTTTCGATTATTAATTAAAAATCAGTTTTATTTTGATTTGATTTTTTCCACACCGGTTTTAAAATCCGAGTTTTTCTCAAACTTGCTTTAGCAAAAAGTTTAACACGATAGAAAATGTTTGAAAAATATTCAAATATTCTTTTTTTCGTGAAAACCGGTTTAAACCCTAAACCTATATCAAACGAAAATACAACACAATATATTTTTTAAATTTAAAATAATATAAAATTCATTTTGAAAATTTTCAAAAAATATAAAAAATGGTAAATAAATGCAATGTGACGATTTCAGTAGAAATCCAAAAAAATTGGGACACATTTCTCCAATTTTGGAATTTGTTTTTTTGAAAAATATGCTAAATCTGTAAATCTAGAGTAAATTTTGTCAACACTTTTATGAATTTTATGTATTTTTCTTGTACATCAACTGTTATTGAAAACTTCTTCTTTTTAAATCGTGCGAGAAACTGAAAATCGATTGGTAATCGACCAAGTTAATGGCTAATAAGTGAGTAAAGTACTCAAAACCTTTTTTTGGAGGTGTCCTGGAAATTTCAATAACAGATTCTTGTTGTATTCGACAATTCCTCTAAGAAAAATAACATCACTTCCCAGACTTTTGTATTTCAATCCCAAATTAAATGTATTATGATGAATGCTTTGAAATTTGATATGTCTAAACTTCATTGCGAACACATAAAATTTAAACCCCATCATACATATAAAAACTGGTTTCAACGATTGAGCCAGTTCTCTGCGCCAATTTGTATCATTCTTTAATATTATGAAAATTACAAAGTCAGTCAATGAATGCATTTTTCTTAACTACACATCATCATCATCAACTGGAATAGACGATGTGTATTAGGGCGGGTTGATTTGTATGGATGAAAAAAAAAATAAAAATCGTAATCTACAATAAATTCTAAGAAAATTCTCCGAATGGGTCTAAAATCAAACCCTAATCCGCGCCTTTCGACTTGAAAATTTTTACTTGGGTAATATTTTTTTTAATTTTTTTTGGCATATAAATTTTAATTTAAATTTTACATGGTTTCTTCGGAGAATTTTCTTAGAATTTTATGTAGTTTACGTTTTTGCTATACGTTTAAAAAAATAAAAATCAACCCGCCCTAATGTGTATGTACATCACTGTACGATGTGTCATGTTATGGTCGTCCATAAATTGCAGTGAGTTATGCTAATTGATTTGTGAAAAGTGTGACAAATATTATTGGAATTGAACACCAAACCACAACAAGACCACATGGATGGATGGATGGATAAATGAATGGTTGTGGTGGTGTTGTTGTTCGCCATCTTCCATCATCATCATGGTTGTCGTCTGATGATCTTTTCTAGAGCACTTAAACTTTCCCACCCATGAGCCGACACACTATCACTCCACTTGTTTCAAGTGGATAGAATACCATAAAATCCTGATTTTTGTAGAGTAGCTTCTGATCTGATGTGCACGAAGCACACAACAGTATGCAAATGAAAATAAATCTTGGCAAACTTTGAATATAATCACATTCACATACATATTTATCCATAAAATTTCCAACAATACACAACAATAGCGGTCACAGGGATACACTGTGAATTAAAATAAACTACATTGAACTTCGGATAGCTCAAAGCAATTTCTCCTCATATCAAAACTAAACCTTGAAATTAGAAACTGTTTTTTTTTCGTAAAACCAATTTTCCTCAAATAATTAAAAATTTACTCAAACTGACGAAAATTCTACTCAACTTTTGCATCAATTTTTCCTTAAAACAAATATTTTGTATCAAACTGAAGAAAATGTTATTTGATTTAAGGAAAACGTGAACTTAAAATATGTTTATTTGAACTAAAACTGTAAAAAAAGATCCCGAATACTTCAATACTCCCAATTTTGTTTCAGTGTATAAAAAAAAATCACATAAAAATAACAACATGATATAATTCCCAATAGTTTCTTGATCCTGATACTGCCATAAAGAGTTCAGTTATTAATTATTAAGTATCTATAAATCGATTATTGGACTTTCCTCTTCGATTTTTACATATTCTTAGAATTGTAAATAAACTCATCTTCAAGTGTTATACAATAAATTTAAATAAAAAAATTACGTTTTTCTTCTTACATTCATCAACTAAAAAATTCGAGTTTTTATATGGATTTTAATACTTTTTCTAAAAAAAATAATAATTAACATTTAATAAAAAAATATTTTTTTTGAAAAGACTTTTGGCATGGTCGAAATCATGATCGTGGTAGTCTGCAGCCAAGTAATAAATGTCACCACGCCATTTGTAAATGAATTTACATTCTAAAGGGTGATTTTTTAAGAGCTTGATAACTTTTAAAAAAAAAAAAACGCATAAAATTTGCAAAATCTCATCGGTTCTTTATTTGAAACGTTAGATTGGTCCATGACATTTACTTTTTGAAGATAATTTCATTTAAATGTTGACCGCGGCTGCGTCTTAGGTGGTCCATCCGCTTAGTCCAATTTTGGCATTTCCACGTTTTTGAGTAACAGAGACCCAATTGGTGCGAACGGCGACGAATCGAAAATTGGTGGTCATCATTAACACTGGCCGATACAGCTGCGATATTTTCTTCAGTTCGCACTCTACGTAAGCGTGTTGGTGGTTTAATGTCCAACAATGTAAATTTGGTGCGAAATTTAGTCACAATAGCCCGAATAGCCGCTTCAGTGGGTCGATTAAACTGACCATAAAATGGAAGCGCGCAATGAACTTTCTTAACAGAGCACGCATTTTGATAATAAAATTCAATAATTTGCAAGCGTTGTTCGTTTGTAAGACGATTCATGATGAAATGTCAAAGCATACTGAGCATCTTTCTCTTTGACACCATGTCTGAAATCCCACGTGATCTGTCAAATACTAATGCATGAAAATCCTAACCTCAAAAAAATCACTCTTTATTAAACATAGATGCAAAATGGTCTTGAACAATATCCCAGTTCAAATCAAAAAATATTTTTTATTAAAAGTAAATATTTCTTTATTAAAAATAAATATTTTTTATTAAAAATAAATATGTATTTTATGAATTTTTTTTTAAATAAATATTTTTTATTAAAAAGAAATATTTTTTTTATTAAAAATAAATATTTTTTTGTACAAAATATTAAAACAATAATTTGTATTAAAAATTATTTTTATAAAAATTAGTTTTTTATTTATTTAGATTTAATTTTTTTATTTAAATTTATTTTTTTATTTATTATTTTTATAAAATAAAAGTGGGAGAATTATTTTTTTTTTCTAAAATTTTATTTCTTTTATTAAAAAATTTTTAAACAATAATTTGTATTTGTATTAGAAAAAAAAACAAATTTATTCGACTTTTATTTAGATATGTTAAATAATTGGAGCTTAATTATTAAATAACCAAACTCAAATATGACTTTTTTACTAAAACAATTATTTTTAATTGTTATTAAAAAACATAATTTTTAATTAAAAAATAAAATGTTTATTTTTTATTAAAGCGATAATTCTTAGCATTTTAAAAAAAATATATTTTTAATAAAAAAAATAAAATTTTAGAAAAAAATATTGCTCCCAAATTTCTAAAACAAATTTAAATTAAAATAATAATAATATTAATAAAATAATATATTTAAATAAAAAATATTTTTATTAAATCTAAATAAATTTTTAATATATTTAATTTTTGATTTACATTTATTTTTTTATTTAAATATATTTTATAAAACTGGGAGAAATAAAATTTATTTTTTTTTTTTCAAAAATTTTATTTTTTATTAAAAAATTTTAAAACAATTATGTGTACTGAAAAAATAATTTTTATTAAAAAAAAACAATTTTATTCGACCTTTATTTAGACATATTAAATAATTGGAGCTTTATTATTAAATAACCAAACTCAAATATATTTTTTATTAAAACAATTACTTTTAATTGTTATTAAAAAACATAATTTTTAATTAAAAAATAAAATTTTCATTATTTATTAAAGCGATAATTCTTAGCATTTATTAAAAAAAAATATTTTTAATAAAAAAATAAAATTAAAAAAAATAAAATTTTAGAAATTTTTTTTCCAATTTTATAAAATAAATTTAAATAAAAAATATATTTAAATAAAAAATATTTTTATTAAATCTAAATTCATTTTTATTATAGTCATATTTAAAAGTCATATATTTTTTTAGATTTTTCAGTAATGATGAGTTTTATTAAAAAAAAATATTTCTCTATTTAAACAATAATTTTTATTAAAAAATATAAATGGTATTATTTATTTGACCTTTATTTGGATATATTTTGATGGTTGATTATTTAACATTTAAATAACCAAATTCAAAAAATATTTTTTATTAAAACAAAACAATTATTTTTAATTTTTGTTAAAACAGACAATAATAAATATAAGTTTTTTAATAATATAATTTTTAATTAAAAAAGATAAGTTTTAGTTTGTATAAAAAGATAATTTTTGACATTTATTAAAGAAATAATAAAATTAAACATATTTTTTTAATTAAAAAATATTTCTCCCAGTTTTATAAAATAAATTTGAATATTAAAAAAATATTGTTTTCGTTCAAAAATTCTACTTTGATATTTATATATCGCTGTTATTGTTTAGAATAATATTTTAACGATTTTAAAAGTATACCTTGCCAAACGAACGAGAATTGCTACTTAGAGGCTACTAGATTAGAAAATCCGTCGGCGGCCTTAGTTTGTTCTCGGTTATGACATTATGAATCACCTCGTCTAGCTTCTTGCATACGCCTCTTAAAGATTCTATAGTTTCCCGTACATCATGTTGCTTCATGATGTTCGACATTTTCATGTTTATTAACCAACAGCCAACACTGTCTCTCTCTAGATCCCCATCAAAGATTGTTTTCCTCGTAAAATAGACTGCCACGAAAAATACATGGAAAACTGATTTTTGTAACGTTTTTTTGCGTAACGGTAAACAGTTGCCGTCGATGATTGAGTTGTCCGTCTTTCCGTCCGTCCGCCTGCCTGTCTACTCGCATAATAATATGCAGTTTTTCTAAGAGAAGGTTGTGATGGCGGTTGTTGTTGATTAAAACCAGCTTTGCACTTCATTTGCGATGAGTTACGGCGACAATTAAATTCAAATTTAGCTATGAATTGATGGAGACGTGCAGTGGAAACAACAACAACAACCAAATTGTTGTTTGAAAGTTGTTGTACCTAACCAGCAAGCCAGCCACGCCACATCAATCTTTATCGGAAGAAAGTCAAAGAGGCGTTTGATAAAGACTAATTTCCAATGGATACCATAGCAAAAAAGTAAAATACCATTAGAGTGAGTTTGTCTGCTCTAGATTGGAAAAGCAGCCTGGAGGTTAGCCAAGTACATTTTGTTGATTGTAAAAAATCAATTCAATTATCATAAAATAACACTGCATGTTTCTTAGAGCAAACTTATGGAATAGTATTAAAAATAATATATGTACGTACATATAAATAAATAAAAATATTATTTAATTAATTACTCTATAAGAAAGCAATTTTTTTTTAAATGGCACTATTTTTATATATAAAAATAATTTATAATATGTATGTTTGTATTTTCGGAGACGGGCGTGTATTTAAAAAACAAAGGATAGGAATTTTAAAAATTATATTTTCCAAAAAAATAAAATATTATTAGTAAAAAAATGAATTGTTATAAAAAAAATTTTGATTAAAAAGAATAATTTTTATTAAAAAAGCAAATAAATTTTAAAAATATCAGATTCACTAAAATAAAATATATATATTTTTAAATGTTTAAAAATAAATGTGATAGTATTTAGAACCAAACAAATACATTTAAAATAATTAAAAAAAAAACAACTCAATGAGATGCTTGTAAGATGGCATGTGTGCTTTATTACTTGGTGCGATTTTTTAAACGCAAATTCGGCAAGTGAGTTGTGATTCTCGTTCGTTTGTGAGAATCATCTCCTTATAGAGGCCGGGTTTGATGTTGAAAAGTCGCTGCGAAGCCACTTGAAAAGACTTTTGACATGGTCGAAATCATGATCGTGGTAGTCTGCAGCCAAGTAATAAATGTCACCATGCCATTTGTAAATAAATTTGCATTCTATTAAATATAGAAGCAAAATGGTCTTGAGCCAGGACAATATCCCAGTTCAAATCAAAAAAAAAAAAAAAACAATTTTTAAGAAAATTTTGTATTAAAAAGTTTTTTTCATTACAAAATTTTGTATTAAAAAGTTTTTTTCGTTACAAAATTTTGTATTAAAAACAAAATACAAAAAAAATAAAAATATCAGTTAAAAAATTAAAAACAATTAAAAAATATTTTTATTTTTTATTACATAAAACTTAATTAAAAATAACTTTTATTACAAAAATATTTAAAATAATTTATTAGAAAAAAAATTTTGATTAAAACATTTTTAAAAAGTACAAGTTTTATCAAAAAGCAAATAAATTTTAAAAAGAACAGTTTTCAAAAAATTAAAAAATATATGTATTTTTGAAAACGTTTAAAAATAAATGCTATCACATATATTTAGGACCGAAACAAATACATTCTAAGCAAATTTTTTGAAAGAAAATATTGTATATTAAAAATAATTAAAACATTTAAAGAACATTAATTAATTGAAGAATAATATTTATTACACAAAAAATATTTTTTCAAAAATATCAGTTCCAAAAAAAACTATATTTTTAATAAAAATGTAAAAATATAAATATTAAAAAACATTAAACTAAAAATATTAAAAAATTGTTTAAAGAATAATTTTTGATTAAAAATTGAACAGTTTCCAAAACATTAAAAAATATATTTTTTGAAAAACGTTTAAAAATAAATGTTATCACATTTATTTAGGACCGAAACAAATACATTATAATCACATTTTTTGAAAGAAAATATAGTATATTACAAAAATTAAAACAATTAAAGAATAATAATAAATATTAATATTATTAATCATTCAAGAATAATGGAATAATAATTATTACACAAAGCATATTTTTTAAAAAATATCAGTTCAAAAAAAACTATATTTTTAATAAAAATTTAAAAAATACAAATATAAAAAACATAATAAAAAATAATTAAAAATTTTTTAAAGAATAATTTTTGATCAAAAATTGAACTTTTCCAAAAAATATATATTTTTGTTAAAAAAACGTTTAAAAATAATTGTTATCACATGTATTTAGAAACGAAACAAATACACATTTCTCGAAAGAAACTATAGTATACTAAAATAATGTAAAATAAAGCAAAATTAAAACAGACATTTAATTTAAATATTTTTATTAAAAAATATTAAAGAATAATTTTTATTAAAAAATATTATTAATGTTTTTAACTTTTAATATTATTAATGTTTTTAAATTTTTTTAAAGAATAATTTTTGATTAAAAATTTAACTTTTCCAAACAAAAAAATATTTTTGTAAAAAAAACGTTTAAAAATAATTGTTAACACATGTATTTAGAAACGAAACAAATACACATTTCTTGAAAGAAAATATAGTATACTAAAACTAATTTAAAATAAAGCAAAATTAAAACAGACATTCAATTTAAATATTGTTAAAAAATATTTTTTATTAAAAAATATTAAAGAATAATTTTTGGTTAAAAAATTTTATTAAAAAGAATATTAAAGTTTTTAACTTTTATTAAATTTTTTTTATTACAAAAATATTTTTAATTTTTATTAAAAATATTTTTAATATTTATTAAGCAATTCAATTTTTATTAAAAAAATATTATTAATGTTTTAATTTTTATTAAAAAAAATCTTTTATTAAAAAATATTTTTAATTTTTTAATATGTTTAATATAATATAAAAAATAATTTTAGTTTAAAACAATCTTTTTGTTTTCTTAAAAAAACATTTTTAATATTTATTAAACAATTAAATTTTTATTAAAAAATATTAATAATGTTTTTAATTTTTATTAAAAATTTTTTCCTTTATTAAAAAATATTTTTAATATTTATTAAACAATTAAATTTAAAAAGAAATATTTTTAATTTTTATTTAAAAAAATATTTGGTTTTATTAAAAACTAATTTTAGATTAAAACAATATTTGTAAAATATATAGTACACAAACCACCCAGTTATGTTTCACAACCCAAACACTACCCTAAATCTTTAGTACATATGTACGAATGTCATATGTACGATAGACTTCAAGTCACATTTTTTCTAATATTAACACTAATTCTGTAATAACCTTTGAATAGTAAGTAAAGATACCTTTTTGTTATCATGTACTTAAAGATTTTCATTTAATACTTTGACTGCTGACAATATTGTTATTAAAAATATTTCAAAAAAAAATAATATATAATATTTCTAAATATTTAAAAATTAAATAAATATTTAAACAAATATGATTAAAAAAAGATCAAATTAAATTTTTTAATTGTTACTTGGTAAAAATTCGAAAATGAGTTGTGATTCGCTTTCATTTGGGGACCTAAAAAGTCGGGTGTTTCGTCGAAAAATCGTTACAAAACCTACTGAAGACGCTCGCCACAAACCGGGAATCGTTATATTGGCAGTGAGCAGAGCAGTAATAAATGTCATTTGAGAATAAATTTAAATTCTACAGAAATAAAAGTAAAATGGTTTTGAGAAAGGGGAATATCCGAATTCAAATTAATTTAAAATGTTGGTTCTTCCTACTTTTTCGAATTTTTAGAGTTTTTATTGACTGAGACATATTTTTTTAACATCTCCTGCTAGTTGAAAATAATCGTCCTTGTTAAAATAATCAATATTTATTGTATTTCAAACAGTTTATAAGAATGAAGAAGTTTAAAATATAAAAAAAGCGGAATCAGCAGCATAATCTCGAAAATCTTCCACTTTTGTTCTCTTGTCAACTCTCTTAATATATTTCTAACTTTAAGGAATCTGTTTGAGTTGGGGATTCAATTACAGATATGGCTATTACTTTAAGGAATTTTTCAAAAATAACCCTGCTCTTTGGCATACATTCGTTTCAATAACTTTCTTGATTATTTTGATCTCGAAAAATAAGAACATTTCCTCTATTTGCTGTGCGAAATGCAGCATAAATTCATTCATTCATGCACTCATTCGTCATTTGATTTCAATCAAGATGTAAAAGTTCAAAGTAAATTTAACAACAACAACAAGTTTTCGTTGTCGTTGTTGTCAACATCGACATGGACATCGACGTGGACGACGACGTCCGAAGCCACGTCAACCAACAGCAGTCAATGCAACATGGAAACACGACATTTGGATGTGAGCGAACACCAGCCAGAAATCTCTTCCCCCCCCACTGTTTGATGTTGGTGTATTTCCTTTCCTTCGCAAACTTTTTTGTTCGCCTTTCTTTAGAATTTGTTGTTGTAATTTTGTTTAAGAATAATTCAGTTCAAGTTGGTTGTGTCGTCGTCCACCAACAACGATTTGCTGTGAAACTAAAATTCCCAATGACCATTGGAATGGATGGATGCTGGCATTCTCACTCACTCGCCTTTATATGAGCTATTCCATAATAAAGTGAATGATTTTGGAGAAAAAAAATTGCGAAACATTTTTTTTCCTTTCGCCATTCAATAAATTTCACAATATCAAAAGAAGGGTCATATCAATGACGTCCAAGTATGGAAATAATTATAATGTTTCTTTACTCAAATAGTGATTATTGGACAAGGAGTATAACGAATAGTTGTCATTTCTCATGTTTGAGTTAGTTTTACAAGTTTTGTGTCGTTTTAATATGGGAGAGCAATTGGTTAAGGATCATCGATCATGATTTTTTACGAGTTTATTTTTAACGATTTTTTTATTAAACAGATTTTCAGATTTTTTATAATTTTTTTTTTGTGAAAACAATTTCCTTATCAAATCTTTTTTATTATTTGTAAAAAACGTTTTTTATTAAACAAAAATTGTTTTAAAAATATATTTTTTTATGAAATTTTATTATCAATTTTTATATTTTATTTTATATGAATGAAAAAAAATAAAAAATTTCTTTTTAGAGATTGAGGGTTAGTTATAATCATACAGTTGGCCCTGGTCGTTCGTTACATTTTAATATAATTTTTAGAAGTAATTTCATGTCATCGATTTTTTTCAAGTTTATTTTTAACGAATTTTTATTGAAAGATAATTATTTATATTAATTCTAAAATGTTTTTGTTTCAAATTTATTTTGTTTTAAATTATTTTTTAATACTTATCTATCTTTTAATACATTTTCTTTAAAAAAAATTATTTAAAATGTATTTGTTTGGTTCCTAAATACGTATACTTAATTTTGGAAAACTTTCTTTGTAAATAAAAATAAAAATTATCTTTTTTAATTGAATAGTTTCTTTATCAAATATTTAATATTATTGTTTATGAAATTTTGTTTTACTTATTTTTTATTTTTAATTCATATGACTAAATTTTTATGATTTTTATTTTAATTTAATTTTGCTTTATTTATTTTTTATTTTTAATTCATATGACAAAATTTTTATGATTTTTATTTTAAATATTTTTATTAATTATTTATTATTATTTTATTTTTTAATAAAAAAAATATTTTTTATAAAACTATCATTTTAAATAAAAATTACCTTTTCAATAAAAATTATCTTTTTGAATTGACTAGTTTCTTTATCAAATATTTATTATTATTTTTTATACAAATGCTTATTTTTATTTTTTTTAAGGATTTTGTTTTTTAATTATCTTTTATAGAATCAGTTTCTTATGATTCATTTCTATAATTTTTTTAATACATATAACTAAATTTTTAAGATTTTTATTTTTATATTTTATTTTTTATTAAAAAAATATATTTTATAAAGCTATCTTTTTAAATAAAAATTATATTTTTTAATGGAGTAGTTTCTTTATCAAATATTTATTATTATTTTTTATACAAGTGCTTATTTTTATTTTTCTTATGAAATTCTGTTTTATATATTTTTTTATGGGATAGAAATTCATATAACCAAATTTTTATGATTTTTTATTTCAGATATTTTTATATTTTTATAATTTTATAATTTTATAATTTTATAATTTTAAAATTTTATAATTTTATAATTTTATATTTTTATATTTTCACATTTTCACATTTTCACATTTTTATATTTTTATATTTTTATATTTTTATATTTTTATATTTTTATATTTTTATATTTTTATATTTTTATATTTTTATATTTTTATATTTTTATATTTTTATATTTTTATATTTTTATATTTTTATATTTTTATATTTTTATATTTTTATATTTTTATATTTTTATATTTTTATATTTTTATATTTTTATATTTTTATATTTTTATATTTTTATATTTTTATATTTTTATATTTTTATATTTTTATATTTTTATATTTTTATATTTTTATATTTTTATATTTTTATATTTTTATATTTTTATATTTTTATATTTTTATATTTTTATATTTTTATATTTTTATATTTTTATATTTTTATATTTTTATATTTTTATATTTTTATATTTTTATATTTTTATATTTTTATATTTATATATTTTTATATTTTTATATTTTTATATTTTTTTATTTTTATATTTTTATATTTTTATATTTTTATATTTTTATATTTTTAAAATTTTATACTTTTATTTTTTGATATTTTTATATTTTTATATTTTTATATTTCTATATATTTTTATATTTTTTTGTTTTTATATTTTTATATTTCTATATTTTTATATTTTTTATTTTTATTTTTTTATATTTTTATATATTTTTATTTTTTTTTTATATTTTTATATTTTTTATTTTTATTTTTTTATATTTTTAAAATTTTATACTTTTATTTTTAATTAATTTTTATATATTTTTATTTTTTAATATTGTTTAATAAAAAATTCTTTTTATTTGTTATTCATTACTTTTTTTCAGTTTTTATTCTTTTCGTAGCAGAAAATAATATTTTATTTTTTGTTTCAAAAAATATATATTTTCATTAATTTTATTTATTATATTTGCATTATAATTTATTATTTACGATTATTTTATTTTTTATGGAATTTTTTTATTTTTTTAAGTAAGTCTTATTTTTTACAGATTTTTTTTTAATTTAATGGAAAACATTATTATATATTTATTTTCTTCGTATTTTTTGATTGTTTAAAACAAATTTTGGGAATTTTTTTAACTTGTTATGCGAAAATTTATATGAACAAATTTAGTCTAATTTTTAAGATTTTTTTATATCTTTAATGAAAAATTTAGTTGATTTTTTTTTGATATTTTCTTCTTAGTTTTTTAATCTTTAAAAATATTTTTTAGGAATTGAGTGTATTGATTGTTGACCTTATATTGTTAATTGTTTATGTTGTAGTTCGGCTCAAGGTCCTTGGTAATTAAATTTTTTAAGGAATTATTTTAACTATTTAAGGAAAAATATTTAGGTCCTTCCTTATAAAAATTTGAAAAATTTAATTTAGGGATATTAATTTAATCAACAACAACACAATAAATTGTGCAAAATTTTAATTCAATTGGTCAATCACAAGATTATGATATTTTATAATTTGTGCCGCTGTTTTTTTATTTTTTACTTATTTTTATTAAACAAAGTAACTGAATTTTCAATAATTAATGAACGCTCAGAAGCCGAGTTTCAATTACAACAATTGATGAATTCTTATCTATTTAAGGCTCGAAATCACAAAATACTCTGAATTCTAACAAAGTGTTAACATCTTGATATGGAATGACTCATATACAAATGCCCACAAACACTCGCACACAAATGTGATGTGACGTATGAATCGACGAGTTTGGCTTTTATGAAGTTTTCCTTTATTATTGCTTTTTGCAAAAGCTTTTAGCAATAAAATTCAATTTTTATACGTCAGCATTTGACATTGTTGTTTAAGAGTAGGAGAAGTTTAGTGACACTTAGGCATGATAGGAATTTAATGAGGAAACCAGACATGCAATTGAAGAACATTTTGAAATTAATTTAAGGTGATTTCACATAATTATTTTAATATTTAGAACAACATCAATAAACAAACGTATTTTATGATTACAATAGGTCTGGGTCTGCAATTGCAATCAAAAAATCAAATAAATATTTCAATATATTAAAGCAACGATTTTAACAGTTTTAAGTTTACTTTCATAGACTCCAGTTTATAATAATTTTGTTATGAAAATTGTCTGACATTCACCCTTGAATAAAATTTCTCTGGGATTATATTTTTCTCGCCTTAGACCGCTTTGACGATTTTTATTATTTTTTTCTGCCTTCTTACTTCGAATTGATCTCATTTTTTTGTGTCTCAATGGAAATAAGTGAAAACTATTCCCAAGTTATATTCAAATTAGCACATCTTATGACTCCAGGGGAATAAATGTGCATAAATTCGCCTTTTATTCACTTCTCGGAGGTCTCAATATATTTCAACCCCTTAATTCCTATCACTCTAAAGCCACCCGCCGCTTGTCTGTTTTTTTTTTTTCTTATTAAAATTGATAAAAAGCAATAAAACATGTGATTTAATGACTTTCTAAATTTAAAACTTAAACAATTAACGGCTTAACTAACTACATGCATTACAAATGTATTTCGAAAAGAAAAAATTCACAAGAAGAAGAAAAAAATAACTCAGGCATGTTTGTATTAAAATTCTCGATGTGGTAACAAGGCATTTCCGGGTTGCGTGAGTCATGCCATTGTCATGACATTACGAGTGCATTGAAAAAGCGACAGAGACAATGATCCTTGATCGCTTGACCGGAAATGTATTATAAAAAGTTGGAAGGAGAGAAAAAATTGAATTTATCTTAAAATGCAAAGTCTATTGAAAGATGTTTTTTTAAATACGAATAAATTGAGCTCTGCTGAAGACTTCAGCACAACCTTTGGTCTTAAACCAAAATAAATGACAACACAAAAAATATTTTTTTTATTAAATAATCTTCTGCCATAATGAATCTTATGGAGCGTCTTACCGACACTATTATCTTTTAATAAAAGATTATTTAAAAAATAGAAAAAAAAAATAAAAAATATTTTTTAAACATTTAATAATTTTAAAAAGCAATTTGCTAGAATTTAAGATTTTTAAAACGATCTTCTATCCTTTTTCTGGTAAGAAATAGAAATATTTCAAGCAATTTGTTTCTAGTTTAATGTAAAATTATAAAATCTCAAAACAACATATTTTTTTGCTTAATTCTCTAACTGTGATTCAGCTGCATTGTGAAACTTATTTATGTTAATAACAAATTATTTAAAAAATCGAAAAGGTACTTCTTTCTTTACTTTTGTTTAAATAATTTAATATTACTTAATATATTAATAAAAAATTTAAATTTAATGATAATTTTATATTAAACGAAAAGCAATTTGCTTGAATTTCGCAAAAAAATATATTTCTCTATCAGAAAAAAGTTACGATTTTTTTAAATTATCAGAATTCGTAGGTAAGTTCTTATAAAGTCCAAACCAAACTCGCATAAAGTGGCTGAGAATAATCAGATTTCTTGAAAGACTTACAAATTTGACGCCTCATCTATTGTATTCTGCCCTGACGCTGACGAAATATACGAAGATTCTCAGACATTTCAGAAAAATATGATATATAAATATATTTTTAAATAAAAATCACACTAATCCAAATCTCGAATATTTCTATAAGAATTTCTTCCGAATCCCATCAGATTTCGAATAGAAAGTTGAACGTTCAAACAGAAAGTCGAATGGATAATTGATAGGAAATCGTGCGAATTTGTCTGGGGAAATGTAAAAAAGTGGGCTGTATTGTCAAACAGATTTCTGTCAGAATGCGGAAAGAGAATCTGATAAAGTCCAAACTAAATTCTGACAAAATAGTTGAAATAGTCAGATTTTCAAAAAAATAAAATCTCGAACATTTCTAAAACAATTTCTTCGAATCTCAAAAGATTTGAAATAGAAAGTTCAAAGTTCAAACAGAAAGTCGAATAGATTGATAGGAATTCGTACGAATTTGTCTGGGGAAATTCGGAAGAGTGCAGATTGGTCCGGCAGATTTTTCTCAGAATGCGAAGAGAAGTCTTGATAAAGTCCAAAGCAAACCCTGACAAAATAGTTGAAAATAGTTAGATTTTCTAATAATAATCTTAAAAATTTGCCGTCCTCATCCATCGAATTCTCATACATTTCTGAAAATAATCTTACTTTTTCCAAAAAAATTTTCCGAAAGTTGAAAGTTCGAACAGAAAGTCGAACGGAATTCGTACAGATTTGTCTGGAGAAATTCGGAAGATTTGTCGGACAGATTTCTGTCAGAATTCGGAAGGAAATTGAGACATTTCAGAAAATAATCGGACTTTTTTGTGACGAATACCGATAATTGCCTAACAAAGAAATAGAAAATGACGAGACATTTTTTAAAATCAATTAGACAAAATAAAAAAAATAGACAAAATAATTTGAGTTCCTTTGTGGTCTCCAAATATGTCAAAATATGCGGAGACTCTCAGACATTTTCTGAAAATAATCTGACTTTTTTGCGACGAATTCTTACAATTGTCTGACAAAGTTAATAGAAAATGACGAGGCATCTCGCAAAAATAAACAAAATTATTTTCCTCCGAAGCCTGACAAAATAATTTGGTCTGCAAAATATTGCCAAATTGTCTGACAAAATATCCGAAAACTCTCAGACATTTCTGAAAATAATCAGACTTTTTTGCGACGAATTCTGACCATTGCCTAACAAAGTCTAAAGAAAATGACGAAACATTTCATAAAATAAATTGACAAAATTATCGCCCTTCAAAGACTGACAAAATAATTTGAGCTCCTTCGCGGTCTGCAAAATATTGTCAAATTGTTTGGCAAAAAATCAGACCTTTTGGCGACAAATTCTGAAAATAATCTGACTTTTTGGACAAATTTCTTAGAAATTATGGGAAGTTTTCGGGAGTTCAGAGGCCAGATTCCTTCAGAATAAAGTGACACTATGGACAATAAGTTCTTTAAAGTCAAAATATTTTCAGACCAATGGGAAAATTTGTCACAATTTAAGGATTTCTTTTTGGGACATATTTCTTCGAATCTGTGAAATTCCTCAATATTTCAAGATAATCATTTCGCTTTTAAAATATTTATGGTCATTTAGTACAACTAATTTGCAAATAGTTCAACGTTATTTGAACTGCACTTCACCACACCTATCTGTGCCTTTCACTACTGGCCACTGACTACTCACTCTACTGCTCACCCAACTCTCGAATCTTTGTTATCTCCGGCGTGTGGTGTGTTTATGTCTTAAAACCATATCTTTTGGCGTTTTTGCCAAAATCGGACTGGTTTCTTTTTCGCTGTTGGTGAGTTGTGAATGAGTAACTTTTTTTTTTATCAAAAGGGGCATAAGTTAACACACACAATGTATGCCCCGGTCGTCGTATGAATGACTAGAGCAGCAGTGAGTGAGTGAGTCAGCGTTGGCATTAGCATTCCTACGAATTTGGTACCACATATCGATCGGCGGCGAGGGAACGAATGTAAAATTTCCTCAGAAACACCATCAGCCAACCAACCAGCCACATACTATCTCTCTCTCTACTTATGTATGTGAACTTATCAATATGTATAAATAATGGACAACGAATGTTGTTTAACCAAATTCCAATCAACGTCAGCCTCCAACATGGAGACACCAGCTACCACCACCAACCACCATCACCATGTTGTCGGGTCTGTCTCACTTAAGCAGCTGCTGCCATCCAGCAGTAGTTGGCGGCTGACAAGGCAACAAAAATACAACATAAACAGTGACTAATTTTTTTTCAACACGACAAGTATATCTGTTAAATGTAAGAGGGTCGTATGAATTGTGTTATAGAAATTTAGAAAGGGTCATGCTTCTTTTTGGGCTAATTACAAATACAAATAATCGCCCACGAACTTGACCGAATGTTTAGAGCCGGCACCGAATAGGCGTTGAACAAAACAAAAAATTCCATTTAAAATTAAAAATTTCAATTTTAAATAAAAAAACAATAATTCAAAAAGCTAAATTTTAATTCAAAAAGTTCAATTTTTAAATCCAACAAATTCTTTTTTAAATTCTAAAATATCTGTTTTAAATTCAAAAGCGCCAATTTCTACGTTTTAAAAACACCAATTTTAATTAAAAATCGAAGTTTTAATGCTAAAGCTCCATTTGAAAATCGAAATCTCTATTTGAAATTTAAAATTTATATTTCAAATTCAAAAGCTCCAATATGAAATATAAAATCTCCATTTGAAATTCTAAAGCTCTAATTTAAATTCAAAAGCTCCAATTTGAAATTCAAAAGATCAATATGAAATTCAAAATTTGAGATACAAAAGCTCCAATTTGAAATTCAAAATCTCTATCTGAGTTTACATATGATATTCAAAAGCTCCAATAAGAAAAAGAAAATGTCAATTTTAAATTTAAAAAGCTGTTTTTGAAATTCAAAATTAATATTTTAAATTCAAAAGTTCCAATTTAATATAAAAATCTACATTTGAAATTCAAATATCCATTTCAAATTAAAAATTTAAATTTGAAATTCAAAGGATTGACTTCTTCATTTGAAATCTCAAGTTTAAATTTAAAAGCTGCATTAGAAATTCAAAAGCTCCATTAAAATAAAAAGCTCATTTTGAAATTAAAAATCTGAATTTAAAATGTAAAAGTTACAGTAGAAAATCAGAAGCTCACATTGAAATTCAATATATCTATCTGAATTTACATACGATATTCAAAAGCTCCAATATGAAATTGAAAAGGTCAATTTTAAATTTTAAAAGCTTGATTTGAAATTTAAAATCTCTATTTGAAATTAAAAATTAATGTTTTTAATTTAAAAGCTCCAATTTGAAATAAGAATTTACATTTGAAATTCAAAATCTCTAATTTAAATTCAAAATCTCAATTTGAAATTCAAAATTTATACTTGAAATTCAAAATGTACACTTGAAATTCAAAATGTACACTTGAAATTCAAATTTTACTTTTGAAATTCGAAATCTCAATCCCAAAGCTCCATTTGGAATTAAAAATCTCTATCTGAAATTTACATTTCAAAGCTCCAATATGAAATTGAAAAGGTTAATTCTAAATTTAAAAAGCTCTATTTGAAATTCAAAATCTCTATTTGAAATTCAAAATTTATATTTTAAATTTAAAAGCTTCAATTTAAATTCAAAATTTACATTTGAAATTCAAAATATCTATTTTAAATTCAATATCACCGATTTAAATTCAAAAAACTCAATTTTAAAAAGCTCCATTTGAAATTAAAAATCATCATTTGGAATTCAGTCTCCATAAGAAATTCGAAATCTCTACTTTAAATTCAAAAGCTGCAAAAGCCACATTTGAAATTAAAAATCTGCATTTGTAATTCAAAAGCTCCAATTTGAAAATCGAAATCTATATTTGAAATACAAAATCTCCAAATTTAAATTCAAAACCTCCACTTAAAACTTAAAATTTCTTTCTGAAATTCAAAAATTATATTTTTAATTCAAATTCTTCATTTAAAAGTAAAAAGCTCTATTTGAAATTCAGAATCTACAATTTTAATTAAGAAGCTGCATTTTGAATTCTAAAGTTCGAAAAAAAAATTCAATAGCATCTGCAATTTAAAAAAGCTCGGTATGCAATTCACAATCTCCATATTCAATCCAAAAGTTTTATTTGAACTTCAAAAGCTTAATTTGAAATTCAAAAGATTCACTTGAAATTCAAAATCTTCACGTGAAAAAGCTCGAAATAAAATTCGAAAGCTCAATTTTAAATTCAAAATCTTCATTTGAAATCCAAAAAAAACTTCATTTGAAATTCAAGCAGCTCAATTTCCATTTTTAATTCCAATTGATGTGTTTTCAAATAGAAAATTTTGATATTTTTGATTTCTTCCAATTTCAATTGCGTTTCTTATAATTACGCCCGCATTATCAAGCGACCCCTCGTACATATGCATTACTATTGGCACTGTTAACACTGTTTATTGGTTTATCAATCAGACAAAAAAAAATATAATTAAAAAATAAAATCGCTCAAGTAAAAAATAAATATTGTTCATATTTTATTTTTACTCCACTACACCGGGGCTAATGTTTGCGCTGACTATGACAACATATTTTTTTATAACATTTAATTTAATTTATTTCTTTTTAACGGGGAAACCTTGAATTCGATACCCCAACCAACCCTCAAAAACAACGAAACAAAGAAAACCTGTCAATATATGATTACACAGCTATCAAAGCACATCACATTTTTATACCCTCCACCTCCAGGATGGGGGTATATTCACTTTGTCATTCCGTTTGTAACACCTTGAAATATTTATCGGAGACCCCATAAAGTATATATATTCTGGGTCGTGGTAAAATTCTAAGACGATATAGCCATGTCCGTCTGTCCGTCTGTCTGTTGAAAGCACGATAGCGGCCGAACGAAATGAGCTAGAAGGTTCAAATTTTTCCTAAATGTGTCTTATGGTTGTAGATCGCTTGGGATTGAAAGTGGACAAAATCGGTCCAGAGGGAAAAATTTTTCCCTCACAAGTACTGAAAATACCCCTAATATTTAGAGTATTTAAGCATGTTTTTTGAACATATTAGCTTGTATTTACTTGATATTTGCAATTCGCATTCCCTCGACATTCTTTAATCTACTGGTAATACTGTGGAATGCACTCCGTGGTGGAGGGTATATAAGATTCGGCCCGGCCGAACTTAACGCCTTCTTACTTGTTTACATTTAAATTTGATCGCTGATTTTTTTAAAATCATAAATAAATAACACATGGTTAAGATACCGGATTACTCTAAATCTAAAAAAATATTTATGTGATCCGATTCAGAATATTAATTCCCTCATTTACTGGGCTGATGATGGCATGTTTTATCTTTTCTTTTTGAATTTCCGCCAACAAACAAATAAACAAACATTTGTTTGTGTTACTTAATTATTTATTTGAAATTATTTTTATAAATAAAAAGAATTAAATAATCAATGTCTACTACACATGTACTCGTGTACGAGTGTGTTTGCTAAACGTTCACGTTTTTCCCGAAAAAAGAAAAAAACTTTTGTTTTTATTTTGTTTATATTGCGATTGCTTAACGATTGCTTAACGGTGGACAGACGGACGGGACGGCAGACTTTTTTGTTTTGTTGTGTTGAGTTGATTTTTTTCTTGGTATTTCATTTCTTTCAATTCAATACTCAACAGGTTGATAATTTTGCTCGTCGCTTATCTATTTTGACATACATTTCTTGTTTTCAGTGGTTGAAAATATAGGCCAGATTTCTGGCACACGAAACAAAAAGCAACGCCGACAACAACAACACAACAGCACGATATTACAGTGCTTTTCACAAGAATGTATAGTCAGGTGGGTATACATCGTTGGCAGCATTTTCAAATGGCGGAATATGAGAAATATAACGATTGGCATTTATTACATTCATTTATAAAGCAAAATAAAGTAAACTCCTTGAGAATGATGTAGAACTGACAGGAAGTCCATCCAGTTTCCTAAAGGCACGAACTTTTTCTTAGGCACATATAAAATGTTTTCTTTTGAAGAAAGAATATTTTTTGAAGATTTCAAAAATATGAAGCGATGGATGTTCCATTTTTGTCTAGTTTGGTATTGTATTATGACGTCATTGTATATTCTTTTTATTTTAATGCTTTTACTTACAATTTATTCGCCATAAAATGTTTGGAAACATATGAGTACATTTACAAACCAACTCACCTGAAAGAAACAGAAACAAAAAATAAATTAGAAAAAATGTTATTTAAAATATATTTAACAAAAACTGTGAAAGTGTTCAGATATTTTCTCAATGAATGAATTAAAGTATCAATTGAATTTAAATATATTAATTGAGCAATTCTATAGATTAAAAATAAATGCATAGTGTATATTAATTTTGTCAAAGCCTTGAAATATTTATCGGAGACTCCATATAGCGATGTGGTAAAATTCTTAGATGATATAGCCATGTCTGTCTGTCTCTTGGTTCAAAGCATGCACATCCAGAGGGAAACATATTATATCTTATCAATGACTGGAACTGGAATCGAAGCGAAGATTCAACTTAATGTTCCCTTCACAACTTTTTTGAGGGATGCTTAAGTTACTTTTTAATTTCGACACCAATCACTTTTATAATTGTTTTGGAGTAAGTACCACGAACACCATCATGAATCGTATGGGGCGTCTTGCTAACACTATTAACTGTTAATAAAAATTATTTCACAAAAACGTTTGTTTATAAAATAAATAAAAAATATATTTTTGCAAATTTTCTGTAAAACTAGAAGGACTGGTTGAAATTAGAAAAAATATTACATTATGAGAAAAATACTTTATTTTCGATAATACTCTTGACCTTCGAAATTTCTACCTGAAATTCAAAATTTTTATTTTATATTTTAAATTCAAATGGTCCATTTAAAATTAAAAAGCTCAAAATCTCCATTTGAAATTCAAAGTATCCATTTTAAAATCAAAAGCTCAATTTCAAAATCAAAAGATCGATATCAAAATCAGAAGCTCAATTATATTTTTAAATTAATTTTTATATTTTAAATTCAAATTCTCCATTTTAAATTAAAAAAATCAATTTAAAATTAAAGAATTCAATTTAAAATTAAAAGGCTCGATTTGAAATTTTAAAGCTCTATCTGCAATTCAAAATTTACATTTGAAATTCGAAAGCTCCATTTGAAATTCCAAAAGCTCGATTTGAAATTCAATAGCTCGATTTTAAATGCAAAAGCAGTACTTGAATATATACAGTAAATTCTCTTGAAATTTAAAAAGTTCGGCTAGGAATTCAAAATTTCTATTTGAAATACAAAAGCTACAAATTTGCGTAAAATTAGAAAAAAAATGTATTTCAAACCACAAAAAGTTTAAAAATTAAACCTAACTTATGGCAAAAATACGAATGCTCTTTTGACATTTAAAAGCTCTGTCTGAAATTCGAAATTTACATTTGAAATTAAATATTGGCATTTGAAATTCGAAAGCTTCATTTGAAATTCAAAAAGCTCGATTTTAAATTCAAAGTCTCCATTTTACAATCAAAAGCTCCGTTTTTAATTCAAAATTTACGTTTGGAATTAAAAAAATTGCATTTGAAATTCGAAAGCTCCATTTGAAATTCAAAAAGCTCGATTTGAAATTCAAAAGCTCGATCTTAAATTCAAGAGCTCCGCTTGAAATTCAAAAGATTCACTTGAAATTTAAAACGCTCGACTTGGAATTCAATATTTCCATTTGAATTTCAAAAGCTACAGATTTGCTAGAAATTAAAAAAAAAATATTTTTGTATTTCAAACCACAAAAAAGTTAAAGAAATTGAATTAACTTATAAAAAATATACTTTATTTAAAATCCACCATAGTTAGTGTCTACAATTACTTATTTTTTGGAAAATCGGGAATATTTCTTGGATTACCGCCCTGGTCGCATTAACTTCTCCGACTGAGTTTTCTTCGGCAATTCGAAGGCAATACGATTTCGAATTATGGTCATATTAGTTTGTTTTCTAGGTGATTATATCTCATTTCTATATATCTTCCTGGTGACATTTTGGCGATATCATTTATATTTCTTCCGGATGATAATCTGATATTATTGCCGAAAATATCATCCAAAAATATTACTTTCGTATTGCCTTGGGTTATCTCCCCGGCCGCAAAAACTTCTCCAACTGAGGTTCTATATCCGCAAAGTGATTGTTGCCGAAATATTATTTTTCTTTTAGGCAATATGATCGATTTCGAATCATGTTTTTTTAGGAAAAAAATATTTTTAGTTCAAATTTCCTGAAACTGGACTTTGTTCCATACAAAAAATCATTTGTATCATTTGATTTCTTCCATGAATGAATTTACACTATTATAAGAAATTTTAATTTGATTCAAAAAAATATTTCGAACTCAAATTACCACCCTATTTCTAGTAAAAGAAGCATTTACTACGACTTAGTAAATTTCGCTACTTTTAGGAGAAGTATGTAAGTAAGACTATTTTTTTCTCAGTGCACTGTTTATCTATTCATGTTGATTTTCAGCGGAATATTCAATTTGGCATGACCAAATTCCCCACATATTTTCCGTTCGTTCGCGTCCCCTCTCTTAATATAAGCAAATATTATTGTGATTTCCAGAGATTAGCATAAAGACGGCGTTTGCAAAAAAAGATCAAAATCAAAATAAAAAAAAAATCGTAGAATTCCTGCATGAAACGGACGAACACAAGAAATCTTATCTGAAATAAACTTGATCATGGCAAAAAATAGTTTCAATCATTCGAATCAATTTATGAATATTTAAATATGAACTAATTAAAGAGTGAAAGTATGTATGGCTCATTCATTCACAACATTCAAATACTCTGTGGCGAATTTGAAGATAGTGATGGTAAAGTATGGCCAAAATAATACGCTGTAGTATAAAATCTTAATTTGGAGAAATATATTATTTTATTATTTACTTAAAGTCGAGCTACTGCAAATTTGGAAAATAGCTGCGAATTATGGGATCGTTTCTTATTAGTTTGCTTAGCCTTTTTATAAAATGGAAACCTTAAAAATGCTGTAAATTTAGATTATTCAGGAATATTTTTCTTTTTCAGTCAGTTGAGAACTGAAAATTGAATTTGAGAAAATACAAGTTAAAATTCAAAAATGTAAATTGAAATTCAAATAGAAATACAGAAATTGAAATTGAGAAAAAATAAATTGAAAATGAGTTAATTGAAATTCAGAAATTACAATTTTAAATTGAGAAATGAAATTTGAAATTGAGAAAAAATAAATTGAAATTCAGAAAATACAATTTGAAATTGAGTAATGATATTTGAAATTGGGAAAATGCAAATTGAAATTCAGAAATTCAAATTGAAGTTAAGAAAATATAAATTGAAATAAAAAAAATTGAAATTGAAAAAAATAAATTGAAATTGAGAAAAAAATAAATTGAAATTGAGAAAAATAAATTGAAAATGAGAAATGTAAATTGAAATTCAGAAAATACAATTTGAAATTTATGAAGCAAAGATGCTTTAAAAATTCAATCTATATCATTTTCAATTGAAACTGAGAAATGCAAATTGAAATTGAGAAAATACAAATTGAAATTGAGAAAAAAACAAATTGAAAATCAGAAATGAAAATTGAGAAAATTAAATTGAAATTATTTGTATTTGTATATTCTCATTTTCAATTGTGTATTTCTCTCATTATTAAATTGTATATTCTCAATTTCATTTTATATTTCTGAATTTCATTTTATATTTCTGAATTTCAATTTTCATTTTCTCAATTTCAATTTACATATCTGAATTTCGATTTGTTCTTTCTCAATTTCAATTTGTATTTTCTCAATATGATTTTGTATTTGATAAGCTTCAATTGAAAATTATATAGGTTGAATTTTTTAAATCATATTTTGGTTTTAAAAAAATAATTCTGAAATTGAAATTAAGAAATTAAAATTTAAGTTGAGAAAAAAATTGATATTGATAAATGTAAATTGAAATTAATTTGTTTTTTTCCAATTCCAATTGTTTATTTCTCAATGTCAAATTGTATATTCCCAATTTCAAGTTATATTTTTGGATTTTAATTTTTCAATTTCAATTGACATTTCTGAATTTCAAATTGTTCTTTCTCAATTTCAATTCGTAATTTCTCAATATGATTTTGTATTTTCTCAGATAGAATTGAATAATGAATAATATAAATTGAATCTTTAAAGCACCCTTTGGCTTTACAAAAAAATCAAATTGAAATTTAGAAATGAAAATTTAAATTCAGAAATGAAAATTGAAATTTAGAAATGAAAATTGAAATTCAGAAATGAAAATTGAAATTTAAATTGAGAAAACAATTAATTTGTATTTTCTCATTTTCAATTGTTTATTTTTCAATATCTAATTGCATATTTTCAATTTCAATTTATATTTTTGAATTTAAATTTTTATTTTCCCAATTTCAATTTTCATTTTCTCAATTTCAATTTTCATTTTCTCAATTTCAATTTACATTTCTAAATTTTAATTTTAAATTTCAATTTTCATTTTAAATATAAATTTTGTATTTTCTCAGTTTCAATTGAAAATGGAAAATCAATTGTTTATTTCTCAATATCTATTTTTTAATTTCAATTCATATTTCTGAATTTCAATTTTCATTTTCTAAATTTCAACTTGCATTTCTTACATTTCATTTAAAATTGTTTTTTTTTTGTTTTCATTTTTCAATTTGTATTTTTCAATTTGATTTTATTTTTTCTCTGTTTCAATTGAAAATTTTAATGCCCTTTTTAGCTTTACAAAAAAAACTAAGCTTCTTGGGTGATCAAAAAGTCTGGAATGGAGTTCAATTTCACTCATAAAAAAATTCATATATTTTC
The DNA here is from genome assembly GCA_947397865.1 of Polietes domitor. NCBI lineage: Eukaryota > Metazoa > Arthropoda > Insecta > Diptera > Muscidae > Polietes > Polietes domitor. The sequence continues at coordinate 76,438,072 of OX377621.1, read as the reverse complement.
ACTCCTCAGCTAAACACTTCAATTCCGATTATTTTGTCCATACGACGAATTCGTTCATAGATGACGGTTTTACAGGAGACCAACAACAAATTATAGAGCGAGACTTGAAAGTTGCATTATTCATCCGAAGGCAACAGAAAAACAAAAAACAGTTTTAAAGTGAAATTAATAAAAAATAATAAATTTTCGTTATTATTTGAAAACAAAAAAATACAAAAAAATCTTGTGGTTTCCTTAAGTACACCCCAACACCATTTAACATTAAAACAACATAACGAAAAAACGACAACAAGCAAATGCAAAGTATTTAAATGATGATGATCATCATCATGAAGTTAAGCTGATGGAGTGTGGTGCACGACGGAAAGGCGAATGTTATGGTTTGGAGTGGTTGGTGGTGGTGGTCGTCGACGACGTTGATGAAGATGATCATGTGGTCGCTGTTGCTGCTATTGTTGCTGTTGTTTATCTACCCGATTAAATTAATGCACACACGAGAGACGTGCAGTATGTCTGGCACTACCTCTTCAATATATTTGGATTTTCAAATCATCTATCACAGGACCATGTTCTAATTTTCAAACAGATCTGTCATCCAATTTGCTTTCCAACACAGCGACACTCAGAACAAAAAGTGTAGCTCAAATTGAGTTAAAATTAATTAAAATTCCACACTTATTTCTAATTCAATCTAACTACGTAACAGAGAATTTTCTTCATTAACACAAACATAGAATATATGTATATTAGGGTGGGGGATAGTGTTATATGAGATTTTTAGGAATTCGGAAAAATGCAATGGAGATAGCGGAAATGTTGGGGAGAGAAAATTAACGGGGGACAGACTTACATATCTCCCTCCCCTCTAGGGGTGACACGGTGGCAGTTTTGGGCTTTGCTGTCATAAAAATATAAAAATCGTATGGGGACCATTCGAAGGTAGGAATGTTCTGAGAAAATATTGAGGCTGAAAAAATATTGGTCGGTCATACATTTGACTCCCCTAGAGGCCTCCTTTGGGGCAGTTAGAGCGTTAGGATCAAATTTTATAAAAAATAATTTTTGTATGGGAGCCCCCTTAAGGAGTGCGTTCGGAAAAAAATTATTTATTTTAAATTTTAAGGAGGAAAACTAATGAAAAAATATTGGTCGGTCATACATTTGACTCCCCTAGAGGCCTCCTTTGGGGCAGTTAGAGCGTTAGGATCAAATTTTATAAAAAATAATTTTTGTATGGGAGCCCCCTTAAGGAGTGCGTTCGGAAAAAAATTATTTATTTTAAATTTTAAGGAGGAAAAACTAATGTCTTACATTTAGCCGGCTTTTATTCATAAAAAATTGTAAAAAATAAAAAATTCCTATTAGGAATTCGGAAAAAATTCAATGGAGATAGTGGACGCGTATGTTTGGGGAAATGTTGTTGAGGGAAAATAAATGGAGGCCAGTCTTACATGTCTTCCCACTAGAGGTGACCTGGAACCAGTTTTGGGCCTTGCTTCCATGAAAAAATAAAAAAATCTTAAGGGGACCGCCTTAAGCGTCGAAGATAGATGGTAGGTCTGTTCAGAAAAAAATGAAAATGAAAAAATATTGGGGTTGGTTATACATTTGACTCCAGTAGGGACCTCCCCTTGGGACAATTAGAGTGGTGGGGCAAATTTTATAAAAATTTAATTTCTGTATGGGAGCCCCCTTAACGAGTGGTAAGTGTAGTCGAGAAAATGTTAGGGAAGGAAAATAAATGGCGGTCTATCTTACATGTCCCCCTCTAGTGGTGACTCCTTAGTAGTTTTGGGCCTTTTTTAAATATAAATAATATAAAATGTATGGGAACCATCTTAAGGATTGAAAATAGAGGGTAGGTATGTTCTAAGAAAATACTGAGGCAGAAAAAATATTGGGGGTGATCATACATTTGACTCCCCTAGCGGCCTCCTTGGGCCAGTAAGAGCGGTGGACCCCCATTAAGGAGTGGAAATAGGGGGTAAGTGTGTTCTAAAAATATTGGGGAGGGAGAATTAATAAAATAAATAAAATAAATAAAATAAACAAAATAAATAAAATAAATAAAATAAATAAAATAAATAAAATAAATAAAATAAATAAAATAAATAAAATAAATAAAATAAATAAAATAAATAAAATAAATAAAATAAATAAAATAAATAAAATAAATAAAATAAATAAAATAAATCAAATAAGTAAAATAAATAAAATAAGATAACAAAAATAAATAAGATAAAATAAATAAATAAGATAAAATAAATAAATAAATAAAATAAATACAATAAATAAAATATATGAAATAAATAAAATAAATAAAGTAAATAAATAAAAAATAAAATAAAATAAATAAATAATTTTGAATTAATTTTATTAATTATTATTTATGTGTTAGCATTTTTGTTTAATATAAATAAAAAATTAATTGTTTAAAATAAAATCTTAATTAATTTGTAATTTAATTTTAAATGTTTACGTGATTCAAATAAATATTTTTTAATTAAAGTAATGTTTTCAAATGTAATAACATTTCAGTGCGTCTTCAGACTTTCCCAAAATTAGTATCACCTCTTTATAATGAATACAAAAAGAACAGCATTGATTCTTGAATATCATGAAAAACATATATTTAATTTCAATAATTTGTTTCCTATATCCTGAAGTTGAATATCCTGAAAACATTTCTTTAGCAACTCTGAAGAAACTCAGCATTAAACTATAAAAAACGATGCGAAGAAAAATGTATCGTTCATTTGATTTTTTACCACAATCAACAGACGAACCTCGTATACAGTAAACACATATTGCATGTATGGTATAAATGCTTGCTATAACTTCATTTTAAATTACTACATACTCCAACAATGACCTCCATCTCCCGTCACACGAAACCCCCTAGCCTCACCCCGATACTCCCCCTCCCCTCCTCTTCAACCTCTTTTTTTTATTAATTCTTGCTGCTCTTCACTGTCGTCGTTGTCGTGGTCTTACTTTATGTCTCGTGTGGGCGATTCATTTCCTTTCTGTGTGAACATTTTTTATGATCCATTGACCCTTGGAATGACATTTTACCAGTTATCGTTGACGTTCGTCATTGCTGCGGCTGCGGCTGCTGCTGCCGTTGTATTTTTTATCGAGTTGTGGTGCATTCAACGTCAACCCATCCACATTCATCCATCGGTGGCGGTGGTGATGTTGGATGGTGGGGTACTGTCTGCAACTGATAAATGTGTATTGTTCTTATTTGGATGGGGCCGATTGAGGGGGTGGGGAACATTGGTCAAGATGTGTAGAAATCTATATGGAAGGTAATGAGGGGAGACCCCATGTGACGACGATGCTGATGATGATCATTGTCATGGGTGCGCTCTATAAGGTCACACACAGCCACTTCAAGTGATGACAGAGATGAAGAGCGAAGAAAAGCAAACTTTAATAAATTTCCAGACAGTTTGAGAATACAATGGAGGGAGGGACTGATAGACGACAAAAAATATTGTTCTTCAATAGGGGAGATTTTTTTGCAAATACATTAAATTTGGAATTCAATATTGAGTAAAAATCCTACATATTTAAAAGTAGTTTGAAAACGGTTTAGCTCGCCAGTGGATACACTGCAAGAATTTTCCTTCATAATATTTATGAAGCGATTTCATAAAAGGTTTTTCATAAATTTATTAAAAAAAATTCTTATTATGTTGAAAAATTCATAAATAAAATGCAATGTTTCATAATTATTTCATACTTCACAAAATAAAATTTTTAAATTGGTGAAACTAAGTGCCATAAGATCAAAGAATAATTTCATTGTATTGAACAAAAAATTCTTAAATATTATTAAATATGTCATAACCAATGAAATATTTCGATTTAAATCTTTAAAAATAGTTTTCAGCTCTATACCTGTCATATATGTAGATTCTCTATATATTTTGAGTAGATTCGTAATATATATATCAAGGGTTATGATTTTTGTGCATGATTTGTAAATTTCGATTATATATATTGCCAAAAGCAGTAAAAAATATATTATAAGGTGTACGTCTATATTTAACATAGTTCTGTTAACCCGTTAACAACCCACTGTTAAAAGAGTTGGTTTGTGTCTCTGCTAGTTAAATTCCAAATTTATCTTCACGCACATTGAAATATTTGTGTTGTGAAATGTCTTCATAAATCCAATGAAGGAATTGCAGTTTCTGTGAAACATTTCATAAATTACAAAGAGACTTTTAGTGTGTCGACTTTATTCGATTGAACGCTAGCAATTCTCATTTCTCCTATGTTAACTCTGACATAAGTATGTAAAATCAGGGATTTAGGTCATAGACATATTCATTGTAAAGATTATCGCAACGGTGTTATGTGTCAACGGGTTAGTCAACAAGTCAGGTCTATTTTTTTATTTTTGAAACTTCTGTAAAAATTATTAATATTTATGAAACTTTTTTATAAAATTATTAAAAATTAATGAAGTTTCTTTATAAAATCTATGAAAATTTTCATAAATTATATTATGAAAAATAATGAACTTGTATGAAAGTTCATTAAATGAAGAACTGCAAAAGTTCATTAAATGAAGAACTGCATTTCATAGATTCTAAGAAATGTTTCATAAATTTTATGACACTTTTCATTGATTAGAGGTTTATGAAATAAGTTTCATAGATTTTAAGAAGCGCTTTTTTGGCGACTTTTTTATGAAATTTCTCACTGAAGTTAAGACAAAATCATAATTATTATGATGATATGAAATGAGGAATCTTCATGAGGAATACAACATTTTTTCTGAGAGTCGCTCTAAAACGGCCGGCCTATTGTGAGATTTTTATTTTAGCATTTTCTTTATTTTAGTAGAATACTTATCCCAAAAAACCAGTATTAATACGATTATAAACCACAATAAGGAACTACATTTTTTGTTATCATTTCGGGAAAAAAATATTATGTAAATCCCTAGAGAGCCCCCTAAGGGCCTCTTTTGATCAAACCTTTTTTTCTTCTGATCAAACCTGGCAGACTAGTAAATAAAATCATTAAGTTTCTACTATGTATTTGATATTTAAATGTGTTATTGTCATTAATTTATTTTAATCGATCCATAATTATTAAGAGTTGTTTTTTGTTGCTTTTATTTTATTTCAATCCATCAATAAATTTCACAGACATTTGTGACATATTCAAATCACGATACAGCGAAAAAAAAAAAACAGAAAAACGATAAACCCAACACCAACATCATCGTTGGCGAGACTTACAGCGGCGTCATCGACTAATGATTTTACTGGATTTGCAGCGGCAAACGGTAGAGTGAGGCACAGTGGTTTCGCACAGATTCCTAATACAATGACACCAAAAGTGCAGGGAAATTTGAGAATAATGTCAAAGGGAAAACGAGTATTGTACAAAATGTGTTATTATTAGAAAAAAAGACAATAATTTTTATAATATACGAATATTAAAAATTCGAAATCAAAGTTTATCTATACCTTTTTAGTACACTCATCGTATTGTATGTCATTTGTAATGGACAAAAAGTGTAAGGCATGGAAAGAGTTTCTTCCAATTTCTATACAGATTACACTATGCAACAAAAACAGAACAAATTTGAAGCCAAATCGAAAATATATATTTTATTATTTATTTAAAATCATCACAAAAATATTTTTATGGATAATTTTTTTAAATTTTTTGTTTACTAAAATTAAAATTTTCCAAATTTTGTTTCAAGCCGAAAAAATATATTTTATTATTAAATTTTTTTAAATCAACACAAAACAAATTTCTTATGAATATATTCTTTTTGAACTGGGATATTGTCCTGGCTCAAGACCATTTTGCTTCTATATTTAATAGAATTCAAATTTATTTACAAATGGCATGGTGACATTTATTACTTGGCTGCAGACTACCACGATCATGATTTCGACCATGTCAAAAGTCTTTTCAAGTGGCTTTTTAATTTTCTACTAAAATTTTAATTTTCTAATTTTTGTGAATAGGACGAAAAAAATATTTTATTATTATATTTTTTTATTTTAAATTATTATTTTATTTTAAACAAAACAAATGACAAATTTTGTGTCAATCCGAAAAAAAAAATATTTTAAAATCAACACAAAATTTTTTTATGAATATATTTTTTTAAAGTTTTTACTAAAATTTAAATTTTACAAATTTTGCGTATAGGACGAAAAAAATATTTTATTATTATATTTTTATTTTAAATAATTATTTTATTTTTAACAAAAAAATATGGATATATATTTTTAATTTTTATTTTACTAAAATTTAAATATTCCAAAGTTTGAGTCCAAGCCGAAAAATTATTTTATTATTATATTTGTTATTTTAAATCAACATAAAAAATATGAATATTTTTTTTTTTAATTTTTTTTACAAAATTTTCTTCTAGGTACCTTCAATATTTGTATTCTCATTTTGGATATATTGGTCCGATCGTACCCGCTTATATGTTAAATTAAAGTTATTAATGATGCCTACAAAGGTTGCAAATTATACTTTCACATATCAGTGGTTTAGGAACAATCTCCAAAAATTTCGAAAAAATCTATTTTTCTGGCACGAAAAAAAATCATAAAATTCAGAAAAAAAAATCGGAAGAAAGTATTTTGTTTTATTTTTTTAAAACTGACAACGCTAAAATCATTGTTTATATGTAAAAAATCTATGGGTAAATGTAGAAGTTCGTGTACAAGTGTAAGTGTAACAGATTAAAAAAATCATAATTAAAAAAAAAAAACATAATTAAAAAATCATTATTAAACAAATATTTTTTAAAAATATAATTCAAAAATATTTAAAAAAAATAATTCTTTGAAAAAAATATTTTTTGAAAACATAATAATATAAAAAATAATAATTTAAAAGAAAATAAATAAAAAAATTGAATTTTTTTTATATTTTTTAAACAAAATCATAATTTTCTTAATTTTTGTTTAAAAACGTCCCATTAAATTAGAGTTATTAATGACGCCTACATATATTGCAAATTACACTTTCACGTAGAAACACTGATTTAGGAACAGTCTCCAAAAATGTAGGAAAAAATTAATCTTTTTTTTTTCGAAAAATCTATTTTTGCTGGCACGAAATAATCAGAAGAAAGTATTTTGTTTTATTTTTTAAAAGCTGATATTCTAACGCGAAAGCAATGTTTATATGTAAAAAATCTATGGGTAAATGTAGAAGTTCGTGTATCACAATTAAAACAATCATAATAAAAAAACATAATTTTAAATCATAATTCAAAAAATATTTTTATAAAAATATAATAATTAAAAAAATAATTTTTTGAAAAAAAAAAGTAAATAAATATTTTTTTTGAAAAAAAAAATAAATAAATAATTTAAAAAAAAATCATAATTAAAAAATATTTTTATAAAAATATAATTATAAAAAATAATTTTTTGAAAAAATAAATAAATAATTTTTTTGAAAAAAAAAATAATTTAAAAAATTTTTTTTTTTGAAAAAAATGTCGTACGGAATACGACGTGGCACTCAACGTTTAAAAAAAAAACTATTTTTTTGAAAAAATAATAATTTAAAAGAATATAATAATTAAAAAAGTAACAATTTAAAAGAATATAATATACAAATTGCATTTTTTTTAATTTTTTTAAACAAAATCATATTTTTCTTAATTTTTGTTCAAACGCCCATTACAAATTATATAAAATAGTATATTGTTTTAGTTTGTAATAGCTGGCATATTAATGAAGAAAACAAGGAATTTTTGAATGAAATCTATGAATGAAAAATGTTATGACCATTATGTAGAAGTAAAGGAATTTTAAAAAATCGTATGTCATTGTTTGCTTACAAGAAGGACCATAACATATACATTTATCCTTTTCTTTAACTAGGCCTTGTTTTCTTCGTTCAGATGCCAGCTATTACAAACTAAAATAAAATTTTAACTAATCAAATATATAATTTGTACTAATTAAATAAAAATTAAAAAATTTTTACATTTACCCATTTTTATATATAGACTGTGTTTTTGCGTTAGAACGTTGGATATTAAAAATTAAAACAAAATACTTTTTTCCGACTTTGTTTCTATTTTTTATGATTTTTTCGAAAAACAAAATTAGTTTTTCCCAAATGTTTGTTCCTAAAGCAATGTTTCTATGTGAAATTGCAATTCACAATATTTGTAGTCATCATGAGTACATTTAATTTAACATATATCCGGGTGTTATCGTACTTATATTTCCCAAATGAGAGTACATTAGAGGTGACTAGGGCTAAAATTAATTAATTAAAAAAATATCCATAAAAAATAATAACAATAAAAATTAAAAAAATCGTTCACAAAATATATACTTTTAAAATTAAAAAAAATTCATAAAAAATTGTGTTGCACACAAAAAACGAGAGTACAAATATTTAGGGTACCTGCGCCAAAAATTGAAATTTTAGTAAAAAAAAATACCATACAAAAGTTAAAAATCCATAAAAATTAAAAAAAACCTATCCATATTTTTTTGTTTTCAAAAACAAAATTATCCATAAAAATCTAAAAAAATATATTCATAAAAAAATTGTTATGTTATAATATCTCAAAATAATCCTTGGGTCCCTGTCTAATTTTAATTTTTACAGAATTCATAAATGTTTACTAGAACAAATTCTGAACCACTATGCGTCGTTCTAGTAATGAAGTGATAGCTCAACACTAAAAAATACTTTTCTTTAAATTCTAAAATATATTCGATAGTCCGATTTTCAATGCTAATAGCTCAAAAAATCATTGTAATTTTTAATATGAGTTTTTTATGCTCTGAAGTCAAATTTATTTATTTGGGGAATATTTGCTTTACTTTTAGAATAATTGAAATTTTAGTAAAAAAAATTAAAAAAAATACCATACAAAAGTTAAAAAAATCCATGAAAATCAAAACACCTATCCATATTTTTTTGTTTTCAAAAACAAAATTATCCATAAAAATCTAAAAAAATATATTCATAAAAAATTTAAAAAACATAAAATTTGTCTTCTTTTGTTATTTAGTGTTATCGGAAGCCTCTACAATTTGATATTTGTAAATGTTTACAAATGTGATAGTTTGAAAGTTTTTTAGATTATCATCTATGTTCGAAACTACTGTGCAGCAACGTGACGGCGATATCGCTCGTTTTGAAATGACGAGAAATAGGCAGACAGAAAAAAACAAGAACTTGTTCCTCCTACATGCGAAAAAAAATCAGGCAGTAACACAGACCGAAACAAGAAACGTGGAAAATGTTCGACTGATAAAATGGTGAGAAAAAAACAAGAGTTGAACTACATACGGGTCGGGGTTGGTCGGTCAAAGAAGCGATTGGCGGCGGCGCTGTTCATAAGTGAAGCAAAGAAGAAATAATAATAATAATTATAATAAAAAACCCAAAAATATGGACTGATATAATAAAAAAAAGAAGCATGGTCACACATTTTGTGAGTGTGTTACAGACAAAAAAAAAAAAGATTTCAAATTCACTTTTGCCATACAACGTAAAAACACAACAAACGACACACATTAATGGAAGCATTTACTGTCATTTTGTTTTCGCTTTTCGTCTTTCAGTTTCAGTTTTAGTTCAGTTTTCAATGTCAAAATAATTTTTGCGTTAACATCATTAAAAAATAAACGCCAAATAGCCTTTAAAATACTACAAACAAACAATTACAACACACAAATCATCATCATAGCCGTCGTCGTTCACAAAAAAATGCGAAAAATAATTTTAAAGTTTTGCTGTTTTTTTTTTCTCGCAGTCGCACAACGAATACAACATACACTCAATTCGAATTCAAGACTCACATCAGCGGATCACAAATGAAAAATCAAAAAGAGAAAAAAAATGAACAAAAAAGCTGGTATATTGAAGTCATTGACATGATATGATAATAAAAAGGCAACAGATTCATGTATGTTTCGAATCAAAATAATTACACAAAAATTTATATATAAATGTACACTTTGAAAAATAGTCTTCCTTGATATGAGAAAAATTCATACTTCACACTTCATTACTTTACAAAAGATTTCTTCAAAATCGAAAAATAGCCAACTTTGGGCTAATTTCTAAAATATATCCGATTGTCCGATTTTCAATGTTAATATCTCAAAATAATCCTTGGGCCCTTGTCTAATTTCAATTTTTTACAGAAATCAAAAATGCTCACTAGAACAAGTTCTGAACCGCTGTGAGTCGATGTGGTCATGAAATATTAGCTCAACTCTTCATGACAGAAGTGTCATGTAACGTTTGTAATTTTTAATATGAATTTTGGTATACTCTGAAGTAAAAATCAATGAATGAAGAATTTCCTCAGTTTTAGATCAATTGTAGTTTTTCTCTTAAAGTGTGAGAGAAACACTTCGAAAAAATTTTTCAAAATCAGATAAGGTACAAATCTTTTGAATAAATCGTAAAAAATTGTTACAAATCATAAAAACAAAAAATACTTTTCTTTAAAATTGCAAAATACGAAAAGTAGTCAACTTTAAGCTAATTTGTAAAATATATCGGATTGGCCGATTTTCAATCTTTTTCAATCAATATCTCAAAATAATCCTTGGGTCCCCGTCTAATTTCAATTTTTTACAGAATTCGTAAATGTTTACTAGAATAAATTCTGAACCACTTTGCGTCGCTATTTTCATGGAGTGATAGCTCAACACTAAAAAAAATGTCTTTTCTTTAACATCGAAAAATACGAAAAGTAGTCAACTTTGCTAATTTTTAAAATATATCCGATTGACGGATTTTCAATGTTAATATCTCAAATAGCTCAAAATAATCATTGGACCTTTGTCTAATTTCAGTTTTTTACAGAACTGAAAAATGTTTACTACAACAAGTTCTGAACCGCTATGCGTCGTTCTAGTAATGAAGTGATAGCTCAACTCTATTTTTCTTTAAATTCATATATATATATATATATATATATATATATATATATATATATATATATATATATATATATAATTTGTAAAATATATCGGATTGACCGATTTTCAATCTTTTTCAATCAATATCTCAAAATAATCCTTGGGTCCCCGTCTAATTTCAATTTTTTACAGAATTCGTAAATGTTTACTAGAATAAATTCTGAACCACTTTGCGTCGCTATTTTCATGGAGTGATAGCTCAACACTAAAAAAAATGTCTTTTCTTTAACATCGAAAAATACGAAAAGTAGTCAACTTTGCTAATTTTTAAAATATATCCGATTGACGGATTTTCAATGTTAATATCTCAAATAGCTCAAAATAATCATTGGACCTTTGTCTAATTTCAGTTTTTTACAGAACTGAAAAATGTTTACTACAACAAGTTCTGAACCGCTATGCGTCGTTCTAGTAATGAAGTGATAGCTCAACTCTATTTTTCTTTAAATTCTAATATATATATATATATATATATATATATAATTTTTAATATGAGTTTTTTATGCTTTAGTTTTATTTGCTTTACTTTTAGAACAATTGAAATTAAAGCAATTAATTTATTTCGGTCTTCTGACTCAAGACCTTTTTGCAGATTTAATTAATACAATGCATTTTTATTATGATTTTTGCATTCTTTGAAGTAAAGATTTTTTTGGGGGGAATATTTTTGGGGGAGAATATTTTTCTTAGGTTTAGATCCATTAAACTTATTTTAATTTTTTTCTTTTGGTCTTTAATCGATCAATTTGAACTGGGATAATGTCCTTGCTCAATTTAAATATATGGTGATGATCTATTTTAAGTGCACTTTTTTCTTATTGAAATAAATTATTCATCAAGTTGAATAAATATTTAATTGGTTTGGAAAAAAATTGCTAGAATCAGTTCAGTGGAAGGCTTTTATATGATGAAAAATTGTTTTAGCTTCTTACGAACTTATTTTTTTCTAAATTATATTTCATTTTATTTCAACGCATTGTTCGGTTCACTTTTTTCCGAATGTAACAAAAAAATCTGAAACTCTTCGGTAATTCTTCTGTAATGTGAAAATTATAAAGGAAGCCGCACCAGAAATAAAAAACGCCAACAAATTCAAATCTGTGCTCTTTACACTCCACTCTTGGGCTAATAATCATTTATCGCTATTAATCCCTGCCGCCTTCCGTTTAAATTAATGGACGTACTGACGACTGTCCGCTTTACACCCGAAGAAAAATGTTGTTTTTTTGTGTTCTTGTAAAAGACATTTTTACCCAGAAAAAAATAAAATAAATTAAACATTTTTTTATTTAAAATTTATGTATTAAATTCCAAAAAAAGAATACAAAAAAACTAAAACGAAAAAATAGAAATAGAGAATACATCAGTGGAAGGAGGAGCCTTCTCTATAAATGGATTATGGTAACATTTGTGGACAATTATAAATGCTAAAAACTTTTGCGTTATCATGATTTATATTCGAACTACCGATTAATTTGACTTTGAAAGGTAGAATAACATTCATTTTTATTTTTATTTTTATTTTTATTTTTTTTATTTTTATTTTTATTTTTATTTTTTTTTTATTTTTATTTTTATTTTTATTTTTATTTTTATTTTTATTTTTATTTTTATTTTTATTTTTATTTTTATTTTTATTTTTATTTTTATTTTTATTTTTATTTTTATTTTTATTTTTATTTTTATTTTTATTTTTATTTTTATTTTTATTTTTATTTTTATTTTTATTTTTATTTTTATTTTTATTTTTATTTTTATTTTTATTTTTATTTTTATTTTTATTTTTATTTTTATTTTTATTTTTATTTTTATTTTTATTTTTATTTTTATTTTTATTTTTATTTTTATTTTTATTTTTATTTTTATTTTTATTTTTATTTTTATTTTTATTTTTATTTTTATTTTTATTTTTATTTTTATTTTTATTTTTATTTTTATTTTTATTTTTATTTTTATTTTTATTTTTATTTTTATTTTTATTTTTATTTTTATTTTTATTTTTATTTTTATTTTTATTTTTATTTTTATTTTTATTTTTATTTTTATTTTTATTTTTATTTTTATTTTTATTTTTATTTTTATTTTTATTTTTATTTTTATTTTTATTTTTATTTTTATTTTTATTTTTATTTTTATTTTTTATGTTTTATTTTTATTTTTATTTATATTTTTATTTATATTTTTGTTTTTATTTTTATTTTTATTTTTATTTTTATTTTTATTTTTATTTTTATTTTTATTTTTATTTTTATTTTTATTTTTATTTTTATTTTTATTTTTATTTTTATTTTTATTTTTATTTTTATTTTTATTTTTATTTTTATTTTTATTTTTATTTTTATTTTTATTTTTATTTTTATTTTTATTTTTATTTTTATTTTTATTTTTATTTTTATTTTTATTTTTATTTTTATTTTTATTTTTATTTTTATTTTTATTTTTATTTTTATTTTTATTTTTATTTTTATTTTTATTTTTATTTTTATTTTTATTTTTATTTTTATTTTTATTTTTATTTTTATTTTTATTTTTATTTTTATTTTTATTTTTATTTTTATTTTTATTTTTATTTTTATTTTTATTTTTATTTTTATTTTTATTTTTATTTTTATTTTTATTTTTATTTTTATTTTTATTTTTATTTTTATTTTTATTTTTATTTTTATTTTTATTTTTATTTTTATTTTTATTTTTATTTTTATTTTTATTTTTATTTTTATTTTTATTTTTATTTTTATTTTTATTTTTATTTTTATTTTTATTTTTATTTTTATTTTTATTTTTATTTTTATTTTTTATGTTTTATTTTTATTTTTATTTATATTTTTATTTATATTTTTGTTTTTGTTTTTATTTTTATTTTTATTTTTATTTTTATTTTTATTTTTATTTTTATTTTTATTTTTATTTTTATTTTTATTTTTATTTTTATTTTTATTTTTATTTTTATTTTTATTTTTATTTTTATTTTTATTTTTATTTTTATTTTTATTTTTATTTTTATTTTTATTTTTATTTTTATTTTTATTTTTATTTTTATTTTTATTTTTATTTTTATTTTTATTTTTATTTTTATTTTTATTTTTATTTTTATTTTTATTTTTATTTTTATTTTTATTTTTATTTTTATTTTTATTTTTATTTTTATTTTTATTTTTATTTTTATTTTTATTTTTATTTTTATTTTTATTTTTATTTTTATTTTTATTTTTATTTTTATTTTTATTTTTATTTTTATTTTTATTTTTATTTTTATTTTTATTTTTATTTTTATTTTTATTTTTATTTTTATTTTTATTTTTATTTTTATTTTTATTTTTATTTTTATTTTTATTTTTATTTTTATTTTTATTTTTATTTTTATTTTTATTTTTATTTTTATTTTTATTTTTATTTTTATTTTTATTTTTATTTTTATTTTTATTTTTATTTTTATTTTTATTTTTGTTTTTATTTTTATTACATTGAAAAATAAAAAATTTCACGTAAGTAACAATGTCTGCAGCTGTGACTGCGATTTTAACTCAATTAAAAAATATTTAAATGAATTGAAATATTAATTAAATTGTGTAAAATATTAATTCACCATCTTCTAATTTGTAATTGATGTATTCAGTTTATTTAATTACATCTTTTAAAAACTCGCTCTGTCTTTTTTTTGGAATTTCGAGGCCAAAATATATTTAAAAAATTCAATTTCAGTATTCAAATTGTCTGAACTGAAAAATTTGCTTCAACAGTCTTCATTATTTTCTTGGGTGTATTTTACAAAAGAACCGAATATATTCTTCGTATGTTTGGAATGCCAGCCAGCCAGACAAACAAACAGACTGAATCTTTTGTGGCAAAAAAATGCTTTTGTTTTTCACTGACAAACAGTGATCATTCATTCTGTGCAATCAGCCGCCGCCATATGTTCATATTTCTTGTTCGTATTTTTTGGAAGTGGTCCGCGTAAGTACAGGCCAATAACAACAACAACACAACATCCAACAACACCATCAGCCTCACTCAACAATTAATAGCAGACGCGAAACGATAAAAAAATATCGGCACACAAATTTTAATAGCTTATATTAAAACAAATTTCGGAACATACATATACATATGTATGTATATCAAGAAATATATGTGTATGCATGTAAGCTATACATAATTAATAAATATAAATAATTAATAATTTTGCACGTCATTTTTGTGATATTCACAAATCATTTTTAGTCTTTTTTGTTTTTTTGTTTTTTATTTTTTAATTTAAATTTTATTGAAAAAGTTCAGTCACTTGGTGGGTTTCGTGTGTGTGCGCGGTTGTGGTGAATACAAATTAAATTGAATTCCAGTTTTGTTTGTAACATTTTCCAAACAAAACCAAAAACTTTTAAATATGTGTACTAATTAATGGGGAGGGCTGAAGAAAACGAGCTGTAATAATGCCAATCAAAATGCAAAGGTGTAAAGTGTCTTCACACCTTTTATGAGTGAAACAATAGAAGCCGATAGAAAGGTATCTTTTGTTACATGGGCAGTAATATTTTAAGTAACCCCCCATCGATAAATGACCTTAAATAAAATGTACAACATGTAACACGACATAATAGCTCATCGTGAAATAAAAAAATTACTAAAAAACTATTGGAGAAAATTTTCATGTGAAGTGATCAACCAGACATGTTGGCTTTTCTCTACGATTTTGATGAAATTTTCCAAATATGTACTTTTATGTGGTGAATAAAGCTGCATTTTACGATTTTGTTGCATAGTGCAATAGGAAGAGTCGGTCTTGGGTGATTCCACGTACGGCACAAAATTTAAAAATCTTCATCATATCACGATTTTCAAAAAAATAGTTATTGAAGACACTAGGATAGATCGAAAATAAAGAATTTTTGTCAAAGGCAATTTAAACAATTTAAATATTGTTTGTGGCAATAGCTAGAAATATGTTTTTTCTAATTTCAAGCAAATATCTTCCAGTTTTACACAAAATTGTTAAAATTTAAAAACAAAATTTATTTTTTTTTCTTATTTTTTTTTAATTATTGTGGTATGAGATTCAAATACAATTTTATTTCTAATTTCAAACAAATTTTTAGTCAAATAAAAAAATATATTTTTCTATTTTTTTTTATTTTTTTTAACGAAATAATACTTCGATTTTTGTAAAATAATTTTTATTAGTAGTTAATAGCATATCTCCATAAGTTTCATGATGTTGTTCCCGGTACTTACTCTAAAACAATTATAAACGTTTACAGCAAACAATTATAAACGTTTGTTTATATAGTTCATTAGAGTCCCTTAATTATTTATATTAAATATGTTAAATTTCGATAGCAATCACGTCTATAATTGATTTAGAGTAAGTACCGGGAACAACATCATGAAACTCATGGAACGTCCTTCTGAAACTATTAACTATAAATAAAATTTATTTTACAAAAAAAACGAAGGTTTTTACTTTGTTTGTTAATTAAATAAAAAATAAATAAATAAAAATTAAAAAAAAAAATATTTTTTAAGATTCATCAATTTTGTGTAACACTAGAAGAAATTTGTTTGAAATTAGAATTTAGAATTGTATCTCATACTATAAAAAAGTTTAAAAATTACCTTGTGACAAAAAATACTTTATTATTGATCCACCCTAGTGTCTACAAATTTGTTTGAAATTAGAAATTAGAATTGTATCTCATACTATAAAAAAGTTTAAAAAATTACCTTGTGACAAAAAATACTTTATTATTGATCCACCCTAGTGTCTACAAATTCTTATTTTTTTGAAAATCAAGAAATGCAGCTTCAATCTCTATTAGCTATTAATAAAATTTATTTTACAAAAATCGAAGGTATTTTTTATAAAATAACTAAAAAATAAATAAGAAAATAAAATTGGGAAAAAATATTTTTTAGGATTTGTCAATTTTGCGTAGAACTAGAATAATTTTTTATAAAATAAGAAATATATATATATATTTGTATGTCATACCACAAAAAAGTTAAAACTTTTTAAGATTACCTTATGACAAAAATAAGTTAATTTCGATCCACCCTAGTGTCTATAATTTCTTATTTTTTGAACATCGAAAAATTCAGTTCTTTCTATTCTTTATTAAAATGAAATTTATTTTACAAAAATCTAACGTATATTTTTGCTTATTAAATTATTTAAAAAATAAATAAGAAAAAATATATTTTTTAAGGTATGATAATTTTGTGTAAAAGTAGAAGAAATTTGCATGAAATTAGAAAATATATTTATTTTATTTATTTTTAAAGTTAAAGTAAAGTAAGTTTATTTTCAATCCACCCTAGTGTCTACTATTTCTTATTCTTTAAAAATTAGGAAATGCAGATTTATTGCAGCTTTTTTTATCCATATAGAAATATATATACATATATTTGGAAACATTTTGTGAATTAAATAAAAAAATAAGAAAACATATTTTTTAGGTTTGACAATTGTATAAAACTAGAAAAATTCGATCCACCCTAACGTTTTTGAAAATCGGAAAATGCAACTTTATTTTCTATTAACTATTAATAAAAACTATTTTAAAAAAATCTAAGGTATATTTTTTGTTCATGAAAAATAATAAATATATAAGAAAACAAATTAAATACATTTTTTTTAGGATTTGGCAATTCTGTGTAAAACTAGAAGAAATTTTATTTTACCAAATAAGAAAAAATATTTTTTAAAATTACCTAATAAAAAAATAAGTGAATTTCGATCCACCCTAGTGTCTATAATTTCTTATTTTTTGAAAATCGGAAAATTTAGCTTTATTATCCATATAGAAATAAATATATTTATAAAATGAATTAAAATAAAATAAATAAAATAAATAAAAATAATTATAAATAGATAGATTTGACTATTCTGTTTAAATCTTGAAATTAGAAAAAACATATATTTGTATCTCAAATGTGATTTTTTTAAAGATTTGATAATTTTTCTGTAAAACTATAAGAAATTTGCTTGAATTTAGAAAGAAGTAACACAAAAAAGGAAAAAAATACCACATGAAAAAATATTTAATTTTCCATCCACCCTAGTGTCTACAATTTCGTATTTTTGAAAATCGGGAAATGCAGCTATATTAGTCATATAGAAAAATACATATTTCGAAAATTTCATCAAAATCTATGAGAAAAGCTTCACATTAAATTACTCATTACAAATACTGTGTAAATTAGCCGTGTTTTATTTATCAGAAAAATAACACTATGCCACAAAAAAAATAAAAATTTTGTATCCGAGAAACCTAAAATTTTATTCTTTTTTTTCATAAAATCAACACAAATTTCTATGGATATTTTTTTACAAAATTTTTTACTAAAATTCGAATATTCTTCAAAGTAACTTTAATATTTTTACTCTAATTTTGAAAATATAAGTCCGATAGTTGGCGCTTATATACTCAAGTAAAGGTACTAACGATGTCTAAAAATGTTGCAAATATCACTTCAACATCGAAACAGTGGTTTAGAAGCCGTCTCTAAAGAATTGAGAAAAAATAAATTTTTTCGAAAAGAAAATTTTCTAGGGAAAAATGAGAAAAAATATTTCGTTTTATTTTTTAATAGCTAACATTCTAACGTAGAAAATAATGTGTATATGTTAAATATCTATGGATAAATGTAGAAGTTATGGACCTCTTTGAAGGAAAAATAATTTTTAAAAAAATCTAAATTTTTTGCTTAAATTCAAATTGTGCTCGAAAAGAACATTTTCTTCTTTCTCATAAAAAATAGGGAAAAAATGAGAAAAAATATTTCGTTTTATTTTTTAATAGCTAACATTCTAACGTAGAAAATAATGTGTATATGTTAAATATCTATGGATAAATGTAGATGTTATTTGTAGACAAAATAATTTTTTAAAAAATCTCCATTTTTTTTAATTTTTGCTTAAATTCATATTTTGTATGAATTTTGGAACGCCCTTTGAAATCAACTGATATCCTGGGTCATTGGATTGTGTCATCCAACCTCCAACCTAGTTGGACGGGGGGAAGGGGGGGACAACAACAAAACCGTTCATTAAAATCTAAACGAATAATAAAGAGTAAATTGAAAGAAAAATGTGGAATGAAAGAAATTTTAATGAATTTTTTACTGGTTTTAGTTTCATGAATTCACTTTGGTGAAGGCCAGGCCAGCTAAGGCAAAAACTACCACAGCAGCAACAACAACTATCAACGGCAGCCACAGCAGCAGCAGCATGATTAAATGGATGTTGTTTAGACATGAACTAAATAAACGTTTAACACTCTGTGGGGCGGTGGAAGGCAGCTGTTGCTGGCCATGTCGGCAGATGGGATGGTTGGTGTTCATTCATGGCAACCGGGGAGGAAGAAGAGGAGGGCGTGGTGGTGGCGGTGGTCGTGTTGAGGTGATGGATGGCTTACATGTTGCATGCAAACTCGGCCAAAAGAAAGAAAAATGTGTAACATTTAGTTATTTTTTCGCTTATTTTAGTTTTTTAAATTTTTATTTCAAATTTTCTTTGAATGCGCTTAAAAGAAAAAAAATGTGAGTTGTTGTTGTTTTTCTTGTGGAGAATTTGTTAATTAACCTAAAATAATTGCACAAACATACAAAATGGAGAAGAAGAAAAAAAAAAACAAAACCGAATAGGCCGAATTCTTCTGCAGCAACAACATCACAGTAACAATTGGAAAGAAGACAACATTAAGAGGCAACAAACATCCAAGAAGTACAAACAAGCAAACGATGTTCGTTGTACGAGGGTTGATTGCATCATAGGGTCCTGTTAAATTTAAAACCAGAGTAATGAAAGTCAACAAATCTTCAAATTTTTAGACAATTCTGACTGGTAACGACCTCGCCCGACACTTGTGACCTAAAATCTATTTTAAGTGTGCATTTTTTATACCCTTCACTACAGGAGGAGGTAGCGTATATTCATATACACCCTTATCACGAATAAAAGGTAACATTTATTCACGTGGAATTTTCTATTCCCCTTGCAGGCGTATGATGGTGTTATGAATATAAACCGCGAATAGGTTTCACTTCTTTACATAACAATCGAAATAAGTCGATCAAATCGAAGTAAGAAAGCAGAATAAACTCGAAAAATGATTGTAAATTATAATTGGAAATTTAACGAAAACAATTCATTCCCAGGGAAATTCTATTCGTGATGGGGGGTGATTCCCATTTCAAATGGAAAATTTGAAAATACCCACTAATAACACTATGGCCTAAATCCACGTGAAATGGAACTTTAATGAATATTTGCAAATGTGTACTTCTAAAAAAGACAAATAAAGCTGCACTTACCGATTTTCATAAAAATATGAAATTGGATAAAAAATATGGAATGTTTAAAAAATTAATTTAAAAAAAATCGTAGGCGATACAAATAAATACTTTTTTTTTTGCAGAATTTCAAGTAAATGGCTTTTAGATTATAGAAAATAGCTAAATCTTAAATAAATCTAAATATAATATGAAATTGAAGACACTAGGGTGGAATCGAAAATAAAGATTTTTTCAAAAGTTAATTCTAAAAAATTCGTAGACGATACAAATACAATTTTTTGTCGAATTTCAGGCAAATATCTTTTAGGTTATAGAAAATTATCAAATCTTTAATCAATCTTAATAAAAATATGTAATTGAATACACTAGGGTGGATCGAAAATAAGGCTAAACCGACTTATACGGAATTTATAAGGAATTAAATTGTATGTAGGGCAGTATGATTAGTGTGGAAAGTACTAGGAGGTTAGTGTCACATGGTGCCAGCTTCCGCATTTACAAAACAATTGTAAAAACATGGTCAAATATCAAGTCATAGTGTACTCCATGCACCAGTATAGAAGTTGTGAAGGATTTAATTTTTACCTAGGATACAGACAATTGTGTGGGAGGTACTTGAAGGGGCGTGGCTAAAGCGTAAATATTTTTTATTTTTAAAGTGATTATAAAAACATTTTCAAATTTCAAAATACCAATGATTTTTACTACACGTATGAATGTTATTTCGGTTTTATTGTAACCAAAGTTTATGGCACTTTGTGTGGGAGGTACCAGAAGCGATGTGGCAATATCGTTCATATTTCACACGAATGTAACCTCTATAGAAGCATTACCAAATGTGAAATCTCACAGTATTCCGATCATTCGTATAGAAGATATAACAGATTTAATTTTACCTAGTTTAGGGTGATTTGTGTGGGAGGTACCAAAAGGGGTGTGGCAATATCGTTCATAATTCACACGAATGTAACCTCTAAAGAAGCATTACCAAATGTGAAATCTCACAGTATTCCGATCATTCGTATAGAAGATATAACAGATTTAATTTTACCTAGTTTAGGGTGATTTGTGTGGGAGGCACCGGAAGGGGTGTGGCAATATCGTTCATATTTCACACGAATGTAACCTCTATAGAAGCATTACCAAATGTGAAATCTCACAGTATTCCGATCATTCGTATAGATAATATAACAGATTTAATTTTACCTAGTTTAGGGTGATTTGTGTGGGAGGTACCAAAAGGGGTATGGCAATATCGTTCATATTTCAGACGAATGTAACCTCTATAGAAGCATTACCAAATGTGAAATCTCACAGTATTCCGATCATTCGTATAGAAGATATAACAGATTTAATTTTACCTAGATTAGGGTAATTTGTGTGGGAGGTACCAAAAGGGGTGTGGCAATATCGTTCATAATTCACACGAATGTAACCTCTATAGAAGCATTACCAAATGTGAAATCTCACAGTATTCCGATCATTCGTATAGAAGATATAACAGATTTAATTTTACCTAGTTTAGGGCGATTTGTGTGGGAGGCACCGGAAGGGGTGTGGCAATATCGTTCATATTTCACACGAATGTAACCTCTATAGAAACATTACCAAATGTGAAATCTCACAGTATTCCGATCATTCGTATAGAAGATATAACAGATTTAATTTTACCTAGATTAGGGTAATTTGTGTGGGAGGTACCAAAAGGGGTGTGGCAATATCGTTCATAATTCACACGAATGTAACCTCTATAGAAGCATTACCAAATGTGAAATCTCACAGTATTCCGATCATTCGTATAGTAGATATAACAGTATTAATTTTACATAGTTTGGGGTGATTTCTGTGGGAGGTACCAGAAGGGGTGTGGCAATATCGTTCATATTTCACACGAATGTAACCTCTATAGAAGCATTACCAAATGTGAAATCTAACAGTATTCCGATCATTCGTATAAAAGATATAACAGATTTAATTTTACCTAGTTTAGGTTGATTTGTGTGGGAGGTACCGGAAGGGGTGTGGCAAAACCCGTCATATTTACCACACTTAAAGTGGTTATAAAAACATTGTCAAATACTATTATATAGCGGATTCCGAATATCTGTGTAGAAGTTACTGCAGATTTAATTTAACATAGGAATATGGGTCATTTGTGTGGGAGGTACCAGAAGCGGTGTGACAATTTCGCCCATCTTCGAACTTAGACTAAGTTTGGGAAAAATATTACCATGTGCAAAGTTTGAATTGATTCCTTAACTCCTTTCGAGAGTTATCGTGAATCACGCACGTTCACGCCCGAAGATTTTTTCGTTCCTCACGTTCACGCACGCTCACGTGAGTAAAATAAATTTTGTTCACGATCACGTGTGAATCACGCAAACAATTTCCACAAACAAAATAATATATGCTTTATCCCCCTTATTTCCTATTCTAAATTGAAGTGACTAACGCCTCGCAAATCCAAAAATTATATTATTTAAATCACTGAGGTTTGTCTTAAATTCAGTATTAAATTATTGAAAGTAGTATTAAAACTTGCAGAGTTAAACAAATAGAACATTGACATAAAATCCAAGTAGAAAACAAAGAATATACCCCGATTATCACGATGTGATTTTTTAAGTGAAGTAACACTTAGGGGGTCTCCCATATAAATGCAGTGCATAGTGTTGGGACAATCAATACTTCCTTAAATAATAGAAAAATTAGAAATTATTGGTGCATTGAAGCACTTTGTTTTAGAAATAACGGGTGATTTGTTAGCTATTATCTTTTTGGCAACACGCACGTTTCGTGTTTTGTTTCACTGTCAAACATCTTCAGTTTGGTCTATAATTTAACCATGAATCGTCTTACAAACGAACAACGCTTGCAAATTATTGAATTTTATTATCAAAATGCGTGCTCTGTTAAGAAAGTTCATCGTGCACTTTTTTACCGAAAAATTGTGTTCAGCGACGAAGCTCATTTTTGGCTCAATGGGTACGTAAATAGGCAGAATTGTCGATTTTGGAGTGAATATCAGCCAGAAGCTTTGCAAGAGCTACCAATGCATCCAGAAAAAGTCACAGTTTGGTGCGGTTTATGGGCTGGTGGCATTATTGGACCGTACTTCTTCAAAGATGATGCGAATCGTAACGTAACTGTGAATGGTGAGCGCTACCGTGAGATGATATCCAACTTTTTTGCCCAAAATGCAAGAGCTTGACTTGCATGACATGTGGTTTCAACAAGACGGTGCCACATGCCACACAGCACGCGCAACAATGGACTTATTGAGAGGCGAGTTCGGTGAACATTTTATTTCACGTTCGGTACCGGTCAATTGGCCGCCTAGATAGTGCGATTTAACGCCTTTAGACTATTTTTTGTGGGGCTATGTTAAAGCTCATGTCTATACAGACAAGTCCGCTTCAATTGACGCATTGGAAGACAACATTGAAGCATGTATTCGTGAGATACCGGCCGAAATGTTGGAAAGAGTATGACAAAATTGGACTAAGCGGATGGACCATTTGAGGCGCAGTCAAGGTCAACATTTGCATGAAATAATCTTCAAACATTAAATTATATGGACCGTACTATCGATTCAGATAAAGATTTCATGCATTTTTCTGAATTTTATGTGTTTTTTTTTTTGAAAAACTTTCCGAACATTTTTTCGTTGCTCACGATCACGCGCCGCGCACATCTCTAATTCCAATAAAGCCAGAAATTTGAAATAATAATCAGTACTTTTAATTTAACATGGCAGTTACTTCACTTTGTAATAAATTTTCCTACTTTTTATATTTTTTACGATTTTTTTCGAGCCAGCAAAAATATATATATATTTTTTTTTAAAGTAATAGTTTTAAATGTGTACATATAACATTGTTTTTTGAGTTAGCTGTTAAAAAAACAAATTTTCAAAAAAATATTAATTTTTTCCCAAATTTTTGGGGGCAGTTCACTGCTTGTATGTGTAATTCGCAGCATTTGCAGACATCGTAATTATCATAAATTGAACATATAAGTGGATGCGATCGGACCAATATATCCAAATTTTTTTTGGCTTGGACACAATTTTTTTGTTGCATAGTGTTGGCGATCATAATGAAAAGTAAAATCTTCACTGAAGAATACTAAGGTCGAGAAAAACGTTCATTATTTTTAAATTATTATTAAAAAAATCAAACTAGTTTAACTCTCTAATTTTTTTTATAACCAGACTGCCATGCTGATCTCTTTCCAACAACAACAAATATACTTTAACGTATACGGCGTTTAATTCAAATCATTGCGTGAATTTTGGGACACTCTAAATTTGTTTATTTTGTTTTCTTACTGTCCCACTTCAATTAGTAAAAATGTTTTCTACGCGGAGAATATTTGTATTATTATATATTTGCGAACAAAATACATATGTTTGCAACACACTCAAACATTAAACAATTTTACCCAAATTTAAAAATTCAGACATGTAACTAAAATAGGTTTCCACGTTCCGAATTACTGCCATATTCATAATAATTTTTCAAGAAGTTATAGTGTTGTTTTACATTGAAAATTTCTATTGTAAATGTTTGATAAATAATAATGAATATTTATGATGTATAAATGATGATTTATGTCTGAGTCTAAACATACATATTTCTAAAACAATATTTTTCAAGGTATAGTAATCTATATGATTTCCAATAATGATTGATAAGATTTTCCTCAAAAAGAAAAATACAAACGAATTCCTTTTTTTGTTACATATTTACCGGGCTTGTCATAAATCCCTCATACAAACAATGTTTGTTGTTGTAGATGTTTTGAGTTGGAAAACTTCGGAATTTTTCAAAAGAAAATTGCCCTCAAAAACATGGGAGGTGGGAACAGAACACCTCCCATGAACAGCAAGAATCAACTGACAATGAATGGTACATGGTGGCGATGGTGATGGCGGCGATGATGGCTATGTTTATACGACTTAGGAGGAAGGTTGGGGGGATGGCAATGCATACCAACACCACCACCACCACCTCCCTGAGATGCATACTTCCAAACAAACGGAAAAAACACATTTCTTCATGGCAAACGAAACAAAAAATGGAAAAACATTTATTATTGTTGCAAGAGAAACAAACAGAAAGAAAAATTTTATATAAAGCACACACACACAAAATGCCTCTAACTGAGCTTTAAACAAAAAATTAAAAAGTAATGAAAACGAAAGCCAAAGTGGGTCATTGGGCAGCAATGGCAGAGGCTCCACCACCACCACCAGCAACGAGCACCGGCAGTTAGCGCAAAAGTAAACACCACTCTTAAATGGCCCCGTTGGCTAATGGGTGGATGGATGGATAGGTTAGTATCTCTAAATCGCATTAAAGTTTTCCTATTTTATTTGAATGAAAAAAAAAAACTAAAACGAATTAAATTTACTTTTTCTGCGATTGCATCATGATGCAACAAACAAACAAAAAAAGATAAGACTATGTGGTTTGTGGTGGTGCTGCTACTGCTGACGATTGCACCACAGCTCCATAAAAATGTCGGCGGCTGGGTGTTCATTAAAAAACCCCCCGAAAAAAGTGTTAATTTTGCAATACTCGTAACAACAATTAACAAATATCTCAAGTGTTTGCTTGTTTACGTGAGTCATGGGGCGAGTGCTGAGGAAGCATTCTTATCGAAATCAATTTTATGATGGTTGGAATTGCCCGAAAATACTTGTTTTTCAAAATCCCACAGAATTCTAATAAATTAAGAAAACAAGATTATTTATTCTGACAAAATCTAAATCTAATCAAAATTTCTTCAATAAAAATAATTTGTAACAAAAGTTTTGTTTGGTATTTCCCCAATACCTCGCTTGGTCTCGTTCATCGGTTGCTTTTTCACACATATTTTTCAATGGGAATATTTTTTGGGAAAATTCATAATTTCTAAAATAAATAAATATGTGAAACTATTATTTTTATTGAGCAATAATAATTAATTTTGAATAAGTCCAATGTTCTTATTAAAGTTCGAGCTATATCCAATATTCTGCCAAAGTCTAAAGGCTTTCCTCCGCGATTTTTATGTTTTAAAGAGTCTAATTTGAAAAGTTGCTTTCGCCTTTGACTCATATTATTAATTTATAGTGAAGAAATTGTTCCTTCGAAACTCACACATTTCAATTAATAGAATTAAAACAGTAAAATCTGATCCGATCAAAATTGTGGCCAAACAATAAAATATGCCAATGGTAATCTGAAGGACTAAGGTAGATCACAACACTATTCAAAACGCCTTTTTTGAGGTTTTCGGGTGTATATGGGGCATTCCACGACAAATCGGACAGTCAAAAACAAAATATTTTTGTTTTCCTCCATTTTTGTTACATTGTTTAGTACCCACTAAAAAACATCTCCTGGTATACTTTGAGTTTTTTTCTGATTACTCGTTAAAACGATATAGTTTTTTTAAAAATCGTTAAATTGTAGTTCTTCGTCAATAATGGTCCGATTTTGATATTTTTTTATTTTATTTTTTTAAGAAAAAATATCGAAAAAATATTCACAATGTTTTTGTATACAAATTTTGATTTTTTTAATAAAAACTTTATTTTTTAATTGTTTGTACTCTTCGATTTTCTCGAAAATATTTTTATTTAAACATCTATTAACTCTGTAAATTTTGAGGCTAGGTTGAAAGTGGGCCTATAATAATTAATATATTTTTATACCCTCCACCTCCAGGATGAGGGTATACTAACTTTGTCATTCCGTTTGTAACACCTTGAAATATCGACCTGCGACCCTATAAAGTATATATATTCTTGATCGTCATAAAATTCTAAGACGATCTAGCCATGTCCGTCCGTCCGTCTATTGAAAGCATGCTAGCATCTAAACGAAAGGAGCTAGAACGTTCAAATTTTCCATAAATGCGTCTTATAGTCGTAGATCGGTTGGGATTGAAATGGGGCGAAATCCCTCCCTCACAAGGACTAAAAATACACATAATAATCCCTAATATTTTAGCTTATTTAAGCATGTTTTTTGAATATTTCTGTTTATATTTGCTTGATATTTGGTATGCGCATTCCCCCTACAGCAAAAACGTGCACCATAAAGTGATTCTTATTTGTAGGGGGTAAAATGGGACAAAAAAGGGTTAAAATAGTACATATTAAACGACAACAGCTAGAAACACATGTACTCGGTGTGTACATTCCTCCAATTGAGTAGATACATAATATAAAAGTATTTTTTCAAATTCGTACTTTTATGGGGTGAAATGGGAATAGAGGGCTAAAAAGTACCAACCAAACGGCTGCACCTAGAATAATGAAATTCGGTGTATACATTCCTCTGATTGCATAGATAAGTAAAACACACGGATTTTTCAAAATTCGTACTTTTTGGGGTTAAAATTAAAAAAGGGGATAAAAATAGTACCAATCTAATGACCGCAGCCAGAGTCATGAAATTCGGAGTATACATTCCTCTGACTGTGTAGACACGGGAAATAAACGGATTTTTCGAAATTAGTACTTTCAAGGGATACAATGGTACAGAGGGATAAAAATAGTACCAACTAAACGACTACAACTAGAATGATAAATTTCTAATTGCGTAGAAACGTCAAGGGGGTAAAAATGTACTTTTGAAATTCAAATAGAATGGAAATACAACCAACTGTAGGACCCACTATCTACCAATATTTATGGCTTTAAAAATATTTTTGAAAATATAAATAGAAGAATATTTATTTTTTGAATTGACGTATTGGTAGCATTACCTTATAAGCGTGGTTTGAAATAGTTAAAATATTATATTTATTTATAAAACTATTTTTTCAATATTTGTATTTGTTTTGGTTTGGCTATTTAAAAAAAATATATGTTCCTGTAATATTACTGCACTTCTACGAAAACCGACAACCTCTGTGGAATGCAATCCATGGTGGAGGGTATAAAAAGTTCGGCCCGGCCGAACTTAACGCCGTTTTTACTTGTTTTTTTTTTTTTTTAATTTTTTGAAAATTTAGAAAACCAAAAATAAATTTCAACTTTATTTTTTAATTGTTTGTTCTCTTCGATTTTCTCGAAAAAAAATATTTAAACATCTATTAACTCTGTAAATTTTGATGCTAGGTTGAAAGTGGGCCAATAAAAGTTACTGTTTTCATTTTATTTTTTTCGTGTTTCCAAATTAAAAAAAAATAATAAAAAAACATGAATATTTTTTTCATTACTTTTTCTGAAAAGTACTTCAAAAAAAAAAAAAAAAAAAAAAAAATATCAAAAAAAAGAATATCCAATTCGGACCATAATTGACGAAGTTATGAGCGAAAGTCTGAAAAAAGAACTACTATTTATTTAACGATTTTTAAAAAAGCTATATAGTTTTAACGAGTAATCAGAAAAAAACTCAAAGTATACCAGAGGATATTTTTTAGTGGGTACTAAAAAATGTAAGAAAACGGAGGAAATCAAAAATATTTTTTTGAACTGTCCGATTTGTCGTGGAATGCCCCATATATGTAAATTTGCATAAATGTAAATATATTTACAGCAGCACAAGTACTCTATACAGAACGTCCATCGATGAGTTATCAGTATATTTTATCCTATATCAAAATACAAAGTTTCCTTCGTTTGAAGAAAAACTTCGAAATCGAAGTAGCTGGTCAAAAACAACTATAAGTCAAATAAAATCGATCGCTAATCAAACAACACAAAAACTAAAAATATTTCGCGGGACAGCGGATTCGAACCCGTAACCCTCTACAGGCAAAGAGGAAGTACTTCTGCTTTATTCACATATTAAAAAATTAATTAAATTAATAATTATAATTAATTAAATTAATAATTATAATTAATTAAATTAATAATTATAAATAATTTAATTAATAATTATAATAATACTAAATAAAAATAGCTTTTTCACTAGAGAATTGCATTTTTCGTATAGGCTCACAGAGGTAAGGTGTCCGCTTTGAACCCCGAAGAACTCGAGTTCGAATTGTAGCTCGGGGTAAACTTTTTTTTTTTAATTTTGTTTATCTTGTGATTCAGAAGTAGTGAAATTGGAATCTTTACCAATGAATTTAGCATGGAGTTGCCATAGGAGGGATGTCTTTATTTTAAAAGTCTTAAAAGTTATTGTAAACCACTTTTTCACTAGTTTCCTTTTCTGTTTTAAAAAATCCGCCGCTACCGGAGTTAGAACAGCGGACCTTCTGGTTGCTAATACGACACTCTAACCATCTTAGCTATATTTAATATTTATTT
The DNA here is from genome assembly GCA_947397865.1 of Polietes domitor. NCBI lineage: Eukaryota > Metazoa > Arthropoda > Insecta > Diptera > Muscidae > Polietes > Polietes domitor. The sequence goes on along the minus strand of OX377621.1, from coordinate 76,408,555 downwards.
AGTATGGATTGACACATAACGCAAAATAATATTAAATGAAATAAATTAACACTACTTGATTTTACTGATATTATTAATAATTAATAAAAAATTAAATATTTTAGTATGGGGTCACAGAGGTAATATGTCCACTTTGTACCCTGAAGGTCTCGGGTTCGAATTGTGGCTCGGGGAAAAAATGTTCCTTTTTTTATTAATATTGTAAATTCCAATTCTGTCGAATCTACCTTTAGATGATATCAAACGTTAATGTGTTTAAATAAAATAAAAATTATGAAGGCTACATATGTTTCGAATTAAAAATATCGTTTCTTGAAATCGGGAAGAACATTTGTATTTGCGCTTTATCAAAACATTGAACGAGATGGCCGGTGAATGCCGTTTTTTATGTATTGAAAATCCCTTTTTAATTTGTGAAAGAAAAACATTGCTGGGGCAATAAACACTCATATCTCATTTGAATTTAAATTTATAATTTAATTCCTACAACACAACATTAATCATTTTTAATCCATAAAATAATAATTTAAAACAAATACATGTATGATTGATATTACTCACATTTATACAACCTTTCTAAGGAGGTATTTATTGAAAAATTGGAATGGGGCGAACTCACCTGAAATGGAAAAAGATAAATGATTAGATTAAATTGAATTGAATGGAGACAATAAAAAAATATTTAGAGTTTTATATGACAAGGATATAGATACGAATAAATTGTTGAGGCAATGAAAAAGATTTTTTAATAAAATAAGTCAACGTCCACATTTCTACAATTTAAACCATCCGACAGTCCATATTACACTTGAACCGGATGTTATACGTCTAAAACTTTAGAAAAGTTTGAGTTAATTGGCGTTTTTAGTTTTAAAGTTTAAGATTTTTCAAAATATTGTTTTAAATACTTATTGGCATCGTAGGTTGCCGATATAGGTCTCAAATTAAAGAGGAGAATATCTGTTAAAAATACTTTAAATTTAGTTATATCATCTGTATTGCTTTAGCATTAACAATCACTACAAAATTTCTCCCCTTAATTTATTTAGTTTATTTCATATTTCACTTTTTAAGGGAGGAACTTGAAATGGTTGTTAATACTAAACTATTATAGACAGAATCATGAAATTTAAAGTATATTTATCAAATATTCTCCTCTTTTATTTAACACTGGCAGTACCCGCTGCTTCGCACGCGAAAAAGCCAGTGTTTTTTTTTAATTTTATCCGTCTCTGTTTTTGGATAGTATTTTTTTAATTTTCTTTTGGTGGATATAGATAAATCTAAAATAGTAATTTGGAAACCTCCTATTAGGTGGCCCTCACACACAGTCATAGGAATGTGCTTGTCGATATGCACTATTTAAGCTGAACTCCTTCATATGTATAATTTGTATCATTTTCTACCAAGTTTTGAACAAAAAATTACAACCATTTATAGCATTGATCTCGTGTTTCTAGATGCAGCCAGCCACTTCATGTCAGATGTATTTACACTCAAATTTCACGACTACAGCTACAATACTTAAATTGGTACCCTTTTAGTCGGCGGTACAAAAAAGTAGAAATTTCGAGCAATCTAATTTTACTGTGCTTCTACATGATCAGAGGAATTTACATACCAAATTTCACGATTCTAGCTGTAATACTTTAGTTGGTACAATTTTTATCCCTTTTTGTCCCGCTCACCCCTAATAATAACAAATTTCGAAAAATCCATTTATGTTGCGCACCTACGTTGTCGGAGAAATGCTTACTTCGAATTTCACGATTCTAGCTACAATACTTTAGTTGTAAAAATTTTGTCCCTTTTTGTCCCGCACACCCCCAAGTAAGTACAAATTTTGAAAAAAAAATCCATTTAGATTGCTCTTATACGTTGCCAGAGGAATTTACACTCCAATTTTTCCGACTATAGCTGCAATACTTTAGTTGGTACTATTTTTATCTCATTCATTTCATTTCATTTATTCAGCCAATGGAAGTAAAATTCCTTACAGACTATGATTACAAATATTATATAGTAAATATAAGTATGAATAATTATAAATTATTTTATTACTGTTACAAGAAATAATTTAAAGTTATCTTTTGATGTGCAGAAATCTATACATGGCTTTGAATCTTTTTGAAGATTTAGATTAACGGAATTTAGATAAAGAGATGTGCGGGTTAGAGGACTGTTAAGAGCATAATTAGTACGATGCAATGGGACATTAAAAACATCAACGAACCTCAGATTTCTTGGAGGGACATAAAACGGAATCAAAGAAACCAAATCTGGACAATCAATAATATCATTTATTAAATCAAAAATTAGTAAAGCAGCTTTCACTTTCACCCCTTATAAGTAAAAATTTCGAAAAATCAATTTGCGCTTTTATGTTGTCAGAGGTATTTACACTCCAAATTGCACGTCTATAGCTGCAATACTTAATTGATACACTTTTTGTCCCGCCACCCCCTAAAAAGTACAAATTTCAAATAATCCATTTTTACTGCACTTCTACATGGTCAAAGGAATTTACATACCAAATTTCACGATTCTAGCTGTAATACTTTAGTTGGTACCATTTTTACCCCTTTTTGCCCCGCTCATCCCTTAAAAGTAAAAATTTCGAAAAATCCATTTATGTTACGCGCCTACGTGGTCGGAGAAATGTACACGCCGAATTTCACGATTCTAGCTGTAATACTTTAATTGGTACCATTTTTATCCCTTTTTGTCCCGCTCACCCCATCCATTTATATTGCAAGTCTACGTTGTCAGACAAATGTAGATACCGATTTTCACGAATATAGCTGCAATACTTAAATTGGTACCATTTGTATCCCCTTTGGTCTCTTTCCTTCCTTAAAAGTACAATTTTCGAAATATCCCTTTTTGTAGCTCGTCTACATGGTAAGTGAAAGGCACACACCGAATTTCATGCTTCTAGCTACTGCCGTTTAGTCAGGACGAAGGTTTATCCCTTTCTGACTCATTTTATCCCATAAAAGTACGAATTTCATATTTGGGAACTACCCTGAAAATTTCATGACCCTGGCTTCAGCCGTTTGGTCTGGGGGCTGGTCAATGATAAGTCAGTCAGTCAGTCAGTAACGCAACTCTTTTATATATATAGATTTATGTCGGTATCGTAGGTTACCAAAAAGTACCAATGTTATCTTTTGAAAATTTTTAGTCCTTTTGAGGGATGAGAAAATGAAAATCTGAAAACGTAATTTTTCCTTTAGTTTCAGACTTATATTATCTAATTCAAGAGTAACCACTTTTTTTTAAATTGTCGTAGGGTTTAAGTAATCATAATAGTATTTTAGGTTCTACATTAATTTGAAGTGCTTTGTAGCAAAATAGTGAGAACAAATCACATTTTCCTACTTCGCGACCAAGTTCGTGACACTGTGCCCATTATATTCTATTTCCACAGAGCACCTTCGTTCGAAGAAAGGTCCAACTAGATGGCATTCCTAAGACTACAAAAGCTGCCATAAAAGTTGGTTTCTAACGGAAGATCGTTTTTATGAACTCCTCCTCCTCCCACTTTTGTTCTTGGGAAAATTACTCATGAACAAATCTGTTGTTAATTTAATTATGTATGAATGTGTGCATGTGTTCTTTGCAAAAGGGCCTTTTCCCATTTATTATTAATAATAATTAGCTTTCACCCCCCCCCATCCATCCCTCCTACCCTCAAGGCCTTCTTCCTTATTACCACCGGTAATAATTATATATTTTTAGAAACGGGTTTGGGAAAGGTAAGAGAAAGAAAACAGAAACAGAAATCTTTTTCAATCACTTAACGATCCAAGTGATTGGAGTGAGTGAGTCACAGTCACATGTAGGTGTTGTAGCAAGTTTCGTTAATTAAAGCTGAACTGAACTGAAGACAGACGCCGCAGAATCAAACAAAGTGGGGAGTACACAGTACAGACAGGTAGATGATAGTAGCTGGGGAAGATGGGTGGGGGGAGTGGCAGGGTGAGGGAGTGATAAAAATCTAAAACAACACAATGAACAAATTGGGTCGGGTATAAATTAAGAAAGAAGAGCCAGAGTTGTGCCGCAAAAAAAAAAACAACACAAAATAAATATAAAATTTCATAATTTTTTTATTGTTTTTCTTTTTTACATACCTACATATATGGATATGTACGAGTACGAGTATGTGTCATTATTCATAAGGTAAATATGTACCTAAAATGAAATCATATTGTCGCTGACGTTGCCGTCATTTTCAACGCCGTTTATGAAACATTTTCGAGCAGATGTTTATCGAATTTCGCTGATAGTGCAGACGGACGGACGGACAGACAAGACTCCGCGCAACGCAACGCAATCACAAGTTTCGATTGCAGCGTAATCTGAGAAACGTCATGACGAACACAAACGATTTCCTTTTTTTGAGGGGGAAAGGGGAAGGGGAATATGTGATATATAAGGTGGATATAATTTTTTCTTTTTCCTCTGCTTCTTTTTCTTCTTCTTTTTTTTTGATATTTCAGTGATAAAGAAATTATTTCAACACGAGTTGCTGCTGTATCAAGTTCAATTCGTGTATCGAGTTTTGTTTTCGATTTTAATTTAAGTAATTTTAGAAACTTTCAATGCTTGCAGCTTTGCAGGGGATGAAAACCTCGCTTTGCGCAATAATACTATATGACATAATTTTAAATTTAATACCAAAAATCGTAAATAAAAGAATTAAATTTTTTGGCAAAAAAATAAAAAGGCCTGAATTTATAATAGGGTGGGGCCAACTTTTTAGAACTTAACTATCATTTGGTCGCAAATCACGAAAACCAAAAATGTTATGATCATCAAAGAATTAAACCACCAGCCAAAAAAGAAGTTCTTCCCCAGGATGCACACCAAAATCCCAATTTGAATATTTCCCGGAATAATTTCCGGAATATCCCTTAGCATTTTCACAAGTGAATGGAAACGAATTTTTCGTATGGGATCACAGAGCTAAGGTGTCCGCTTTGCACCCAGAAGGTTTGGGATACAAATTGTTGCTCCGGAAATTATTTTTTCTGTTTTTTTTTATTATTTTTATAAATAAACAATATTTTTTGGTATAATTTATTAATTTAAACAATTTTGCATGCATAAAAGGTAATTTAAATATTGTAAACATCACAATTATACAAAAGTCAATAAGGCCAATTGTTTATATTGAAATTGGAAAATTTCCAATTTCATTTGACATTTCTCTGTTCAAAATGGAAATTATCCGTTTCAATACCAAATATATAATCTCAAATTTTTATATGTATTTTCTTAATTTAAAAAAGAAATTTCCAATTTCAGTTTTAAATTTCCCAATTTTAATTGGAAATTTCTTAATTTAAACTGGGGTTTCCCAAATTTTAATTGAATTTCTCCCAATTAAAATGAAATTTGCGCAATTTTAATTGAAATTTTCCCAATTTAATTTGGAATTTGCCCAATTTCAATTGGAAGTTTCCCAAATTATAATTGGAATTATCTTAATTCCAATTGTATTTTTAAATTTTAAATGCATTTTCTTACTTGCAATTGGGATTTTATCAATTTTAAATGATTTTTCCCAATTTAAATGGGAGTTTGAATTAGAGTTTTCTTAATTTCAATTGAAATTTTCTAAATTTATATTTATATTACTATCCAATTCGCAATTTCAATTGGATTTTTCTCAAAATGAAATGGAATTTCTTAATTCAAATTGAATTTTCATTTCATATTGAGAAAATTCCGAATTTAATTTGACATTTCTCTGTTCAAAATGGAAATTATCCGTTTCAATGCCAAATACATATTCTCAAATTTTTATATGTATTTTCTTAATTTAAAAATGAAATTCTCAATTTCAGTTGTAAATTTCCCAATTTTAATTGGAAATTTCTTAATTTAAACTGGGATTTCCCAAATTTTAATTGAATTTATCCCAATTGGAATTTTCCCAATTTAATTTGGATTTTTCCCAATTTCAATTGGAAGTTTCCCAAATTTTAATTAGAATTATCTTAATTCCAATTGTATTTTTAAATTTTAAATGCATTTTCTTAGTTCAATTTTAAATGATTTTTCCCAATTTATATGGGAGTTTGAATTAGAGTTTTCTTAATTTCAATTGAAATTTTCTAAATTTATATTTATATTACTATGCAAGTGATTGTCTATTTTTTATTTCGAAAATAATTGACAAATGCTGCAATTTTTGCGAAAAAAAGGCTGCAATTTTTGCGAAAAAAGGCTGCAATTTTTGCGAAAAAAGGCTGCAATTTTTGCGAAAAAAGGCTGCAATTTTTGCGAAAAAAGGCTGCAATTTTTGCGAAAAAAGGCTGCAATTTTTGCGAAAAAAGGCTGCAATTTTTGCGAAAAAAGGCTGCAATTTTTGCGAAAAAAGGCTGCAATTTTTGCGAAAAAAGGCTGCAATTTTTGCGAAAAAGGCAGCAATTTTTGCGAAAAAAGGCAGCAATTTTTGCGAAAAAAGGCTGCAATTTTTGCGAAAAAAGGCTGCAATTTTTGCGAAAAAAGGCTGCAATTTTTGCGAAAAAATGCTGCAATTTTTGCGAAAAAATGCTGCAATTTTTGCGAAAAAATGCTGCAATTTTTGCGAAAAAATGCTGCAATTTTTGCGAAAAAAGGCTGCAATTTTTGCGAAAAAAAGGCTGCAATTTTTGCGAAAAAAGGCAGCAATTTTTGCGAAAAAAGGCTGCAATTTTTGCGAAAAAGGGCTGCAATTTTTGCGAAAAAAGGGCTGCAATTTTTGCGAAAAAAGGCTGCAATTTTTGCGAAAAAAGGCTGCAATTTTTGCGCAAAAAAGGCTGCAATTTTTGCGCAAAAAAGGCTGCAATTTTCGCGAAAGAACGCTGCAATTTTTGCGAAAAAAGCTGCAATTTTGCAAAAAAAAAAATCTGAAATTTTGCGAAAAAAGCTGCAATTTTCCGAAAAAGCTGCAATTTTGCGAAAAATGCTGAAATTTTGCGAAAAAGCTGCAATTTTGCGAAAAAAAGCTGCAATTTTGCGAAAAAAAAGCTGCAATTTTGCGGAAAAAAAAGCTGCAATTTTGCGGAAAAAAGCTGCAATTTTGCGAAAAAAAAGCTGCAATTTTGCGAAAAAAAGCTGCAATTTTGCGAAAAAAAGCTGCAATTTTGCGAAAAAAGCTGCAATTTTGCGAAAAAGCTGCAATTTTGCGAAAAAAGCTGCAATTTTGCGGAAAAAAAAGCTGCAATTTTGCAAAAAAAAAAGCTGCAATTTTGCGAAAAAATCTGCAATTTTTGCGAAAAAGGCTGTAATTGTTGCGAAAAATGCTGCAATTGTTGCGAAAAGTGCTGCAATTGTTACGAAAAGTGCTGCAATTGTTACGAAAAGTGCTGCAATTGTTACGAAAAGTGCTGCAATTTTTGCGAAAAATACTGCAACAATTCTGCAAGCGCGATTTTGCGTTTATTTCAACTTTCATTATCTGGGTTTCTGAAACTATTCTGTCACAAATATTCCCTATTAAGTCAGCAATCATATGCCAAAACATATACTTTGGTATTCTCTATATGATGTGAGTTTTCCTAAAGACACTTTTCACAATTTTTGACTTTACAGCCAACATTTAATCTATTTCACTCCTAAAATTAAATTTCAAGTTTTTCAAAATAAAGGATATCCCTCCTATGACAACTCCAGGTTAAATTCATTACTGAAGATCCCAATTTTTACAACTTCATCTTTTTCAATTTTTCAGATGTTCTCTTTTTGCAGGGAAGCAATGATGAGACTATATGGATATAACGAACTACGGCTATAACGATTCGGGGCCGAATTAAGACATACGTATAGTATCGAAATCTTAAATTTTCAACGTCTCAAAATCATATTTTGATCGAAATTGTTAATTTATTCGTTTGGGACGATTCATTTCAACAAGTTGAAGTATTTTATTTGAATCGTGTCAAAACTTTAATGAAATGTTGGCATATTTTGGACTATAAAAGAGTGGATTTCGATACGATACGTATGCAATAATTAGGCCCCTGAAATGTGCATTAGTTTCTTAGAATTCTTGGCAGCTGTCTTCGATTATTGTGTTTCAATTTTAACTTAATAGATTTTTGTTTGAAATTAAAATGCGGAAATAAAATAATATCATTTTTGTATGGCAAGATGAATGTGTGTTAATATTATTGTTTATATATTTACTTATTTCTTAAATTATACATATTGTTGCTAAAACAATGAACAAAGTCAAGCTTAAAGCAAAACAAACAATCCATCAATTTTGAACGCTTTCAACCACTGTGCCCGTTGTTGCTGACCTCACATGCATTTAATTGTGTGTTTATATACCAATCCAAATAGACACATACATATGTTTGTATGTCCTCTTTTAAGCAAACAGTCAAACAGACAAACAAATAAACAAACAAACTCTACAAATTTGCAAATAACGACTGGGCTATGCATGTAAAATTATTAAACAATTTCTCCATGTAAGGCGGCATAAATTATATGCCGGCCGCCGCAACATTGTCATTGTGTTGGCTGGGGTAGGGGGGAGACAACAATAATAACACACAGAACAATACAATATAAACAAAGAAACAAACAACAAATAATGTTCCATCGAAAAAAAGAAAAAATATCACTTTTTTAGTGTAAAAACAACAAACAACTCTCAACAACAATGCTCAATTTTGTGTAATTTTTTTTTTTTTGCGCCGTTCGTCCGTCCAACGCCGTTGAAAATTATACGGTTTGCACAGTTGACTAATTCCAATGTAAACAATGTAGTAGGTAGGTAAGTGTGTATGGGCAGGGAGTGTGTGTGACTGCGAGTGAATTTCCACAGCCACCAAAAAAAGCATTCATTTTTCACCAGTGTTGGTGAAAAATGAAACAAAAATTAAATAAAAATTGCTGAAAACTGCATAATCAGTCAATTTCTTTTGTTTGTTGTTACTTTTTTCGGTTTGCAAACGCGGTACGCCGTGCGGTGTGTGTGCGAGAGTGTCTCATCTTTCCTTACCGCCTCTATTTAATACTCTCTCTCACTCACCACTCTTAACATAATAATGAGACAATGGCAGGGCAATGCAAATGACAATGAGAGCCTGAGAGTGTTATGTGGGTGAGTACGGGTGTGTGCATAAATGTGTGCGGGTTTATGCCAAACACAATTGCTACTTTATTTAGATAAGAAGAAGAAGAAAAAATAATGTCTGGCCATTAAGGAAGAGAAAAAGATAAAATAAATATTTTCTGTGCGAAGAATTTGTCAACCCAAACATCCATCCATCCACCCACCATGTAGATGGCGACACACAGTGGCGGATTCTCTACAAAACAAAAGTGAAATGCAATGACATTTCACACCGTTGTGCTGTCTAATTTACACATGACGTTTTTGCAAAAAAAAAAACCCTCACTGTTCTTCAATGCTGATGGATTACTTGAATGCCTCACATTTCGTTGATTTAATTTGTAATTTTTCTTCCGTATTATTCTTATTTTTTGTTGTTTCATTTTAATTCTTTTCAAATGTGATATCTTAATAGTCTTAGAATTTAAATGTGTAATTACAGGGCTAGACGCTCGTACACACACACACACACACTGCACACAGCATTTTAAAAATGCGGGTTAATTATAAATTCCAATTACAATCAGCTATTGTAATTACAAAATGCATCAATAATCCGCCAGCACAAATATGATGATGATGATGATAATGGCCAGGGGCCAGGGAAGGGGTCGCCGTCCGTCGTCGTCATCATTTTGTCGTCTTAAGTTAATTAATTGTATATTGTGAAAAAAACACAAAAACAAAAGCATCCTCATCTAATACATATAGAATAAAATTCTATGAATAAGTCGTGGCAAAATAAATACTGGTTGTGGAGAAACAAGTTTCTGAATATTCTTCATATTCATATGCATCTATCCACCCCAGCACATGCATACATAAATATTTCATTGCTCCAATAAATTAAAAGAAACAATTTTAAAATGCTCATAACGCCACAGTAATGGGCAGTAATTAATGTGTTCATTATAAAAATTAATTACACAGTAAATAGAAAATTCACAAATTGGACGATATCGGATGGAAAATGGTGTCTACTCGCGTAAAGGGGGATGGAGGGGTGTTATAATTAGAAATAATCAAAAAGAAGGAAAAGACTATCTATAATCGGGGTGTATATAAAGAGTGATTTTTTTGAGGTTAGGATTTTCATGCATTAGTATTTGACAGATCACGTGGGATTTCAGACATGGTGTCAAAGAGAAAGATGCTCAGTATGCTTTGACATTTCATCATGAATCGTCTTACAAACGAACAACGCTTGCAAATTATTGAATTTTATTATCAAAATGCGTGCTCTGTTAAGAAAGTTCATTGCGCGCTTCCATTTTATGGTCAGTTTAATCGACCCACTGAAGCGGCTATTCGGGCTATTGTGACTAAATTTCGCACCAAATTTACATTGTTGGACATTAAACCACCAACACGCTTACGTAGAGTGCGAACTGAAGAAAATATCGCAGCTGTATCGGCCAGTGTTAATGATGACCACCAATTTTCGATTCGTCGCCGTTCGCACCAATTGGGTCTCTGTTACTCAAAAACGTGGAAATGCCAAAATTGGACTAAGCGGATGGACCACCTAAGACGCAGCCGCGGTCAACATTTAAATGAAATTATCTTCAAAAAGTAAATGTCATGGACCAATCTAACGTTTCAAATAAAGAACCGATGAGATTTTGCAAATTTTATGCGTTTTTTTTTTAAAGTTATCAAGCTCTTAAAAAATCACCCTGTATTTGAAATTTTGGAAGACTTAAAACTTAATTTTGATATTTGCAAAGAATCCACTTTTCACTACATTCCATTTTAAAAAATCCTAATATGAACTATATATTAGTTCATATGCAGATAAATATTAAATTAAATTAGGATTATATTAATTAATACCATTTAATGTTATTGATAACATGAAGTACTAAAAATTAATTAAAATAAATATTAGAAAAAAATTATAAAATTGTTTAAATAAATAAAAATTCACAAAATTAAACATTGTTTATTTATAAAAAATAATATAAACAAAAAACAGTTTTTTCCGTGCATTATTCGAATCCGAATCCTTCTGGGTACAAAGCAGACACCTTACCTCTCCGAAGACATATGAAAAATTCGTTCATTAAAATGTTACGGAATATTAATATTTGGAAGTTTTTTCAAACGAACCATGTGTACTTCCAGCGGAAGGAAAATACTTCCATTTTTTTCTTTGCTGTCTATTTGTTTATAAAATCGAATTAAATGTTTGCCATGCATTTTGTTCATTGATAGAGTATGGAGAGATTAATTGTATATTGTGATTAATCTGTTAGCAGATTAATAACAATTCAAATTATTCAGAGCTATGATTAATCGATTCATTTGAATTTGAATAATCGACTTTAGAATAGTTCCTGCTTCAAAAGTGAAACACATTTTTTGTTTATTTATTTTTAACGGTGCGAAACAACATTGAGCTGAGTGTTGTGATAATTATTTAAAAATTGCAACAAAAAAAGTTCATTCAATTAATCACAATCGATTACACAGGTCAACACAAAATATGAAATAATAAGAAAATGCAAAGAGAAAATATGAAAAAAAAAATGTGAAGATCTGAATACATTTTAGAAAATAAGAAAGAATTGGTCGATATCTCGCTTATTTATCGGCCTTGAAAAAATCGAAAAATTGCATTTTTGGAAAATGAGGTCAAAATGAAAAAAAAAAATATTTTTTTAGCTCATTTGGTTAAAAAACCAAAAAAATATTTTTTTTTATTTATCGAAACATCAATATTGATATCAATATTTTTTATAATTTTTAGCTCATCTAAATGAAAAATATAGGAAAAGTGAGTTTTATAGAATACTCAAAAAATTTTTATCGAATTTTCACAGCCGATAACTGTGGAACTTATCGATTACTAAGGCAATAGAGATAACAAAAAAGTTTTTTTATTCTAATTTTCGAGTTTGAGCCCGTTGGAACGAAGAAAATCTTTTTTTTCAAACTTTTACGTCCGATAATTAAGCGAGATATCGATTTTTCTTCCAATTTTTTCTTATTTTGAAATTTATTTACCAAATTTCATTTTAGTAAATAAAAATAATAAATAATAATGAAAAATCGGAAAAACTACAATTTTTTATAATTTGATTTGAACTGGGATATTGTATTATTGACTCAAGACCATTTTGCATCTATATGTAATAGAATATTTAAAAATGGCATGGTGACATGTATTACTTGGCTGCAGACTACCACGATCATGATTTCGACCATGTCAAAAGTCTTTTCAAGTGGCTTCGCAGCGACTTTTCAACATCAAACCCGGCCTCTATAAGGAGATGATTCTCACAAACGAAAAAAATATAATTTTTAGCTCATTTAACTGAAGAAAAGCGAAAAAATCGGCTAAAAATTTTCGATAACTTTCGAGTTATCGAAAACAAAAATATGGGAAAACTGACTTTTATACAAAACTCAAAATAGAAAGAATTGTTTTTATAGAATTTCTACAATCGATAACTGTTGAAGTTATTGATTACTAAATCAGTTATAGATTAATCATGTCGATTATGCACGCCGACGGATTTGCTGCGGATCGGATTGACTCGATCCGCACTCGACTCACTTTGTGAGGAAAATTGTATTATGTAATCCGTCGGATGACTGCATTACCAACATAAAGTATGACAAACAAAAGTAACTAATAAAGTGCGCTGACATATTCTTAGATTTGAAATTAAATAAAATAATTGAAATTCTAACATTTTATAATGTATTCATCAATTGGTTTTTTTATAAATTTGGAAGAAAAAAGTGGCAATAGAAGACAGGTACGGAACAGGGCCGTAAGTGTTTTCAAGTTAACCGATGTAATATAAGTAGAAAAATTCCTTAAGTGAAAAGTGAATAAATTTTATATATTTCCACAGGTTTGTGAAGCAATTTCGGTTAAAACAAATAAAAAAACAACTAAAAAGTACTTTATCCGCATCAAATCAGCGATGATTTTCTGTCGGATATTTTTGTATGTGAAGTGAGTCGCATGAGGAATACATTACAATTTTTCCGCAACGGCATTACCATCGGCTTATATAATACCAAAATACTCAACTGCGGAAAAAATCCGATCCGCAGCCATCCGTCGGCGTGCATAATCGACATGAATAAAAAAAACTTATGGGAATTTGTTCTTCTATTTTTTCGACGAAAAACTCGTTTTTTCAAACTTTAACGTATCGAGATACGTAGCGAGATATGGACAAATTGCATTTTGGGTAAAATGAGGTCAAAATAAAAGACGGAAAAACTAAAATATTTTTCTCGATAACTAACTAGTTATCGAAATATCGGAATTGAAAACTATATTTATAATTTTTAGCTCATCTAAATGAAAACCAAAAACGAAAAAATCGGTTAAAATTTTCGATAACTTTCTAGTTATAGAAAACAAAAATATAGGAAAACTAACTTTTATAGAAAATTCAAAGCAGACAGATTTTTTTATCGAATTTCCACAAGCAATAACTATGAAAGTTATTTATTACTAAGGCGGCTATATATTCGGAAAAATCGAAAAATCAATTTTCTTTTAAAATGGAAAAAAGGGAAAATATAAAATAAAATTTTTCGATAACTATCTATTTATTGAAACATTGAAATTAAAAACTATTTCTTATTTTTAGCTCATTTAAATGAAAAAAGTCGGGTAAAATGTTAGATGAATTTCATGTTATCGAAACCAAAAATATCTGAAAACTGACTTTTCACAATAACCAACTGTTGAAGTTATCGTCTACTAAGGTAGTCACAGATAACTAAAAAGTTATCGAAATTTGACTAATATATTTGATTATATATATATGGATTTAGGAAAATCGAAAAAATTATTTTTTTTGTTAAATGAAAGAAATGGAAAAACTAAAATAAAATTGAAAACTAAACACTTTTTTTTTCTCATTTAAATGAAAATAGAAAAATATTGGGCAAACATTTTCGATTTAGAGTCCATTGATTTTTTTTTTTCAATCTTTTACCGTCCGATAATTTTTAGCTCATTTAAATAGAAAAACAAAAAATCGGGTAAAAATCGGGCTTTTATACAAAACTCAATATAGACAGCATTTTTTTCTATCAAATTTTGCACAATCGCTAACTTTGGAATTTATCGATTACTAAGGCAGTTATAGATAAATAAAAAGTTATCGCACATTTTTTCTATTTTCGTTCTTCTAATTTTTGATGTTGTGTCCATTGGAACGAAAAAACCGATTTTTTTAAACTTTAACGCGCGATAACTATGCGATATATCGAAGACCATAACTTCGATATCTGTCTAGTTGTCGAAATTGATAAAAATTTTTTATATTTTTTAATTCATCTTAGCTCATTTAAATAAAAAGAGAACAAAAAAACGGGTAAAAATTTTCGATTGGATTCGATGGATTCATTCGACTCGAAAGTTATCGATATTTGGACAATATGCCGACCAATTTCTTTTTTATTTTGAAAATTAATTTTTTTGTAAAATGAAGTCAAATTGAAAAAAATCAATAACTATCTAGTTATCGAAATTGAAAACTAAATCCTTTTTTTATAATTTTAAGCGGGTAAAAATTTTCAATAACTTTTGAGATATCGAATACAAAAATATCGGAAAACTGACTTAAATAGGATATAGTTATAAAGAGTGATTTTTTTGAGGTTAGGATTTTCATGCATTAGTATTTGACAGATCACGTGGGATTTCAGACATGGTGTCAAAGAGAAAGATGCTCAGTATGCTTTGACATTTCATCATGAATCGTCTTACAAACGAACAACGCTTGCAAATTATTGAATTTTATTATCAAAATGCGTGCTCTGTTAAGAAAGTTCATTGCGCGCTTCCATTTTATGGTCAGTTTAATCGACCCACTGAAGCGGCTATTCGGGCTATTGTGACTAAATTTCGCACCAAATTTACATTGTTGGACATTAAACCACCAACACGCTTACGTAGAGTGCGAACTGAAGAAAATATCGCAGCTGTATCGGCCAGTGTTAATGATGACCACCAATTTTCGATTCGTCGCCGTTCGCACCAATTGGGTCTCTGTTACTCAAAAACGTGGAAATGCCAAAATTGGACTAAGCGGATGGACCACCTAAGACGCAGCCGCGGTCAACATTTAAATGAAATTATCTTCAAAAAGTAAATGTCATGGACCAATCTAACGTTTCAAATAAAGAACCGATGAGATTTTGCAAATTTTATGCGTTTTTTTTTTTTAAAAAGTTATCAAGCTCTTAAAAAATCACCCTTTATAAAACCAAAAAAGTTATCGAAATTTTACTACTAGATTTGATTATATTTTTGGATTTGGAAAAATCAAAAAATTTCATTTTTTGAAAAGTGTCTAAACGAAACCAAAATATCGGATAACTAGTTTTTATAGAAAACTTAAAATAGGCAGAAGTTATCGATTACTAAAAATCGAAATTTTTCTTCTAACTTTCGATTTTGCGCTCATTGGAAGGAATAAAGAAGAAAAAAGTACCCACAAACTGAATCACCCTTTAGCTATAACATCCGAGCGTACCATTCCAAGAATTGCGGAATCGCATCACCCAAATACCAAACAAGTCTTTGCCTCTCCTCTTGTGCCAATTATCCAATAATGGAATTTCAATTCAATTGAAAAGTTTTGTAGGTTGATTTAAAAATAAACTTTAGTTTTAACACCACTTCGCAAGACTTACTTGTCTGCTTTAAATATAAAATAACGGTTAGAAGTTTGGAAGGAAAAAAATTGATATTTGTTTGGCACATATGTAAACTTTTCCATTAACACCCAACAGCAGCTCGCAAGACAAGCTCGTTGTTGAACTACACTGCGATAGAAGAAAAATCAAAAAAAAAAAGAAAGGCGAACAGAGGCAGTAGATGTGCGGTCTTTATGCGATTCATTTGTATTCAAAGAATATTCAGTAACATATGTACGATTGTACATATGGAGTGAAGGATGGCTGGAACGGTAGGAGGTACGAGTAGAGATGGGTGGATGGATGGATGGCTGGCTGGCTGGCTGGAGTGAAGGGGAATGTTCAGTATGTTCAGATATTTAATATAAACACACTACGCCGCCGTCGTCGTGGTCGGAGTATGAAAACAACCGGTTTCCTCAAATACTGGTTCTTTCTTATCTAAAAAATAAACAAAACAAAATGAACGAGCACACACACACACAGCCACTCGCACACAAATGGCAACAATAAGAAAAACTACAACAACAGCAATAACATCAATAAGTTAACATCCCCAACCCCCCTCCCACTTTGTTAGGAAGGAGAAGAGTGAGGGGAGACACACTACCGAAATATAAACAAAAGAAAAGTCAGCAACAACTACGACAATCAGCAGCAGCAGCATCGCAAATCAAAAATGAAACATTCGTTGTCTGAATTTTACTACGAGACGACACGACCACGACACGAGGAGAGTTCATTCATTCAGATGCAAACACGGAAGATGGGCACGTGACACGAATTTTGCGTGACTCATGTGAATTACACATGAACGTGCGTGAAATATTTTTCCGCTCACAATTCGGAGGGTTGGTTGTAATTCGATTCGATACGAAGAATATTCAAAAACACAACAACCACATGATGTTCGGGGCTTATTTCAAATCGATTAACATAATCAAACCTTCACCTCCCCCTCCCTAAGAGAGTGCGTGACCGAGAGATAAAGAGAGAAAAATATCTAAAATTCATTAGAAACAGATAAAGAAGAAAAATAAATAAAAAAGCTGAATTCCCAAAGTGGGGAAAATGTGTTCCATATGTGTTGGGATGGTCGCAATGACTTTATTTGCCGCTCTAACCAGTCTTGATGAGGGAGATAAAGAGCAAAATACCTAAAATTCATCAAAACAGATAGAAAAGATTAAAACCCGGAATTCCCAAAGCGGGACAAATGTAATCCAAAATTTGGGATGGTCTTTATTTAAGTTTTCTTGAGAGAGATAAAGTGTGAAATACCTCAAAATTTATGAAAACAGATAAAAAAGGTTAAAAATCTGAATTCCAAAAATGGGGAAAATGTGTTCCAAAATGCTTTTATTTACCGCTTTTAACTGTTTCGATCAGAGAGAATAAGAGAAAATAACTAAAATTCATTAAACATATATTGAAATGAAAGAAAAATCAAGACTCCCAATGTGGGGAAAATGTGTTCCAAAATTTGGGATGGTCTTTATTTGCATTTTTTTTCTATGAATTTTAGATATTTTTTAGTGAGTGGTGTATTCAGATGTAAAGAGTAAATGAAAAATCGGAATTCCCAAAATGGGGAAAATGTGTTCCAAAATGCTTTTATTTACCGCTTTTAACTGTTTCGATCAGAGAGATTAAGAGAAAATAACTAAAATTCATCAAACACATATGAAAATGAAAGAAAAATCAAGATTCCCAATGTGGGGAAAATGTGTTCCAAAATTAGGGATGGTCTTCACTTGCATTTTTTATGAATTTTAGATATTTTTTAGTGAGTGTAAAGAGTAAATGAAAAATTTGAATTCCCAAAATGGGGAAAATAAAAGAAAAATCAAGATTCCCAAAGTGGGGAAAATGTGTTCCAAAATTTGGGATGGTCTTTATTTGCATTTTTTCTTTATGAATTTTAGATATTTTTTAGTGAGTGATGTATTCAGATGTAAAGAGTAAATGAAAAATCTGAATTCCCAAAATGGAGTAACTGTGTTCCAAAATTTGGGATGGTCTTTATTTGCATTTTTTTTAATGAATTTTAGATATTTTTTAGTGAGTGATGTATTCAGATGTAAAGAGTAAATGAAAAATCTGAATTCCTAAAATGGGGAAAATGTGTTCCAAAATGCTTTTATTTACCGCATTTAACTGTTTCGATAAGAGGGAATAAGAGAAAATAACTAAAATTCATCAAAGACATATGAAAATGAAAGAAAAAGCCAGATTCCCAATGTGGGGAAAATGTGTTCCAAAATTTGGGACGGTCTTTACTTGCATTTTTTTATGAATTTTAGATAATTTTTAGGGAGTGATGTATTCATATGTAAAGAGTAAATTAAAAATCTGAATTAAGGGAAAATAACTAAAATTCATCAAACACATATGAAAATGAAAGAAAAATCAAGATTCCCAATGTGGGGAAAATGTGTTCCAAAATTTGGGATGGTCTTATTTGCATTTTTTTATGAATTTTAGATATTTTTATTGAGTGATGTATTCAGATGTAACGAGTAAATGAAAAATCTGAATTCCCAAAATGGGGAAAATGTGTTCCAAAATGCTTTTATTTACCGCTTTTAACAGTTTCGATCAGAGAGATTAAGAGAAAATAACTAAAATTCATCAAACACATATGAAAATGAAAGAAAAATCAAGATTCCCAATGTGGGGAAAATGTGTTCCAAAATTTGGGATGGTCTTTATTTGCATTTTTTTATGAATTTTAGATATTTTTATTGAGCGATGTATGCAGATGTAAAGAGTAAATGAAAAATCTGAATTCCCAAAATGGGGAAAATGTGTCCCAAAAAAATGGGGATACCTATATTTACAGTTTTTATATATTATAATGAATATTAGATATGTTTGTTAAACCTCAAATTCGTAAAAATTTTAGAAATGTAAACTGGGACTGGTCCAAAACTTGTATTTTTGCACAAAATTTTGTTTTGGTGAAAACTTCAATAAGTCAGTCATTTACCTAGGTATTAAAAACACATTATAAAATTATTAAGCAAAATTGTTTAAATTAATAAAATTATACAAAATTAAACATTGTTTATTTATAAAAGATAATTTAAAAAAATCCCCAGCCACGATTCGAGCATGAGCCTTATTGGTTGCAAAGCGGGCACCTTACCTCTGTGAGCCCTTAGGAAAAATTTGTTCCTACTCACTTATTATTTTTAAAATGTTAAAACAGAGGCTAGACCATCGAAATAATGCATTATTTCTTTTATACACAAACAATGGTTGTCAACATATTTTCTTCTCTATATCCCTCTCTTTAAAACATGAAACCTGTGAAGTCTCTCTCTATCAGCGTGACATGAACATTTGTTCGAATCAAACTTACTCATCACCTCTGCTGGCAAACCTGTCACCACCTAAGAAGAACGGACGAACGAAAACGACGAACCACCAACAGAGTACAGCGAAGTAGAGGGGGGAGAACCGAAACATTTGGCAAATTGCTTTTGCACATGACATTAACCGACATTTCTTCGCTCGAAATTAATAAAATTGTAATCTTTATTAGACCCCCATCCCCTCCACAATTTCCATTGTTCCGCATGCCATGTTCTACACACCTACCCTCCACATGTTGTCTCGACATTTCTTTGAAGTTGTTGCAACCTCCTAAGCAACCAACCGCCCTCCCCCACCCACAGCCACCAGAACGAATGAATTTAAGATGAATTTCTCATAATTATTCAATTACATTCTCCGGAATTTCACAACATCGCGTTGATGTTGCAGCTTTTGGCTGTTACGACGACTGATTACAGGTTTATTTTATCCAGGTCTTTAACCGTAATCGTAACGTTTGCAGTAATCGTTATTAAATCTCACGTCATAAATATTAATTTTCATCGTTGTTCTTGTTGTTCTTCTTCTTCTTATAATAATTCCGTTCTCTTATTCATCTTCTCTTCTTTTAGAGGACTCACGAGTGTATTCGAATCATGGGTGAGTAAGAAATTGAAGGTGAAGTTGACGTGACACTCCACGGGATGAATAAAATCGAATGATTTATCAGAGAATGAAATTCACACGACACAGTGGGTGGGATTACAACAAGATTTAAAGCATGGATTAAATAATTAAATATATAAATAATTAAATAAGTAAATATAATAAATAATTAAATATAATCAATAATTAAATATAACAAATAATGAAAAAAAGTAAATGATTGAAGACAAACGTATGATATTAGACACCCCAAGATTTGACTATATTTTAGGAAAGAGGATCACAAAATTAAAAAATGGTCGATATCGATAAATCGAGTTATGGATCGAAAATTTGTATTTTTTTGTAAAATGAAAAAAAGTCTACAGCCAAGTAATAAATGTCACCATGCTATTTGTAAATAAATTTGCATTCTATTAAATATAGATGCAAAATGGTCTTGAGCAATATCCCAGTTCAAATCAAATATAGATTACAGACCAAAAAATACAAACGAAAAAAACTAAAAGAAAAAAATAATATTTATCGATAGGTATCAAAATTAAATATTAAATTTTCCGATAGGTATCGAAATCAAATATTAAAGTAATCGAAAAACAGGTAACATTCTTCGATAACTTACGTGTGATCGAAACCAAAAATAGCGGAAAAATCTTTTATATTTAATTAAATAATTAAAGAATCAATAATTATATAATTGAAGACAAAATTTATAATTGAAGACAAAATATATAATTGAAGCATTTTATCGATATCTCCCTCAGTTTTTCAAAAATAGAAAGAAAAATCATTTTTGTAAAATGCAAAAAACGGAAACAAATAATTTTTTTCGATAAATATCTTAAATATCGATATTAAATATTTAAAAAAATAGATTTTTTTATTGGTTTTAGCTCATCTTAATAAGAAAAACGAAAAATCTAGTAAAATTTTTCAATAACTTTCGTGTTATCGATACCAAAAATATCGAAAAAAGTATTTTATAGAAAACTCAAAAATAGGCAGAAAGAGTAAAGTATAATTTTTCGGTAACTGGTGTAGTTATCGAAATAATTATTATCCCAAACCATAATTCGGTATTCAGCAGGTCGATGCAATTGCAGTAACACCTGTATTACTGCACATTATATTGTGTTCGACAATTTGGAGAAAATGTTGACGCAAAAAAATCGTTCGATTTTTTTTAATTTTTTTCATTGTAGTGAGTCCAGTAATATTTTTTTGTCATTCATTTGAAGGAATGACATTTTTAATTTTGTTTTAAATAATATTTTCCCCAATCGATAACTATGGAAGTCATCGATAACTAAAAAGTTGTCCATATTTTTTATATATAGCGGTAACTATGAAGTTATCGATTACCAAGTCAGTTATCGATAAGTAAAAAAGTTATCGATATATTTTTTGTTATTTTTTTTAATTTTCGATTTGACCCCATTGGAACGAAAAAATCGATTTTGTTTAACATTAACGTCCGATAAATCTAAAATTAAGCGAAGTATCGATAATTATTTATTATTTTGAAATTATTTATTCAAAAATGTTGTTAGATTTTGTGGTCATGAATAATTAACGTTGAAAACCTACTACTTTGGAAATGCTCTATTTTTAGAGAAGTCCTCTAATATCTTCTATTTTATTAGTAATATTTCAATATTTAATAAAATAAGTGAAGAAACTAAAGTTATTATTCTAAAAATGTTATCGATATTTTTTTCGATTTTGTCTCCATTGGAACGAAAAAAATCGATTTTTTACTTTAACGTCCTTTAAAACGAAAACTGAGCAAGACATCGATTATTCTGTGGACCTTTATCCAAAAAAAATTCAGATCTTGGAGCCTCGGATATCATAATTCCCCCGGAATAGTTAACGTTAAAAACACTACAATTTTAGAAATGGTTTATTTTGAGAAAAGTCGTCATAATATGTTCTAGTTTCTTAGTAATATTTCAATAATTAATGAAAAAAGTGAAGAAACAATAGCTGTTAATCTTATCATTCCACTAGTTGCACATAATAGTGAACGAGTTGATTTATTGCACACCGGCCCTTGAAAACATCAAACCCACTTCCGGAAAATGACGTACCAGACGAAAAGTTTTACGACATCCGCCTAACAATGGGGTGATTTGCCAGCAACAATTTATAATTTGTGAAATATGTGCTGCTCTAATAATTCAATTATCTTATCGAATATGAGACAAGTAACGACAAACCCTAAAAAAATCTACGATTAGTAATCGATATAAAATTAGAAATGTCATAATGGGAATAATACGAAAGTTGTAATGATAACAGAGTAGTTTTCACTCTCCCTCTCTTACACACCTGCTTCCGGGTAAGCAGTATATTTTTCCCTGACATTCCACTAACTTTCTCGCTACTGCATTTATAGGGGACATCCCCTGAGTGTTGGTTCAGTGAAAAAAATTCACTGTATGCTGATCATAATCACGATGATCTGTGTAAAAGTTAAGAAAACGTAAATGAGTGGCAGCACTTCACAAGAACTGCTGATGACTGACGTTAACTGAAATCAGGTTTTATTTTACTTTAAATTCTCGTCTTCGAGTGTTTAAATTGTTTATTTGTGTTTTAGTGTTTGTTTGTGAGCGAGCGAGCGAGAATCCACATTTATTGAGGTTTGGCTCACTCACCAGCGATCTAGTCAAATACTTGGAATTTATTTACATTCATAATTCCGCAACGTGGATGGATGGATAATCGTTGGGAGACTACTTCTCTGTTTGCTTCAGAATTTATGAGTTTGTCGTTCGTTAACGGTGGTTAGTCACCGTCGTCGTCGTTGATACAAAAACCAACAGTCAAGCCATGCGCCTCATAAAGATTCTTAAATGAGGCCTGCTTGGATGGTGGATGGAGGAAACTTTAGATTGAATTAGATTTTATGTAATAAATTTTATTTTTGTAATGAAAATATTTCTTACAGGTGTGAGGCCTTTATTGCAATTGCTGCCAAAATCGCCAAAATTCGCTGATACCAATTTAATATGTTAGAAAATAAGCTTCTCCGATTTTAATGCACATATGTACTTCTAAATAATCTTAATATAACTGCATTTCCCGATTTTTAAAAATATGAAATTGCGAACACTAGGATGGATCGAAAATTAAAAAATTTTCTTATAAATTATTCGTAATTTTTTGTGGTAGGAGATAGAAAATTGTTGAATTTCAAGCAAATTAATTTTAGTTTAATATAAAATTATCAAATCCAAAAAAAAAATATTTTTTCCGTTTTTTAGATTTGTGTAATTTTTTAATAATAATTTAAGCTATAAGATGGCAACCTGCATCGATTAAAATTTCCAATGGTGTTTATAAGAAATTTAGAAAAAGTTTAAAAAATAAAATATGCATGTGAGCGTGGCAATGGAAATTTGCATTTAATTGTGGACTCAAGTAAAATCAGTATTTTAATTTGTCTATGAATATATGAATTATATATAATCGTCACGATTTTTCATTTTATGTTACAAACATTTGTAGCCATCATAATTACCTTCAACTAAACATATAAGCGGTGTAAATATTAAATAAAAAATATCCAATCAAATGACAACAGCAAAATAGATTTTTCGAAATTTGTACTTTTAAGAAGAAGCGGGACAAAATGGGGATAAAAGTGGTACCAACCAAATGGCTGCAGTTCGAATAATGAAGTCTGACTTCGTACGCACGCAAAATAAAGAGAACTTTCGATATTCTTACTTTTAGGGTCAAAAGGGATAAAAATGGTACCAATCAAACAAGAACAGTTAGAAACTTGAAATTCGGTGTGTAAATCAATCTAATTGGGTAAATGATATTTTCCAAATGTTTTACTTTTAAGGGGTAAAATGGGTTAGGGGATAAAAAAAGGTACCAAACAAATGGCTGCAATTGAAATAATGACATTAGATACGTACAAATAAGAATATATTTCGATATTCTTACTTTTAGGTTCAAAAATACGAAAAAGGGTTCAAAATGGTACCAATCGACCAAAACGACAACAGATAGAAACAGGAAATTCGGTATATGAATCCCTCGAATAGGGTAGATAAGTAAAAATTTAAATTTTGGATAAAATTAAACAAAAATAAATAAATTAATTAAAAAAAAAATTAAAAAAATATTTTAATAAAAAAATTGAATTTAAATTTTCGAAAAATTAAAGAAAAATTAAACAAAAATAAAAAAATTAAAAAAAAAATATTTTAATAAAAAAATTAAAAAAATATTTTAATAAAAAAAAAGAAAAAAAAATTTAATAAAAAAAATTAGAAAAAAATATTTTAATAAAAAAATTTAAAAAAATATTTTAATAATAAAATAGGGTAGATAAGTAAAAATTAAAATTTTGGATAAAATTAAACAAAAATAAAAAAATAAAAATATATAAAAAAATAATAATATAAAAAAAATAAAAAAATAATAAAAAAAAGAAATAAAAAAAATTGAATTTAAATTTTCGAAAAATTAAAGAAAAATTAAACAATAATAAAAAAATTAAAATAATAATAAAAAATATTTAATAAAAAAATATTTTAATAAAAAAAAATTAAAAAAATATTTTAATAAAAAAAAAAATTAATAAAAAAATAAAAAAATATTTTAATAAAAAAATTAAAAAAATATTTTAATAAAAAATTAAAAAAAAAATTAATAAAAAAAAATAAAAAAATATTTTAATAAAAAATTTAAAAAAATATTTTAATAAAAAATTAAAAAAATATTTTAATAAAAAATTAAAAAAATATTTTAATAAATATTGGGAAAAATAAAATAAAATAAAATAAAATAAAATAAAACAAACAACACCAGTTTTTCCTATGGCCTCAAGCTGAAAAAATGCAAAAGAGAATTAATAAAACAAAAGGTCAACAATACACAAAATCACGGAAAGCACGCCGAAATATAAAAATACACTACACGAAAAAAATTATTATTATTGATTTATTAAACTTACTTTTAGGTTTAAAACAAGTAAGGAAAGGCTAAAGTCGGGCGGGGCCGACTATATGATACACTCCACTTTCCAACCGAAGACAGTCCAACTCGGTAAAAAAGTGAAAACGGGAAGAATTTTTGTATGTTTCCTAATCATAGGCTAATACAACCTGGTTCGATTTGTCAAATCGATAAGAATATTTGTATCGGGGCTATATCCAAACATGGAAAAATGTGACTAACTTTCACAATAAGTTCTTCCAGTTCAAATATAAGGTGTTATGCTCACTTTGAAGAAATTCGGTGAAAATTCGAGGTTTCTGGGGAGGAAAAAGTTAAATCGGGAGCGAAATTCGTATGGAAGCTATATATAAATCTGAACCGATCTAACACATTTTTACCACAAGTGTTTCTAGATGAAATTTAATATTTTTTGCTAATTTTGAAGAAAATCTCTTGAAATATATGGTATCTAGAGTGAAAAGATTAAAATCGGGAGTGAAATTCGTATGTGAGCTATATATAAATCTGAACCGATATGACCCATTTTTACCACAGGTGTTTCTAGTTGAAATATAAGATGTTTTGGCAAATCTGAAGACAATCTGATACAATATGAGGTTTCTAGAGCGGAAAAAGTGAAATCGAGAGCGAAATTTGTATGGGAGCTATATATAAATCTGAACCGATCTGCCCCATTTTTACCACAGGTGTTTCTAGTTGAAATATAAGATGTTTTGCCAAATTTGATAACAATCTGATACATTATGTGGTTTCTAGAGCGGAAAAAGTCAAATCGGGAGTGCAATTCGTATGGGGGCTATATCTAAATCTGAACCGATTTTCTTCAAATTAAATAGCGTTCGTTCTTATCCCGAAAAACTTCGTTGTGCAAAGTTTCATTTGGTTCTGTCTACAATTGCGACCTGTATCGTGATTACAAGAATAGATGGACGGACGGACGGACGGACAGACAGACAGACGGACATTGCTAAATCGATTCAGAAAGTGATTCTAAGTCGATCGGTATAATTAACAATGGGTCTATCTCTCTTCCTTTTGGGTGTTACAAACAAATGCACAAAGACATAATACTCTCGTAGAGTGTATAAATACGAAAAAGGGTTAAAAATGGTTCCAAGCGACCAAAACGACACGGATAGAAACATGAAATTCGGTATATGAAACCCTCGAATAGGGTAGATAAGTAAAAAAATTTAAATTTTGGAAAAAATTAAACAAAAATAAAAAAATTAAAAAACAATAAAAAAATAAAAAAGAATAAAAAATTAAAAAAATATTTTAATAAAAAAGAATAAAAAAAATAAAAAAATATTTTAATAAAAAATGTAAATTTAAATTTTCTAAAAATTAAAAAAAAAAATAAAAAAAATATATATATAAAAATATATATATAAAAAAAAATATATAAAAAGTTAAAAAAATATATTAATAAAAAAATATAAAAAATATATTATTGATTTATTTAACTAAATTAAACAATGCACACAAAAACTAAATTTTTAGAACCCAGAACGTAATTTCATTGTAGTTTGGAGTATTATCGATGACGTCGGCATCTCAATACTGTTGGAGAAAACGAAATAAGTGATAAAGTAATGTCGACTCAAACTTGACAACTGTAATAAGTGAGCTTATATTTAATCCCCCTGAATTACACAAATTTTGACCATGATTAACTGCCATTTTGTATTTATGTCTAATCAGACATATGACCAATCGAAAATCCAATCAAACAAAATATTTCAAATCCATTTGTCACTTAGCAGACGCTGACTGTACTCGTTCACTGTTGTTGTTTGTTTTCTTTCCATTTTAAGTCATGCTTTTGTTTTATTTTTTCTGTTTTGGCAAAATAAGCCAATTTTATTAATTTCTCAGTCTATATTAATTAATAAATAGCTGTTCTTATGTATATTTTCTGGCTGGCTGGGTGACTGGCTGGCGGGTTATGATGAAATGAAACGACTAACCAACCGGTTCATTCACACTCACTCACACACAAATTTCAAATTCAAAGTTTCAAATAAGCCAGTGACGTTAAACGACAACTGGGAGTTGTTAATAAGTGGGCGTTCGCAAATTTAGGTTAAATTTAATGTGAAATTCGAAATATATGCGACCGACCGACCCACAGACAGACAGAGCAACGTACACCATTTCGAGTGTGTTTGTTGCCACCGCCTCTGGGGATTGTAAATAATGAATTTTAATGTAAAATTGTGCGGCTGCTGCTGCCGCCGCTGGTGGTGGCAGTGGTTGTTGTGGTATTATGTGGAAATCTCCATAAATTCTATATTTGTTTAGTAAAATTTTATTTTAGTTTAATCGATTTTTGTCATGATTCTTTTTAGTAAGTTATTAAATTTTTACAAGAAAAAAATAAGTAAAACTGTTGAGCAATGAAATAGGTACAATTGAAATAAAATTATTGCGTGAGGGACTCATCACTGCCCAGATCAAACGGCATGAGGCAGAATATTGAAATTTATGGTGTACATTTCCAAAATGGGGATAAAAATGGTACCATCTTGAAATTTATTATGCACATTCCTCTTATGTGTGAATGCGTACCAATTCGTGACTTTCACAAAAAACGTGCTTTTATCGGTACGGAAATGGGGCCAACAAGGGACAAAAATGGTACCAATCTCAAAAACGGAAACAACTTCGCCATCTATATACCTCTAATTGCATAGATGCCTAAAATAAAGACATTATTCAATATTTTACTTTTGGGGTCAAAAGGGATAAAAATGGTACCAAACGACAAAAACTTGAAACATGAAATTCTGTGTATAAATCAGTGTAATTGCATAGACTCTTAAAAATCAGATTTTGTACGAAGTTTGTATTTTTGGCTTAGGGGGATAAAAATTGTACCAACAAAATGGTTGCAGCAAGAATAATGAAATTAGATGTGTACATTCGCCTGACTTCGTAGATATGTAAAATAAAGAGAACTTTCGATATTCTTACTTTAAGGCTAGAAAAATACGAAAAAGGGATAAAAATGGTACAAATCAAGTGATAACAGTTAGACATAAAATTCGGTGCGTTTTTTTTCGCAATTTATACTTTTAAGGGTTAAAATGGGATGGGGGGATAAAAATGGTACCACTAAAACGACAACAGCTAGGAACATGAAATTAAAATAAAAATAAATCAAAAATAATAGACACTTATAAAGGAGATTTTTCGAAATTTTTACTTTTAAGGGGTGACTTGGAGTTGGGGGATAAAAATAGTACCAACCAAATAGTTGCAGCTCGAATAATGAAAATTGATGTGTACATGGCTTTGACTTCGTAGACACGCAAAATCAAGACAATTTTCGATATTCTTACTTTTAGGTTCCACAATACGCGAAAAAGGGATAAATATGGTACCAATCAAAAGACAACAGCTAGAAACATGAAATTCGTTGTGGAAATCAATATAATTGGGTAGACACTTAAAAATGAGATTTTTCGAAATTTATACTTTTTAGGGGTAAAATGGGGTAGGGGATAAAAATAGTACCAACCAAATAGAATAAAGAAATTAGATTTGTACTTTCGCCTGACTTCGTAGATATGCAAAATACAGAAAACTTTAGATATTCTTACTTTTAGTGCCAAAATAGGAAAAGGGATAAAAATGGTACCAATCAAATGACAATAGTTAAAAACAGGAAAGTCTGTGTGTAAATCAATCTAAATGGGTAGACATTAAAAATTCGATAAAAATGGGGATAAAAATGGTACTAACCGACGTGTCGCGTTTAGAAAAGTGTTACAGCTAGAATAGTGAAACTCGGTGTATAAATTCCTCTGTCTAAGTATACGAAATACGATACGCAATATATGGATTTTTAAAAATTTGGTGAAGCGCTACAAAAAGGGATAAAAATGGTACCAATCAAATGAAAATAATAATAAACAGGAAAGTCGGTGAGTGTGGTGTATAAATCAATCTAAATGGGTAGATATTAAAAATTCGATTTTTCGAAATTTGCACTTTTTAGGGGTAGAATGGGGCAGGGGGATAAATATGGTACCAACCAACGTGTCGTGTTTAGAAAAGCGTTACCGGTGTATAAAATTCCGTGAAACTCGGTGTATAAATTCCTCTGTCTAAGTAGATACGCAATATATGGATTTTTAAAAATTTGGTGAAGCGGTACAAAAAGGGATAAAAATGGTACCAATCAAAGTTATGCAGCTGGAATTGTAAAATTCGGAGTCTGCATTCCTCTAACAATGTAAAAGCAAAATAAATGTATTTTTCTAAATTTTTACTTTTGAGGGGAAGCGGGAAAAAGGGGATAAAAATTGTGCCAAAAAAGTGGGACAGCTAAAATCGTGTAACCCAGTGTGTGAAATCCTTTGACGACTTAAGACACGCAACTTAATTGGATTTTTCAAAATGTGTACTTTTAAGCGTAATCTGGATGAACGGGGATAAAAATGGTACCAACCAAAATGTCGCAGCTAGAATCGTGAGGCTCAGTGTGTGCAATCCTTTGACGGCGTAGAAAGAATAAGAATGGAATAACGAATGAAATTAAATTCTTGACTTCGTAGACACAGAAAATAAAGAGAACTTTTGATAAATAAATGGTATTTTCGAAATTTGTACTTTTAAGGGAAGGGGGACAAATAGGGGATAAAAATGGTACCAACCAGCGTTGAAACTGAAAACGTAAAATTTGGTGTGCAATATTGGATTTTTTGAAATTTGTACTTTAAAGGGAAGCGGGACAAAAAGGGATAAAAAAGTACCAAACAAAGTTTTATTTCTGAAATTGTGAAATCGGTATGTACAACGCTTTGAGGACTTAGACACGCAATATAATTGGATTTTTGGAAATTTGTACCTTTAAGGGAGAGGGAGAAGTGGTACAAAAATATATAAAAATAGTACCAACTAAAATTTTGGATCAAGAATCGTGAAATTCGGTGAATGGATTCCTCTAACTACGTAAATGAAAAATGAATGGATTTGAGAATGAAGTGGTACTAAAAGTGGGCACGAATATGTTCTATGTGAACTTGACTAGAACAATGGAATGGGGAAGTACCGAATTACTTTACATTTTGGGGAATCAGGACAAAAAGTAACGAAAATAAATAAATTTTTCCAAATTCGTACTTGTAGAGATGAAACCGGGAAGAAAGGGATAAAAATGCTACCATCCAAACAGCTCCATTTAAAACCCTCAATATGATTTTCGTAATTTCCGTTATACAAGGTTTAAATTTCCTAAATTTTAGTTCATTTCAGCTCATTGTTCACCTTTTTCCAAGTGTAGTCTTGCGACACAGCTCACTTCAATCATTCATTCATTCATTTCAAACCATGACAGACATTGTAACCCGAAAAAAACTTGTGTCATTGACGTAAATTTACACAAATAAGTCCTTATTTGTCGTTAAGTGGTGCTACTTCATTAGCCACAGCTGTACTGAGACAAGGGAAGGGGCGGGGCGGGGAAAGGGTGGGCACAATGTATTTCTTGTCAATTTACATTACTTTTTGCCATGTTAGCTTGCTCTGGTTGATTGCGAACTGTGGTGGCCCGGTATGTACGTACATATATATTTTTCTATGTAATCATGTATGTACGTATGTAGGTAGTGTAGATATTTGTGGGTACACATGTTCAAACTTTAATGGCATTAATAGTCATGAATTCGCACCTTAATTCGAGCCCATCCATCGTGCAGCAGCATTAACAACAGCCGAGTCACAAGAAAAGCCCCCCCCCTCTCTCATTGTTTATAAAATTTAGCTGAATTTATTTATTTATATGCCTAGGTACATATGTACCTAGCACATGTATGTATGTACTACATAAATCAATGTGCTGTATACAGCTATACATACATACGAACATGTATGTAGGTATGTTTGTACATCATGTATCAGTTCATACACAAAAGTATCTCATAGCAGACAACAAGTCGAAGAGTGAATGAGATACATGGTAAATACTTAGCCATTGAATGATGTTCACATATATACATGGGTACGTATATGTACATAGAGCCTGAGTTAGAGAGTACAAAATCATTTAGAGACATGTAAACGGTGTGCGGCACAGTGCTTCTA
Source organism: Polietes domitor (assembly GCA_947397865.1). NCBI lineage: Eukaryota > Metazoa > Arthropoda > Insecta > Diptera > Muscidae > Polietes > Polietes domitor. The sequence goes on along the minus strand of OX377621.1, from coordinate 76,377,705 downwards.
ACCCCCGCTAATTCATAGTAAATGATAATAAAAGCATCGTCTAATTTGTATCGCCGCACAGTGGCTTTCCTCGACGTCAACGAATTTTCATTGTTCATCCCAAATCTACCCTCAAAGAGTGGTTAGTCATTATAAACGATGTGAGAGATCTTAGATGAAAAATCCCATTTTGGGGATTTCTATTTTCGTTTTGGGAATTGTGGGATTGAATTTTTGGTTTATTAATTTTTCATCGCTGTACACAAATCTACCCTCAAAAAGTGGTTGGCTATTGTAAATGATGTGAAAATATCGTAAATGAAAAATCTCATTTTGGGGATTTTTGTTTTTGTTTTGGGAATTGTGGGATTGTATTTTTTGTTTATTAATTTTTCATAGCCGTACACAAATCTATACGCAAAAAGCGTGATTGAACATTATAAATGAGGAAAAAAGGTGGTAAATGAAAAATCCCAAGTTTGGAGGATTTTTGTTTTCGTTTTGGGAATTAGGGGATTGCATTTTGCGTTTATTAACTTTTCATCGCTTACCCCAAATCTACCCACCAAGAGAGTTAATTCATAATAAATGATGTGAAAAGGTCGTAAATGAAAAATCCCATTTTGGGGATTGTTGGTTTTGTTTTGGAGATTGTGGGATTGAATTTTTGGTTTTTTTAAGTTCTCATCGCTGTACACAAATCTTTACACAAAAAGCGGTTGGCCATTATAAATGAGGTGAATAGGTCGTAAATGAAAACTCCAATTTTGGGAAATTTCTGTATTCGGGTTGGGAATTGTGGGATTACACTTTGGTCTATAAATTTTTCATCGCTTATCCCAAATCTACCCTCAAAGAGTGGTTAGTCATTATAAATGATGTTAAAAGATCGCGAATGAAAAATCCCATTTTGGGCATTTTTGTTTTTGTTTTGGGAATTAGGGGATTGCATTTTTGGTTTATTAAGTTTTCACAGCTGTTATAAAATACACACTCAAAAAGTGGTTGGCCATTATAAATGATGTGAAAAGAGTGTAAATAAAAAATCCCTTTTGGGAGATTTCGCTTTTCGTTTTGGAAATTACGGGATTGGAATTTTGATTTATAAGGTTTTCACCTCAGTTACCAAATCTATCCGCAAAAAGTGGTTGCTGATAATAAACGAGGTGAAAAGATGGTAAATGAGAAATGCCATATTGGGGATTTCTGTCTTCGTTCTAGGAATTGTGGGATTTGAATTTTGGTTTATTAAGTTTTCACCGTAGTTACCAAATCTATCCTCAAAATTGGTTGGTGATAATAAACGATGTGAAAAGATTGTAAATGAAAATTTTCTTTTGGGGCGATTTATGTTTTTATTTTGGGAATTGTGGAATTGAAATTTTGGTTTATAATGTTTTCATCGCTTATACCAAAACTAGCCTTAAAGAGTGTTTAGTTATTATAAATGATGTGAGAAGGTCGAATATGAAAAATTCTATTTTGGGGATTTTTGTTTTTATTTTGGGAATTGCGGGACTGCATTTTTGCTTTATTTATTTTTCATTGCTGTACTCAAATCTACCCTCAAAAAGTGGTTTGCCATTAAAAATTATGTGAAAATATTCTAAATGAAAAATCCCATTTTGGGAGATTTTTGTTTTTGTTTCGGGAATTGTGGGATTGTATTTTTGGTTTATTAAATTTTCATAGTGGCACACAAATCTATCCGCAAACAATGTGGTTGGGCATTATAAATGAGGAAAAACGGTACATGAAAAAATCACTTTTCGGGGGGGATTTTTGTTTTCGTTTTGGGAATTAGGGGATTGCATTTTTTGTTTATTAAGTTTTCACAGCTGTTATCAAATACACACTCACAAAGTGGTTGGCCATTATAAATGATGTGAAAAGAGTGTAAATAAAAAATCCCTTTTGGGGGATTTTTCTTTTCGTTTTGGAAATTAAGGGATTAGAATTTTGATTTATTAAGCTTTCACCTCAGTTACCAAATCTATCCTCAAAAAGTGGTTGGTGATAACAAAAAAACGATGTGAAAAGATTGTAAATGAGAAATGCCATTTTGGAGATTTCTGTCTTCGTTTCAGGAATTTCGGGATTGCATTTTTTGGTTTATTAGGTTTTCATCGCTACTCTAAAAGCTAAAAATTAAAAAATTGGATATTAAATTATGAAAAGGTCGTATATGACAAATCCCTTTTTGGGATTACTGTTTACGGTTTGGGAATTGTGGGATTGGAATTTATTTTATTAAGATTTCATAGCTCTACTCGTAACTATCCTAAAAAAGTGTTTGGCTATTGTAAATGATATGAAAAGGGTGTAAATGAACTACTATATTGGGGAACTAGAATATTGGGGAATTCTATTTTCGTTTTGGGAATTGAGGTATTGCATTTTTTGCTTATCAGTTTTTTTTTCGCAAATTCACAAATCTATCCGCAAGAAGTGTTTGGCCATCACAAACGACGTGAAAAGATGGTAAATGGGAAATCCCAGTTTGGGGATTTATGTTTTCGTTTTGGGAATTGTGGGATTGGAATTTATTTTATTAAGATTTCATGGTTTGCCATTAAAAATAATGTGAAAATATCGTAAATGAAAAATCCCATTTTGGGGATTTATGTTTTCGTTTTGGGAATTGTGGGATTGGAATTTATTTTATTAAGATTTCATCGCTGTACTCGAATCTATCCGAAAAAAGTGTTTGGCTATTGTTGATGATATGAAAAGGGTGTAAATGAAAACTACAATATTGGGGAATTCTATTTTCCTTTTGGGAATTGAGGTATTGCATTTTTGCTTATCAGTTTTTTTCGCAAATTCACAAATCTATCCGCAAGAAGTGTTTGGCCATCACAAACGACGTGAAAAGATGGGGATTTTTGGGATTTATGTTTTCGTTTTGGGAATTGTGGGATTGGAATTTATTTTATTAAGATTTCATCGCTGTACTCGAATCTATCCGAAAAAAGTGGTAGGCTATTGTAAATAGTGTTAAAAATGTGTAAATGAAAAAATTTTTTGGGGGATTTTTGTTTTGGTTTTGGGAATTGCGGGATTGCATTTTTGGTTTATTAGGTTTTCATCGTTTTTACCAATTCTGCCCTTAAAAGGGGCGAAAAGATGGTAAATGAAAAATCCCATTTTTGGGGATTTTTGTTTTCGTTTTGGGAATTGCTAGTTTAAATTTTTATTAAGTTTTCATTGCTGAGCCCAAATTTAGCTTCATAAAGCGTTTGGCCATTATAAATTATTTGAAAATGCCGTGATTTACCCTTTTGGGGAAATTCCGGGATTGCATTTTTGGTTTATTGGGCTTTTTGTCGCTTTTACCTTCATGTAAAATTTTCAAAAAGGATTTGTGTTTTTTCGCACCACTGTACCCTGTAGATCAGTCGTATAGTCGTATATATGAATGTGACTTCATTCAGAGCCAGAGACTCTCTCATTAGGCAGACACTTCGACTCTATTCGAAATGGTATTCAAAGTGATTCTGGGGTTTCGGCCGATAGTAGCCGTTCGTTGGCTGCGTCTGCTTCTGCTACTGCCACCGCAGTGATGTCAGTTGGCTTTAGATTGTCGATTTATCACATTTAAGCTGTCGTTTGAGGTTTTGTGCTGTGGAATTTGACAGAGTTGTTTGTGTTTGTGTTTCTGTATCGGCTTCTATGTGGAGGATGGCTGATCTCGATGTGAATGTGAATATGTTCCTCTCCCCACATAGAGACGGTCGTTTCTTTTCCTGGGCATTCAGTTCAGTTCAGAGCAAATCAGTCTAAAGTAGGTTTCGTATTGAAATTTACTATCATTATTTGTTTTATTTGTTTTTTTTTTTTTTAACTGGCTTTGCGAAGCGCGATCATCTGGCGATGGGGATTTGGTAATAAACGCAAATAAGAAACCATTACAGCAGCCGGCAAATAGCCATGTACGTACCAACTTATGGCACTTGTTCGTACGAGGTTGGTATATTAAATTAAATTCAGAATTCCAGCATTGAATTCAGAATGTTACTTCAAAAAATTTAATCATTCAGGTGTGCCATAGAATCCAATTGTTTTCGGAAATGGTAAAAATTCGAATGATTATAGTTGGAATTATTAAACGGCCCTCGTATGTATGTACACACATATGGAAGAAGTGTTTGAATTATCTCAAGTAGATATTCAGCGTTTTTTGGATTTTTTCTGCGTGCGTGCCTGCCTACCCGCCTGCCTGCCTGATGCTTGTAAAGCCCACTCTGTTTTGAATGAGTACCGATCGACCAACCGACCGGCCGTTCCTCGGTGCAAAGTGGACGGGCGGCTATGTCGTGAGTAATCTGTGTGGAAATGTGGTGTACACATATTTGTCATGTCAACGAGATAGTCACTGTAAAACCACTTTGATAAAGTGGTTGGGTTGATGTAACCCAGTGGGCAAAAAAAGAAGAAAAAAATACAAAAAGTCCAAAAGTTTAGTTGGTCATTAGATTTACGGGCAACTTTATCTATCGTATCTTACATATCGTTGTCGTTACCAACAAAAGACAAAAAAAATATTATAACCTGTACAGCCCAGGGTGTAGTGTAATGTCTGGGCAGTTGGGGAGGGTAAAGGGGTTTTCCATAAATATGATGTAATTTTAACCCTTTGATAACCCAGTGACACTACTGTTTGTAAAGATGAACTAAATTTGACATGAAATAAACTAAAAAAGGTGGTCGAAATAACAAATTTCTTAATATTTTGTTGAAATAAATGTTACAATGGTAAAATTGTTGCAATTTCCCTAATATAAAAAAGACTCAGTTAATAATTTTTGGAGTTCTCAAAAACCCAAACAAGAAAGAAGAGTAGCTGGTCGATATAAACGACGTGAAAAGATCGCAAATGATTAAATCCCAAGTTTGGAGATTTCAGATTTCTTTTTGGGACTTGTGGGATGGCCATTTTGGTTTATTAGATTTTCATCGCTGTAAATAATGTGAAAATGACGTAAATGAATAATCCCACTTTTGGGGATTTTGGGATTTCTATTTTCGTTTTGGAATTGTGGGACTGGATTTTTAGTTCATCGTTTTTCATCGCTGTTACCAAATCAAAAACCTGTTTGCCTTCATAAACGATGTCAATGATATTAAATGAAAAATCCCATTTTGGAGATTTTTGTTTTTATTTTGGGAATTGTGGGATTGCAATTTTGGTTTATTACATTTTCATTGCTGTTCACAAATCTACCCTTAAAAGTGGTTAGCCTTCATAAACGATGTAAAAGATAGCAAATGATAAATCCCAAGTTTGGAGATTTCAGATTTCTTTTTGGGACTTGTGGGATTGCAATTTTGTTTTATTACATTTTCATTGCTGTTCACAAATCTACGCTCAAAAAGTGGTTGCCCATTATAAAAGAGGCGAAAAGGTCGTAAATGAAAAATCCTATTTTGGGGATTTTTTGTTTTTGATTTGGAGATGGCGGGTTTGAATTTTTGGTACATTAATTTTCTTCGCTGTACACAAATCTAAACTCAAACAGTGGCTGGCCACAATAGGTGACGTGAAAAGGTCGTAAATGAAAAATCCCTTTTGGGAGATTACTGTTTTCTTTTCAGGAATTGATGGATTGAATTTTTGGTTTATAAATTTTGCATCGCCCTACACAAATCTACTCTCAAATAGGGGTTGATCATCAGAAACGAAGTGAAAAGGTCGTAAATGAAAAATCCCATTTTGGGGATTTTTATTTTCGTCTTGGGAATTGTGGGATTGCAATTTTGGTTTATTAGATATTCATCGCTGTACACAAATCTATTCTCAAAAAGTGGTTTGTCATTACAAATGATGTGAAAATGTCGTAAATGAAAAATCTCAAATTTGGAAATTTCTGTTTTCTTTTTGGGAATTGTGGGATTGCAATTCTGGTTTATTAGATTTTCATCGCTGTTCACAAATCTACCCTCAAAAAGTGTTTGGCCATTATAAATGATGTGAAAATATCGTAAATGAAAAATCCCATTTTGGGAATTTTTTGGTTTTGGAATTGTGGGATTGAATTTTTTGTTTCTTAATTTTTCGTAGCTCTACCCATATTTACACTCAAAAAGTGGTTTGCCATTACAAATGATGTGAAAATGTGGTACATGAAAAATCCCATTTTAGGGGAATTTTGTTTTTGTTTTGGGAATTGTGGGATTGCATTTTTGGTTTATTAATTTTTCATAACTGTTACCAAATCTGCTCTCAAAAAATTTTATTCATCATAAACGATGCGAAAAGATGAAACATGTCAATTTAGGAGATTTTTATTTTCCATTTAGGAATTGCGGGATTGAATTTCTGGTTTATTATTGTTTTATCGCTCTTACCAAATCTACACTCAAAAGGTGTTTGGCCATCATAAACGAAGTGAAAAGATCGTCCATGAAAAGTCCCATTTTGAAGGATTTCTGTTTTCTTTTTGGGAATTGTGGGATGGAATTTTGGGTTTAACAGTTTTTCGCATGTTCACAAATCTATCCTCAAGAAGTGTTTGGCCATTGTAAATTAGGTGAAAAGGTCGTAAATGAAAATTACCATTTTGGGGGATTTCTATTTTCGTTTTGGGAATTGTGGGATTGCAATTTTGGTTTATTATATATTCATCATTGTACACACATTTACTCTCAAAAAGTGATTCATCATTAAATATGATGTGAAAGGGCCGTAAATGAAAAATCCCATTTTGGGGATTTCTGTTTTCTTTTTGGGAATTGTGGGATGGAATTTTGGGTTTAACAGTTTTTCGCATGTTCACAAATCTATCCTCAAGAAGTGTTTGGCCATTGTAAATTAGGTGAAAAGGTCGTAAATGAAAATTACCATTTTGGGGGATTTCTATTTTCGTTTTGGGAATTGTGGGATTGCAATTTTGGTTTATTAGATATTCATCGCTGTACACAAATTTACTCTCAAAAAGTGATTAGTCATTAAATATGATGTGAAAAGGCCGTAAATGAAAAATCCCATTTGGGGGGATTTATGTTTTCATTTTGGGAATTGTGGGATTGTAATTTTGGTTTATTAGATATTCATCGCTGTTCACAAATCTACGGCAAATTTTTTTTTTTGTCATTATAAATGAGTTGAAAAGATCGTAAATGAAAAATAACATTTTGGGGGTTTATGTTTTCGTTTTGGGAATTGTGGGATTGTAATTTTGGTTTATTAACTTTTCGCCGATGTTACCAAATCTACAATCAAAATGTATTTGGCTATTATAAATGACGTGAAAATCCCATTTTTAGGGGTTTTTTTGTTGTCTTTTTGGGAATTCTGTCGTTATTTATATTTTCATCGCTGATATATCTTCATAAAGCTATCGGACATTATAAAAGATGTGAAAGGGTTGTTAGAGAAAAAATTCCATTTTGGGGATTTCTGTTTTAGTTTTGGGAATTTCCGGATTACATTTTTGATTCATTACTTTTTCATCGCTTTGACCAAATTTTTCCTCAAAAAGTCTTTGTCTAACGATGCGAAAAGATCTTAAATGATATTTCCCAATTTGGAATATCCAATTGTCCTAACAATTTGGCGCCCTAGACGCCCTCCTTGTCCCTCATTATAATATATAAATATAATGCCTTAAATAACATGTTTCCCTTGTATTTTTATATTGAATTTTTGTTTAAACTTTATTTCTTGAAACACTTAAAACTTTATTGTTATTATTTTATTTTTTATTATTATTATAAACCCCGACCCAGACTACTGTTTAGTAGTTATGAGAAAAAAGTAATTATGATCGAGTAAGAAATATAATTTTTAAACTTAAAACGCAGTAGTTGAATTTGATACCTGGTGCCTGGCTACCTGCTACTTACCTAACCAATTGAACTGCGGAAGGAAACAACACAAAACGACCTTCACAAGTTCCATTACCTGAGCGGTAAAACGTTTTTTTTATAGAACTCGCTCGCTCAAAAGCAAAGATGTTTGGACAGCGGTAGCATCGTAAATGCAAAATGTCTTGTCTATAAAAAACAATCTGCTGGCAATAATCCAGTCCGTCAGTCATGAGACATGACAAACAACCACAAACGAGAGCTCATGTTTTTATTTAGGCGCCGCCGCATATGTAGATACGCTCAAACTTGATTTGCAAAATCCAATTGATCACGTACAGGGTACAGCCATATCCACACATCCCCCCTTCGAGCAGTAGACATGTTATGTTTATGGATTTATTCTATTCGAATATCCATATAATATGTACAACATATTAGACGGATATAACAAATTGTCACACAGCTCGATCTAAATTACTTTTTTTTTGGGGAGGGGACAAAAGCATGATTCGTTATAAAAAGTTTATTTTCTGCAATGACTACAAATTTTAAAACGGTTTCTGGGCAGTTGGAAAACTTTTCGAAAAAAAGACATATGACACTGGATTTTTTCAGACTTTTTCTTTTTTAAATTCTGCAATTGCATTGGATACATATTCGAAATTATTTTCTGGCCATTTCCCTAAGATTTTAGGGGGAAAAAAGGAGACGCCCAAAGTTCCCCTGGTTGGCGAAACCCATATGACGACACTGGATTTTTTTCAGATTTTTTTCTGCAACTGCTTCGGTTATAAATTTGGTTTATTAGATTTTCATTGCAATACACAAATCTATCCACAAAAAGCGCTGGGCCATAATAAATAATGTGAAAATATCGCAAATGCAAAATCCCAATTTGGGGATTTCTATTTTCGTTTTGGGAATTGTGGGATTGCATTTTTGGTTTATTTATTTTTTGTCCCTCTACAGAAATCTAATCCCCAAAAAGTGGTAGGCCTTCATAAACGATGAGAAAACTCGTAAATGAAAAATCCCACATATTGGGAAATGTCTGTTTTTTGGGCATTGTGGCATTGCATTTTCGGTTCGTTAAAATTTTCATAGCTGTTACCAAATCTGCTCGCCAGAAAATGTTGCCCTGCATAAACGATGTGAAGAGATGAGAAATTCCAATCTAGGAAATTTTATTTTCCTTTTAGGAATTGCGGGATTGCATTTTTGGTTTATTAGGTTTTCATCGCTGTACACAAATCTACTCTCAAAAAGTGGTTGGCCATTAAAAATGAGGTGAAAAAAGATCGTAAATGATCTACTCCCATTTTGGGGGAGATTTGTTTTCGTTTTGAGAATTTTGGTTTAATAAGTTTTTTGGGTTTTGGAAAAACAAAAACGCACTTATCTCATCAAAGTTCTCCTCTACTCTCATCTGATACTGGATTTTTTCCAAAATTTTTCGTTTTTATATTCTGCGACAACATCGATTATAAATTTGAAATTACTTTCTAGGCATTGCCCAAAAATGTTAGGAAAATATAAAGAGATGCCCATTCCTTCAAAGTTCTACTGGTTGAAGAAACCCATATGACACTGGTTTTTTTCCAGACATTTTCTTTTCTATATTCTGCGACTGCATCGGTTATAAATTTGAAATTAATTCATGGGGATAGTCCAAAAACAAAGAGACTCCCATTTCTTTAAAGTTTTGCTGGTTGGTGCAACCCATAAGACACTGGTTTTTTTTTCAGAATTTTTCTTTTTTTTTATATATTAGTATTATTATTATATATTATTAATTAGTTCCAGAGCATAATCCAAAAATTATAGGAAAAAAATAAAGAGACGCTCAATTCTTCAAAACCCACATAGAAATCCATATGACACTGGCTTTTTTTTCTAAAAATTTTCGCTCTTTTACAAAACAGTGCAGATCCCTCTCTCTCTATAGCAAATTAATAAAAGAGCGAAAGCCGCAAGAAAAAAGTGAACTCATAAGAATGTCAGGAAAATTCAGAAAGCGGAGGCTTTTATTGTGCCAATTTAGCGTTTTTCTTGTAAAGGGTGATTTTTTAGCTATTATCTTTTTGGCAACACTGGTTTAAACAGCTGACGCACGTTTCGTGTTTTTTTTTTCACTGTCAAACATTTTCAGTTTGGTCTAGAATTTAACCATGAATCGTCTTACAAACGAACAACGCTTGCAAATTATTGAATTTTATTATCAAAATGCGTGCTCTGTTAAGAAAGTTCATCGCGCGCTTCCATTTTATGGTCAGTTTAATTGACCCACTGAAGCGGCTATTCGGGCTATTGTGACTAAATTTCACACCAAATTTACATTGTTGGACATTAAACCACCAACACGCTTACGTAGAGTGCGAACTGAAGAAAATATCGCAGCTGTATCGGCCAGTCCATCAATTATCGATTCGTCGCCGTCCGCAGCAATTGGGCCTCTGTTACTCAAAAACGTGGAAATGCCAAAATTGGACTAAGCGGATGGACCATTTGAGGCGCAGTCAAGGTCAACATTTGCATGAAATAATCTTCAAAAATTAAATTATATGGACCGTATCGATTCAAATAAAGATTTCATGCATTTTTCTGAATTTTATGTGTTTTTTTTGAAAAACTTTCCTATAGCTTTTAAAAAAATCACCCTTTATTTGAATAGATTTTTCGCCATTTTTTTTTTTTTTTTTTTGAGAGATAGTTGAACCCACTTTTTTAATTTTGGTCTGTATGCTTGACTTATCTAGTATTGCCAGTACTACACTAGTTCAAGTTCTGCAGTAGTAACGCATGACAACATTTTTGTTTCGCCTCATTTCTCGAGTTCTATTCTCAACAAAGAAAAAAAATTGTCTGCATCGAAATGTTTAGAAATTCATTCAAATTCATATTAAAATTAAAAAAATGCACTCAAGCAAATAATTGTTGACTGGCCGACCGGCCACCTAAAATCCACGGGGGCAGCAGCAGCAGCAGAGAGATAAAGTCTGTAAAATCAGGGCGGCGGTATGAGAACAGCGAACAAACCAAAGATATTCGTTCGCATACGTTCGTTTGTTCGTTCATCAGACAAATCTCATCTCTCATCTTGACCCCCACAAAGTACGCACGCACACCGCACTCGAACACACAGAGGCAGGCAGGCAGCACACACACACACAGTCACGTTTGTTTCACACCAAAAGCGCATTACGGTTGACATGACAACCTCGATGTGAAGAACGTGTGGATGGATAGATGGATGGATGGATGGATGTATGACGCACTGCCGGTATGAATGTGTTTGGGTTGGGGATGGGGAGAGAGTTGAGTGACACACAAGTTCAAGTAGCACACAAACACACACGACAGCTAACGAACTAAAAAAACAACAACAACGAGGATGATGACGATGTGATGCTTCATTTAAACTAAACAATAAAGAAAACTGCGAGACGACGACAACAACGACGTCAAACAGCCATAAAAACATTAGGAGAAATGTTTATTGTCTACTAAAATATTATAAACCTTAGTTTACAACAATAATAAAAACAAAAATAAAAACAAAAAAACAAAATGTTTAAACAAAACATTCAAAATGAAACAAACAATGTTCATCGTCAACAACAACAACATTATCAACCAATAATTCTTGCGTACCTGGAGAAGACAAAGAATTCATCACAGACATCCATCTCAAAGTTTTTTTCCCAGTCAAAGGCACTGGCCAAAAGTTAAACGAAAAACAAAGAGACAAAGAATTTATAGAGACGTCCAGCTTAAAGTTTTCCTCCTTACAAACTTGTGTGAATGGGGAGAACGGCAGAAAGCATAGTTTACACTACAGGATTTGTTGGAAATGCAGTGTTGCGTCGCGCGTCTTATCTGCCACTGTATGCGAAGTCCAGACTTTTCTCGAATGTATAGAGTGAAGAGAAGAAGTTTGATCAACATGTGATAGTTCGAAGAGGCATTTGAAGAAGACAATGTTGTTTGTTGCCAATTCGCACAAACATGTTGTAACTAAACTAAAAACTGTTTCTACACTTTGTCCTGACTTATCTCGATTGCATAGAGTCCGAAGAGAAGAAGTTCGATCAACATTTGATAGTTCGAAGAGAAGGCATTTGAAGATGACAACAAAGATCGTTAGAAGAGGAGGATATGCTTATTCTCGCCGCCAATAGCACACTTCATAGATAATGGAAACGGAAAGGATAATGAACTGTATTATAAAAATAGTAAATTTATAATTAATTAAAAACAAAACAATATTAGTATCAGCGTGGAGGTTCGATTCCCACCAGAGTTTGCGGTCTGTCGCTGTCATTACTATCTAATAATAGGTTTTATAGATTTCTTTATGTAGCAGATATAAAAGACTTATTTTTAATCAGAAATACTAACATTATCAAGCTGTACAAAAATTCTTGTATTGACATATGGGTATCTCCCAAAAAAGGTCTACCAAAAAAATATGAAATATGATATGAATGAAATAGCTTTTAACTTTATTTTTTACATTTTTTCGACAACTTTTTTAATTATAAAAAATGAAGTTAACTTGTTCTCTTTTATTTTTATTAAAAGTTGAAGTGTTATAACGAAAATTACAAAAACTTTTTACTACGAGTAGAAATTTTTATCCTGTCCGTTTTATCGCGTCCGTATTTCTGCAAAGAAGTACAAAAGTACTTATGTTTTTTGTCGCGTCCGTTTCGATGTGAAATTGTTTATAATTTTTTACTAATTTGCAATTATTCCTGACTATATATTTTTAAAAATTAGTACTCTTTAAGCGCTTTAGAACACTAAAAAGGCTGATCGACTTTTTCAGTTTCTTTCTTGATTTTTGGGGTAGGTTAAGTCGTGCGAACGGTGATTCCACGAAAAGTGACCTTTTTTCGACAAATAAATCAAATCCAAATTTCAAAAAAAAAATATATAATTTAAGATAACACCGATAGACATTCGTAATGTTTATATTTCTTATAATAATACATAATTTTTGAGGACCACCATAGGTCTGATCATTTTCTTTTCCAGATATACACTGGTGTCGTAACAGATTTTCCGTCAAAATGTCACGCCCGTTACAATTTAAATATCCTATATCTCATATATTCATAAAGAGATGCCGGTAATGTATAGTTTAGAAGAAGGTGTTTTCTTTTGATTAGGAAAGGTGAATAAAGTCATGTAATGGAAGAATATTACAGAATTCAAGAAAATAAGTAAAACCTCAAGATTTTCTTCAAAGCTAAGGTCACAACACCCGTGACGCTCTAGATTGTGGTATATATTCTATATTTAAAACGTCAAGATATATTTGTATTTGCAATAGTATTCCGATTAACCTGACGTTTTAAATTGGCAATATAACAAAAATCTCAGTCAATGAATATGGGAGATATTTAAACATGTTTAAGGAAATGTGTCACACCCTTTCCAATGGAGTCACCCATATTAAAGGAGTAGGCTTGCCAGATATATGAGCCATGATACGATCTTTAATCTCGATATCGATTGCTTTAAAAGCTTGTGTATTTATTCTTCTCATTAAAAAATGTATTTTTGGGGAAAAAAATTAGAATTTTCAAAAATTCAATCGACCATTTTAATGTCCATATATACATATATTACCTTGTTTTGAATTCAATTTCAATTACTTACAAATATTGAGGTTGTCTATTCGATTTTTTGAAATTTTTACAAGTATATTTTTTTTTTTGAAATTTTAAAGTAATTTGCTTAGTGTCTTTTTGTCTTTGGTAGTGGAAAATCATCAGTGAAAAATCATCAGAATTGTAATTTATTAACACAAGGTATATAAAAACAATAAAAAATCTAATAAAAAGTTGAAAAATCGAAAAAAAAGTAGAAAAATCTAAAAAAAGTTTATCATTTAAATTTCTAATTTTCGCCAAAAGTACCTTTAAGATGTGTACTCTCATTTTGGAATTCATTTTCACATAGAAACAGTGGCTTGGGAACAAAAAATGGTTTTTTTTTATTTATTTTTTTTTTCTTTTCAAAAACAAAAAAATATATTTTTTTTTAATCTTTTTTTAATTATTTTATTTTCTTTTTTTATTTTTTTTATTTTTTTTTAATTTTTTTTATTTTTATTTTTTTTATTTTTTTTTTATTTTTTTTTTATTTTTTTTTAATTTTTTTTAAATGTTTTTTTTTCTTTTCAAAAAAATCTGGCACGAAAAAAGCAATAGAAAAAGAAGAATAAAAGGTTAATGTGAAAGTTCTTCAATCAATCAATTTAAGCAAAAACCTCAAAAATATAGAACTATTTTTTCGATTTTCAAACCGTTTCGATTGCCACAACTTCTACATTTATTCACGCATTTTTTCTTCAAACAGGGCTTGTTTTCTTCGTTAAGATGCCAGCTTTTAAATTAAAAAACATGTTATACTCTTATTTATGATACTATATGAATATATAATATTAGTCTCAACTTTCTTAATATGCAGATTGATATGGGAGCCATATTACAATGTATTGTACAGACTAATTTTAGCCCCTCTCTATTTGTATTTTATTGCAAAAATGTTAAATTCTTTTAGAACAAATGACAGTTTTATTTAAAATATCAATTAAAATTAAAACTCAATGTTCTTGAGAAGCAAAATATACTCTTCTGACGTCCTTCTTGAAAAATTAGAATTAGAAAAAAAATATCTTGGTCTTGAACCAAAATAAATGACAACACATACAACATAACAGACCAACAATATATAAAGGGTGATTTTTTAAGAGCTTGATAACTTTTTTTTAAAAAAAAAACGCATAAAATTTGCAAAATCTCATCGGTTCTTTATTTGAAACGTTAGATTGGTCCATGACATTTACTTTTTGAAGATAATTTCATTTAAATGTTGACCGCGGCTGCGTCTTAGGTGGTCCATCCGCTTAGTCCAATTTTGGCATTTCCACGTTTTTGAGTAACAGAGACCCAATTGGTGCGAACGGCGACGAATCGAAAATTGGTGGTCATCATTAACACTGGCCGATACAGCTGCGATATTTTCTTCAGTTCGCACTCTACGTAAGCGTGTTGGTGGTTTAATGTCCAACAATGTAAATTTGGTGCGAAATTTAGTCACAATAGCCCGAATAGCCGCTTCAGTGGGTCGATTAAACTGACCATAAAATGGAAGCGCGCAATGAACTTTCTTAACAGAGCACGCATTTTGATAATAAAATTCAATAATTTGCAAGCGTTGTTCGTTTGTAAGACGATTCATGATGAAATGTCAAAGCATACTGAGCATCTTTCTCTTTGACACCATGTCTGAAATCCCACGTGATCTGTCAAATACTAATGCATGAAAATCCTAACCTCAAAAAAATCACTCTTTACAAACAACAACAATACACACGAGGTACAGTGAAGGCGGGACATACCGTACAACAACAAAATTTGCATTGTTGCGAGCGATGCGAGCACATGCATAACATTGAATTGGCAAAGTGAGATTTTTAGTGTGTCGACTTAGTTCGGTGGAATATTTTGTTTATCAGCGCTTCTCATTTGTCATATGTGACCGCTGGTACTGATGAACTCTGATTTAAGTCAAAGACATACATTCGTTGCGAAAGTTCTGACGAGATGGGGTAGCGCCCATCGAAACTGCGCAGTCAACTTTTAGCTGCAACAATAAAGGTCTCACTTTGCCTTTTTGCTAATTTTGGGTTCTGCTGAAGACTTCAGCACAACCTTTGGTCTTGAACCAAAATAAATGACAACAAAAATTTAAAACAAATCTTTCTTTGTTCGACTTTTAAACAAATATGAGATTTAATTGATCAGCATTTAACAAAATAAATGTATTGACTGCAGGATTGATCGTTCGGACGTTTTAATGTTTATTTTGCCAATTTCTCAAAGGAAGTCTCTCGATGAGACGAATTATTGCAAAAAAAATAGAAATAAAATACTGCCTTCGATTCGATTAAATCTAATATTTGTATAAATTTCTTTTTAAAACTTTTTCCTTAATTTTTCCAGTAATCAACAGTATCCCGAATATAAATATCTCCGAAATATTTTATGAAATTTCGTCCATTTAGGCGAAAATTGGACAACACTCGATAAATGTATTTTATGGATCAACTATCTTGTCATCACAAAAAGAGAAAAACATATACAGGTTCAAATTGAGCGTGTGAAAAAAGTCGTTTAGTTTTAATTAATGTTGTTTCATCACTTTCTATAAATTCATCACTGCTTTTTTCATTGTTGTTTATTTGCCGATTATTGTTATCGAGATTTTAAGACGCTATTGTCAAGTGTAAACACACCTTTTGGCTGGCATAAAATCCAAAGCGTCGTACATCGCTGTTTACACTTTAAGATTTATTATGCAAATTGAAAATAGATTATGACTAAAACTTGAGAAATTTTGCCTTTTGTAATGATGGGAAATATATATTACCTTTATTTTCTACTAAATAATATATTATTTTGTATCTGAAAAGCCCTCGCCGAACTCGAATCTGATTCCAAGATGTACAATAAATCTTTATGTGTAAACAATGCTTTTGGGACAAATAAACACATCTGACGAGCCCGTTAAGAGAGACCCTAACAAATTAAATCTGTATCTAAAACTTCTTCTTAACCCTCCTTTGAACTTAGTCTAAAAATTTTGCAGAAATTAAAAAAGCTTTTACAAGCATGCGAAAAATGTGTGCTACTTTACTGAACCTGACTGAATGGGGTATGTGTAAAGTGAACAACCTACATATTTGTTTATTATTCTGTTCATCTCCATCATGAGATGACGATCTCGCAACATTTGGAGTCGCCGCCTCTGTTGTCTATTGTTTTGCTGCTTCACCACCATCATCATCATCACCATCCACGTCGTGTAGTCGTCGTTGTCTTCAGTAGTTTTAGTTGCCGTTTTCATGCCCCAAATTACAACAATAACAAAATTCATAATGAAACGAATCTATTTTAAGAGCACTCTTGCGCTCTCTCTCTCTCTTGCACTGCACCGTTGTCTGCATCTCTCACCAAACCATGTATGTAACTATCCAACACAACATGCAAGTGCGAGTACTTGCAAGTACTGTGTGTGTGTGTGAGGTTGTTTTGTTTTGTGCCGGAGAAATGGTTGAATGCATTGAACCAAGCTGTGTGTGTGTGCTCGTGTGTGTGTGGGATGTTGTGGAGTCTGTCGTTGGGGCAGAGCACAGTGCGTTCGACGTTTGTGTGTGTGTGTTCTTATAACGGCGCTTTGTTTGGAGCTAATAAACAAAACCATTCATTGTTAGTGAGTGAGTGAGTGCATTTAAGATGAGATTATTGCTTTAAATTTCCTTGGCTACGTATGGTTGTTGTTGTTTTTCTTTGTGGTCGTCTTACAAAATTCTCCCAACATAGAGAGAGACGAGAGAGTGAGTGTGTGTTACACGTAAACCCTTGGCGATTGTGGACAACACAACAGTCAGATGCACAAACAAGTATTAATTCAGATAGACGGAGTCAGTCCACAACTGCGACATGAACTTAGTAGCTGTATGTTTTGGCCGACCGACCAACCGCTCATCCCACAATCAGTTCCATAATCGTCAAATCATGGAATAATAAACTATGAAATTATATTATAAAACGCAAGCACAGACACACATGCAAACAAATGAGAGCAAGATTATCGTTCAAATTGTGCTTGGAACATCCGCCAATGCATGTACTTACTTACACACACGTACATTAGAGTGTCGAGTGTCTAATGCGAATAAGTTGCATCAGCAGCCAACTCAAAGGGAACTTTGATTGGAACTTTAAGTGCTGTTTACACTTTAAGATTAATTATTTATTAAAACCTAACAAATTTAACATTTTTCGAGGGAAAATAAATTTTATCTTTAACTTGAGGCTTAGATCTACTAAAAAAAATATTATCTGAAAATCCCTTATTAACTAGTTCCAAAATGTACAATAAATCTTGAATAGAAAAATTCGGAGATATTTCTTCTTGAAGCACTCTAATGTGCCTGTATCCATATAGATGTGAATGGCTGTGAGTGCATCTAAAGTTTACGTGCTCGTCAAGCGAATCACATGTTTATGGCGAAAAGAAAACACAAAGAGAATATGAATGTGATTCTATGTCGTTAGAATATGTCAAATTCTAAGGTCACAGATGTACATTAACATGGCGATGTGGCTCCTTAAAATAAAAAATAAAACAAAGGAATTTGCCGTCAATATCTGAATGTTAGTTAATACGAGGTAAACGATTCCAATCGCGAGAAAAGCTTTTGTAAATCCGGGATCGGGATATTAAAAATTGCAATCCTGGGATATTACGGGGCATTTTGCGATTTTCATATTTAACCCCATTTTCACCAAGTCTGGTTAACCTACAGTTAGGGCTGGCAAACCAAAAGTTATAGTTCTCAGTTTGTGTTGAGATTGACCAGAGTTGGTGCAAATGTTAACCAGGTTAGTGGTGATTTTTTAATAATAAAACTATAGCACAAAAACCTCAAAAAAAATCGGAAACGAAGAAAACAAAATCACGATATTTTTATTTTTTTTTAATAGCGCGAAAAATCCTTTACCAATTATACAACTGAATATTATTATTATTAGATGACATCTTAGATATGAAAACGGCTCCTATTTGAAGAAAAACTATGAATCTAAATTGATTACTAAGTCCATTGTAGTTGGTAAAAAATGAATTTTTCGACAATTAATTTTCTAAAATCTAATGATGCATTTCTACAGGAAAGTGATTCACTAAGAAAAAAACATAATTTGCTTTAGTAAAATTTAATATTTTGTCTTAGAAAAAAAACACAGTGAAGTCACTTAATTATTGTAACACGAAAACTGAAGAAAATTTTCATGCAACTCCTCAGTGCTAACATTCTAATGTAATTTTTATTGTAAAAAAGCACCTTCTCTTTAATTAAAAAAAATGTTATTTGGATGTAGTTTAGTTGATATAATCGAATTAATGGTTTATAAATAGTTTTATAAAATTCAGCGTTTGCAGTTTGCCTAAAAAAAAGAAGTTGGTTCTTCGGGGTCGACCTCCGTCCTCTTACCACAATGTAGTGGGAAAATCTATGCATTAAATGTATGCAAAAAATCCACCAAATTTCAAGACATACGGACCAAAACAAACTATTTTGTATGAAAAATTTGCTTTGAGTAGTTGTATAGGCGGTGTGTGGACAAAACACATAACATATATTGCTGATGTGGCAGCCCTTGGTCGAAGATTTTCGCCTTTGGGTAAATCCGGTACATTGAACCGGCTGCCGTGGGATTGAGGAGGTATGTGATGTTGATGAAATTTTCAGAATTTTTTCATTTCGTAAATTTTAAACTCTGTGCGAAATAGCAAAGCATTCAGACCAAAAAAATAAATGTTTATATGGAAAATTAGCATTGAGTTATATGGCCCATATTCTGTGGAATCTTCATATTTTCCTTAATTGCGTTCAGGAAATGTTCGGTGCCAAGTTCCATCACTCTGTGAGCACCCCTTACATTTTTTGCACTCAAATGTTTAAAGCCTTACAGTGTATAGCAGACCAGACGCTCTGGTAGGAATCCAACCCACAACTCCAATGCCGATAGCCGAGCTCGCTATCAACACGACTAGGGTGAGTTCAAATATTGTTTAGAGACTGTTCCTAAACCAATGTTTCAATGTGAATGTAAAATTCGCAACATTTGTACGCACGATAAATACTTTTAATCGAACATTTTATAAAAAAAAATAATATTAAAAAAAAAAAACATTAAAAAAAATAATTTTAATAAAAAAAAAATTTAAAAAAAAAAAAATTTTATTAATTATGATCGTGGTAGTCTGCAGCCAAGTAATAAATGTCACAATGGCATTTGTAAATAAATTTGCATTCTATTAAATGTAGAAGCAAAATGGAAATGAAAGCCAGGACAATATCCCAGTTCAAATCAAATATTGATTACAGACCAAAAAATGCAAACGAAAAAACTAAATTAAATAATTATTTATTTTAAGTTTATTTTTTTTTAATAAAATTAAAATTTATTTTATTAAAAAAAAATAATTTTAAGTTCAAATGTGATATTTTGATATTCGGCCTATATTTTGAATTTATTATTTAAATATTGAAAATTCATAAAAAAAAATTATTAAAAAAATAATTTTAAGTTCAAATGCGATTTTTTGATTTCGGCCTATATTTTTAATTTATTATTTAAATATTGAAAATTCAAAAAAATAGTTTTATTAAAAAAATAATTTTAAGTTCAAATGTGATTTTCTGATATTCGGCCTATATTTTTTATTTATTATTTAAATATTGAAAATTAAAAAAAAAATAATTTTATTAAAAACATTATTTTAAGTTCAAATGTGATTTTTTGATATTCGGTCTATATTTTTAATTTATTATTTAAACATTAAAAAATTCAAAAAAAAAAATAATTTTATTAAAAAAATAATTTTATGTTCAAATGTGATTTTTTGATATTCGGCCTATATTTTTTATTTATTATTTAAATATTGAAAATTCAAAAAAAAAAAATAATTTTATTAAAAAAATAATTTTATTAAAAAAAATAATTTTATTAAAAAAATAATTTTATTAAAAAAATAATTTTATTAAAAAAATAATTTTATTAAAAAAATAATTTTATTAAAAAAATAATTTTATTAAAAAAATAATTTTAAGTTCAAATGTGATTTTTTGATATTCGGCCTATATTTTTAATTTATTATTTAAATATTGAAAATTCAGAAAAAAAATAATTTTATTAAAAAAAATAATTTTATTATAAAAAATAAATTTAAATTCAAATGTGATTTTTTGATTTCGGCCTATATTTTTCAACAAAATCTAGCCATTCTTTATGATGAAAATAAAACGCTAAATCTAGCCGGAATATGGCAGAATTGGCAACACTGTCTACGATAAGTCTGCGCAAACTTAAAATCACTTTGAATGCAACATGTTCGCACAAACCTTGAACCACTGCCCTGGCTGATAAGTTGGCGCAACACAGTTTTTCGTCCAACAATCCTATCGCGCACTCTAAGCACTTCTATCAATGTTTCGTTTACACATGAAAAATGGAATGCAAAAGTAATTTAAATTGAACTAAAATTGAGGATAAATTAACTTTGTATAGTGCAAACGGATATTAAAACTTTATAGAAAATATAAAAATAATTTGATCTAGCTTTTAGTTAAATTTTACTGCAAATGTTAAGCTGAAATTTTAAAAGCCTTTTCAAACTGGCGCCGTAATCATGCTTATAATGATTGCATATGTCAAATTCCAATGGCATGTGACGTGTGAAATCGAGTTGTACTAGATTTCGCCGTCAGTGTGAAAATTAAAAGGCTATTTATAGCATTTTTTTTTAACTAAAACTGAAATTGAAAATAATTTCCTTTGGATTTAAGCCGTTGATAATTTTCTGAATTTTTCCTCGTACCAAACGTAAATTTTTAATTTGAAATATGGGAAAAATATTTTTTTCGGTTGTATTATTTCAGTCTGTACTCAATATTTGAACTGGTTCAACACCATTTTGCATCCATATTTTATGGAATGCTAATTTGTAAATATCATGGTGACATTTATTACTTGGCTGCACAACACTATCAATATCATGATTTCTAGCCTGTAAAATAAAATAAGTTTAATTGGATTTGCAAAATATAAAAAATATTTTACTCCTCCAAACTATCTATATCCTTGAACTTATGCACAAAAACATAATGGATGCCGATTCCACACTTACCTTATAGACTTGACCATAAGTGCCATTACCAACAACTTCGATGAGTTCAAAAATACCAGCAGGATCCTGAAATGACAAAACAAAAAATAAAAATTAAAACATCATCGATAAGCGCTGTCATATTGAGCTGACAAAGCCACAACACAACATAAATCACTGATTAATTAGTGCAGCAGCTAACAGACTCAGTAAAAAATAGAAACAATTTTGAGCGGAGACATAGACGGAAAACTACTATTAATACATTTTAAATGTTTAGAAAAAGGCAGGACGACGACGGCAAAGACGAAGGAGCAAACGAGGTACACACACACCCAGGCACGCACAGAGAAAAAGGGCTACGCCCTGACATCATTATCAAAAATAAACAAACAAGTGTACACTGGCACATACTCTCGCACACACACACCCACAGTGAGTGAGGATGGTGACGATGACGACGACGACATCATCGTTACCATAAACATCCTGACGAAGAACGAAGTATGATTGGGATGTAGTTGGATGTATGAGAACATGGCTGTGCGTTTGTGTTGCTGTTGCTGTATGTTTACAAAGGCAGACAGACACACACACAAGTGTCGCTCGTCTATTGTTTTCATTTTTCTCCAAATATCGTCGCACCATCACACAAACGAGCGTACGTACGAAGGAATGAACAGAGCATTACAACTTCGGGTGCAATGACATTATTTTGGAGGAAGACGAAAAAAACGCAGTGGAAAAACAATAAATATCACCAAAACAAAAACAACAATAGCAGCAGCAGCGACGCCATCGAGCGACCAAATTTCAACAAGTGCACAGCACTAAAACTATAAAAAGGTATTAAAAGGGGAGGCGGGGAAGGAAAGAGGAAAATAAACGCAAAGAAATTTTATTTATAACAAAATAGAGAAAATAAATAAAGTGTGAACAAATGAACATACGCGATACGAGGGAGGTCTTAAATGAGCAAAACTTTAAGTGTAATAAAGCCTGAGGTTTAATATGGAACTTCAGATTAAAGGTTAGGTAAATGCAAATAAATGCTACCTATAAATGTACCTATAGGATTTGTTGGAGCAACCAAACAATATTAGGAGCATTTTCTACAACTTTTTTTCAAACAAAAGTCATCAAACGAGACAGGTTGCCTAGTAATTACCAATGTAGTAATTTCATGTTTTTCCAAAAATATGTACTTTTCTTTAAGGGGAATATAGCTAAATTTGTTGATTTGAAAAAAAATGAACAATAGGCTAGGGTAGCTAGAAAATAAAGTATTTTTGTTCATTTAATAACATATCTTTAAACAAAATGATTTTTCTAATATCAAAAAAATGTCTTCTAGTGTTACAGAAAATTGTCAAATCTTAAAAAATTATTTTATTAAATTTATTTACAGATTTAAAAAAAATAAAGTATTTTTGCCATAAGGTAATTTAAAAAAAAGTTAATTGTGGTGTGATTCACAAATATAATGTTTTATTATATTCCAAACAAATTTCTTCTTGTTCAACAGAAAATTCTTAAAAATATTTTTTTAATTTATTTTATAAACAAAATATATATTTACAAATTTAAAAAAAAAATAAGAAATTGTAAGCACTACAGTGAATCGAAAATAAAGTATTTTTTGTCATAAGCTAATTTAAAAAAATTAACTTTATTGTGGTGTGAGATGCAAATATAATTTTTGTTTGAAATCTTAAAAATATATTTTTTTTTGTCAGATTATAAGATTTAAAAAAATGTAAACACAGGAGTGCATCGAAAAAAATATTTTTGTAAATTTGTTTCTAATTTCATTTAATTATTTTCATTTCATTTAATTTATTTTATAAACAAAAAAATATTTACGCATTAAAAAAAAAAAGAAATTGCAAACACTGGATTAGATCGAAAATAAAGTATTTTTGCCATAAGATAATAAATTTAACTTTATTGTGGTTTGAGGTACAAATAAATATATTTTTTCTAATTTCAAGCAAATTTCTTCTAGTTTTTCTGACAATTATCAAATCTTTAATAAATATTTTTTTATTTATTTTTTATTTTTTATAAACAAAAAAAAAGAAATTGTAGATACTAGAGTGGATCGATTATTTAAAAATGTAACTTTATTGTGATATGAGATACAAATATATTTGTTTCTAATTTCAACCAAATTTATTCTCTTTTAATAGAAAATTGTGAAAATCTTAAAACAAATATTTTTTAATTTTTATAAACAAAAAAGTATAGCTTCGATTTTTGTAAAATAAATTTTATTAGAAGTTAATAGTGTCAGTAAGGCGTTCCATAATGAGTCCATGATAGTGTTCCTGGTACTTACTCTAAAATACTTATAAAAGTGATTGCTGGCGATACTAAAAATATTTAATAAAAATAAACTATGCAACTAAAATTTTATCGATGGGTCTGTATAGCATTTTTTGATTAATTTTGGCTTTCTAAACCCGAAAACGACATTAAACAAATTATGTTATAATTTTTTTATTTGTTTACTAAAATTCCAATTTTCGGCGAGAGTAACTTTAAATATTTGTGCTCTCATTTTGGAAATATAAGTTC
Organism: Polietes domitor; assembly: GCA_947397865.1. Classification (NCBI taxonomy): domain Eukaryota; kingdom Metazoa; phylum Arthropoda; class Insecta; order Diptera; family Muscidae; genus Polietes; species Polietes domitor. The sequence continues at coordinate 76,353,591 of OX377621.1, read as the reverse complement.
GATAATATATATACCTTAAAATAACGGTACTAATGATGGCTACAAATATTTCAATTCGCAATTCACAGCGTTTTAGTAATAGTCTCCAACAATTTTGAAAAAAAAAAAATATATTTTTGCTGGCACGAAAAAGATCAGAAAAAAATAAAATCTATGGATAAATGTAAAAAAAATCTATGGATAAATGTAGAGTACTCAAAAACCCGGGTTTTAGCAATATTGGGTTTTTCGAAAATCGTGATTTTTAAAAAACCGGTTACCCGGTTTTCTATTTTATTTTTGGGCTTTTCTTAAACCGATAGATGTTCCATTGTTGTATATTTCTAGCCAATATCTAGTGCTAAATTCCGTTAAGAGTTTCAATTGCATCGATCTCCGTTGAAGTGAAAAAAGAAGTTCAAAAGGTTGCTGTTGATGCGATATTTATAAAGGTTGATTTTTTAGCTATTATCTTTTTGGCAACACTGGTTTAAACAGCTGACGCACGTTTTGTTTCACTGTCAAACATCTTCAGTTTGGTCTATAATTTAACCATGAATCGTGCTTGCAAATTATTGAATTTTATTATCAAAATGCGTGCTCTGTTAAGAAAGTTCATCGCGCGCTTCAATTTTATGGTCAGTTTAATCGACCCATTGAAGCGGCTATTCGGGCTATTGTGACTAAATTTCGCACCAAATTTACATTGTTGGACATTAAACCACCAACACGCTTACGTAGAGTGCGAACTGAAGAAAATATCGCAGCTGTCTCGGTCAGTGTTAATGATGACCATCAATTATCGATTCGTCGCCGTTCGCAACAATTGGGCCTCTGCTACTCAAAAACGTGGAAATGCCAAAATTGGACTAAGCGGATGGACCATTTGAGGCACAGTCAAGGTCAACATTTGCATGACATAATCTTCAAACATTAAATTATATGTACCGTACTATCGATTCAAATAAAGATTTCATGCATTTTTCTGAATTTTATGTGTTTTTTTTTTTGAAAAACTTTCCTATATTAATTATTTATGTTAAATATTTTAAATTTCGACAGCAATCACGTTTATAATTGTTTTAGAGTAAGTACCAGCAACATTATCATGAAACTTATTTATGTTTATAAAATAAATAAATAGAAAACTATATTTTTTATGATTTGATAATTTTTTGTAAAACAATAAGAAATTTGCTTGAAATTAGAAAAATATATTATATTTATATCTCACATCACAAAAAAAGTTGCAAATTTTTTAAAATTAATTTATGACAAAAATAGTTTATTTTCGATCCATCCTAGTGTCTACAATTTCGTCTTGCAGAAAAGTACATAATTGGAAAATTTCATCAAAATCGAAGATGCAAAAATGTGTGTGATCACTTCACGTGCAATTACTCAATGGTTGCAGTCAGTGTAGAGGGTTTCATCGAAGGGTTAGAGGCTTTAAAATGTTATTTATTAATTACGGTAATTGTAATTACGGTATTAATTGTAAGCTTTTCGTGCTCTTTACTATGCATGCTTTCGAACTCATGCCTCTACATTAAAAATACCGTCCTGCGACAAAGCATTCGATCGCACCTCTTGCGAGTTTGAGTTGTAAATCAGAACAACTTCCTTTAAACCGCACTTCCCATACGAACCTCAACACAACCAGGCATCCAACCATTCATACACAACACACGTACAACCTCCACCACCCACCCAACCAACCAATCGTGGGTGTATGGAATTAAACTGACAATTGAGGAAATTCATCTACATACGGACGACAAAAACGAACTCCAAAACAGGAAAAACCAAACAACAAATAACAAATAAAAAACAACAAATGAGTAAAAGTGGATTTAAAAACTGTCGTTTGTTACGTGTGAATGCGTGTGTGTGTGTCTGTCACTAGGTACTCGTATTGTTTTGTAATCGTCTTCTTCATTCAGCGAGTACTTCGAGTATTGACGTTCGGCGTTCGCCGTTGTTATTGCATGTTGCCGTTATATGTGCCACAACACCAGCAGTAGCAACAACAACAACAGGAGCGCCATGAACATCAAACTCTGCCAATGACAACAAAAGATTAAGGAACGAACTCAACTCAACCACACACAACAAGAAGCGCCCAGCAAAAAGGTAAACACATGTGTGTTCGAGGTGGTGCCGCTGTTGCCGTGCATGACTAACTAAAACCAGGGTACGATCGACGAGTGTACGGCGGAGAACGAACGCTAAAGAGACACATTTCCTGGGTATTTAACATGCATTTAATAAACAATTAATGATATGAACCAGATACCGTTGACACCATGAGGACGACGATGACGACAGAGGGTAACGTGGCAGGCACTCGAGAATGCGGAGGAGGAAGTGAATTCCAAAAAAGAAAACAGAAAACATTGAAAAAGTCAATAGAATGTAAAGCAGATTATTGTCGAGTGCGGCAGCATGGCTCCTCCCGGCAGGGCAACACAGCGGAAATAAAACTTGAACAAATTTCTGTGAAATATTTGCCAGAATACAAAGTATAATATTTATTTATTTATTTATTTGAATACCAAAAACAAATAAATTAGAATAATTGAATACTTTGAAAAGTGAATTGAACACATCCTTATGTTTTAATACATCCTTTCTTTCAATGTACACTACAGCTGGGTCGCCTAATCCATACAAAAAAGGAAATAATTTCCAGTCACCCCCCAGAAATGTTACAAAATGTTTCCAAAAAAATATAAGTTTTTCATCTTTAAGCAATCTAATCATCATTTGTGGGCGGTGGCCGCAATTTATTTTCGTGACCCATTCCAATGTACATACACCAAAAGAAAAGCTTAATTCCACCCATGAAATCTGAAATTGCATCAAAGAAATCTGTCACTGTTTTTGAGCCAAAGCATAGCTTCATTGATACAACGTAAATTGTTTCATTAAATTAACAATCAACGATATTTCATCAGTGTTAGATTAATGTAAAGTATCACTAGTACAATGAAACGTTGTCATTATATTAGTGAAGTAAGTAAGTTTCATTAATGAAATGAATGTTCGTTCATTGTGGTAATGAATTAATTTCATTGAAATTGACATGAATTCGTCGAACGAACGCAAATATTTCATTGGATTAAGGCTAAAAATGCCCTATGGCTTATCTGGCTGTAGACTCTACATCCACTTGGCCGCATATCTTTGGCTCCACAATCAAAAAGCCACACACTTTTTGGTTCTTCTCTGCAATTTTGATGAAATTTTCAATTATAAAAATTATATACCTTTTTTAAAAGCGAAAAACAGTTTTTCCTGATTTTTTGAAAATAAGAAATTGTGGACACTAGGGTGCATCATGACGTAGTTTATGGCGTGTGAATGTCGCGTTGGTGCGATTTTTTTAAAAACAGAAATTCGGCAGCTTAAAGAGGCCGGGTATGTTATTGAAAAGTGGCTGCGAGGCCATCTGAGGAAACCTTTGACAGGGTGGAAATCACGATAGTGGTAGTCTGCAGCCATTTGTAAATAAATACGCATTCTATTAAATCTAACCCAGTTCAAATCAAACATTGATTACAGACCAACAAATACAAACGAAAAAACTAAAAAATATTTTTTCCCTAATTTTCGAAGAAGGTATGGAATTGGAGTGAAAAATTATTAAAAAAAATACCAAAAAAATCTAATATCGTTTTCGAATACATCAGAAAATGTTGTAAAGAGTGATTTTTTTGAGGTTAGGATTTTCATGCATTAGTATTTGACAGATCACGTGGGATTTCAGACATGGTGTCAAAGAGAAAGATGCTCAGTATGCTTTGACATTTCATCATGAATCGTCTTACAAACGAACAACGCTTGCAAATTATTGAATTTTATTATCAAAATGCGTGCTCTGTTAAGAAAGTTCATTGCGCGCTTCCATTTTATGGTCAGTTTAATCGACCCACTGAAGCGGCTATTCGGGCTATTGTGACTAAATTTCGCACCAAATTTACATTGTTGGACATTAAACCACCAACACGCTTACGTAGAGTGCGAACTGAAGAAAATATCGCAGCTGTATCGGCCAGTGTTAATGATGACCAACAATTTTCGATTCGTCGCCGTTCACACCAATTGGGTCTCTGTTACTCAAAAACGTGGAAATGCCAAAATTGGACTAAGCGGATGGACCACCTAAGACGCAGCCGCGGTCAACATTTAAATGAAATTATCTTCAAAAAGTAAATGTCATGGACCAATCTAACGTTTCAAATAAAGAACCGATGAGATTTTGCAAATTTTATGCGTTTTTTTTAAAAAAAAAGTTATCAAGCTCTTAAAAAATCACCCTATACATGACCCTTCGACAAAATTTTTGTTGAACGTACGTGTTCACAGTATTGACGGTAATAATACCGAAATATTTCGGAATAATGCATTAAACGAACCAAAGATTCATTTTAGTCGGGAACATCCAGAACTTTTTCGAAGCCAGCTTAATATAAGATATTTTAATTATTTATATTTAAAAATTATAAAATTTTTATAATTGTTTTGGCGTAAGCACCAGAAACACCATCATGAAACTAATAATAATATTTATTTTACCAAAATCGAAGATATATTTTTTGTTTATGAAATAAATAAGAAAAATATATATTTTCTAAGATTTGACAATTTTCTTTAAAAGTAGAAGAAATTTGCTTGAATATTTATTTGTATTTCAACGCACAAAAAATGTCCTATTAGTGCCTGGTAATTATTTATATTAAATATTAATTTAATTACGAAAGCTATCACGTTTACATTTTTTTTGGAATAAGTACAAGGAACACCAATATGTAATTTATGGAGCGTCTCACCGAAACTATTGACTATTAATAACATTTATTTTACAAAAATCAAAGTAGTTTTTGTTTATAAAATTATTAAAAAATTTATAAGAAAAAATTAGAAAGATATATATTTCTTAAGTTTTGTTTTTCTGTAAAAGTAAAAGAAATTTGTTTGAAATTAGAAACAATATTTTTTGTATCTCAAACCACAAAAAGTCACATTAGTGTGCCTTAATTATTTATATTAAATAGTTTAAATGTAGGCAGTAATCACGTTTATAATTGTTTTAGAGTAACTTATGGAGCATCTTTCTGAAACTATTAACTTTTTAAAAAAATTATTTTATATAAATCGAAGTTCATTAGTAACCCACCCTTAATTATTTATATTATTTTTTAATTTCGAAAGCTCTCACGTTTATTATTGTTTCAGAGTATGTACCAGGTACACCCCATCATGTAACTTATGGAGCGTTTTACAGACACTATTAAATATTAATAAAATGTATTTTACCAAAATCGAAAGTATTTTCTTATGAAACAAATAAAAAATGAATAAAACTCTAAAACAATTATAAACGTGATTGCTTTCGACATTAAAAAAATATTTAATATAAATAATTAAGGGACACCAATGGGACTTTTTGCGGTTTGAGATACAAATAAATATGTTTATATTAAATATTTATAATTTATATTAATTAATTTTTAATAATTTTCACAGCAATCACATAATTGTTTTGGACATGGAATACCATCACGAACTTATGGAGCGTTTTAAAAAATAGTTTTTTATTTATGAAATGAAAATAAAATAAGAAAAGTTTTAAAAAATATACATTTTTTAAAATTTTATAATTTTCTTATACAACTAGAAGAAATTAGAGTGCAAGTAGCAAAAAATATTTTTTTGTATCTTAAACCGCAGAAATGTCCCATTAGTGTCCTTATATATATTTTTCTTTCTTTATAAAATAAATAAAAAAAATAATAAGAAAAATATTTGACAAATTTCTTTAAAAATAGAAGAAATTTGCTTGGAATTACCCAAAAAATATTTATTTGTATCTCATACCACATAAGAGTTAAAAAAGAAATTACCTTAATATTAACTATTCATAAAATTATTTTACAAAAATCGAAAGTATATTTATTTTATAATTTTTTATATATATATATTTTTTATAATATATATTTTTTATAATTAAAAATAAGAAATGGATTTAAAAAAATATTTTTATAATATTTTACATTTTTCTTTAAACAAGAAGAAATTTGCTTGTAATTACCCAAAAAATATTTATTTGTATCTCATACCACATAAGAGTTAAAAAAAGAAATTACCTTATTATTAACTATTCATAAAAATTATTTTACAAAAATCGAAAGTATATTTATTTTATAATTTTTTATATATATTTTTTTTATAATATATATTTTTTTATAATATATATTTTTTTATAATTAAAAATAAGAAATGGATTTAACAAAATATTTTTATAAGATTTTACATTTTTCTTTAAACAAGAAGAAATTTGCTTGTAATTAACAAAAAATATTTATTTGTATCTCATACTACAAAAAAGTTACAATTTGTTTAAATTACCTTATAACAAAAATACTTTATTTTCGATTACAATTTCTTATTTTATTTTTTTAAAATCGAGAAATGTAGCTTTATTCGACATATAGAAAATTACATAATTAGAAATTTCCATCAAAATCGGAGAGAAGAGCCAAATGTGTGTGTGATCACTTCACATGAACCGAATGAATGAGAATTACAACATACTCTTTGTATACCACCCAAAACGACATACACTGAAAAATGATTTATTAAATTTATACTAAACGAAAGGAGGAGTTCCTCCCAAAAGCTTCATTTAAGCGTTAGTTGGAACGAACAATTTACAGCCAACACTGTTGTAATAACGATGTCAAATCGAATTACATTGAAAAATTAAAAAGCAGCATGAAAATCAATTACCTCTCTCCCACTACCCCCCAAACTTATACTTGAATTATGATGAAACTTTTTGAAATATGATGAATGCTGCCTATGAAGAATGACACAAAACACTTTATCGAGAATTCAATAAAAAAAACACACACAGGCAGACAGATAACAACAGAAGAACAAGAAGACGACACGGCACACTCTGGAACAAAGAGCTATGAACAAGAACAAAAAAAGGAACCTACCACACTGAGTGAACAACAAAGCACGCATCCAAGATGTTGTTGCGCGCTTATCTAATACTCCAGGTAAACAATGAAGGCTTTACCTAAATTTCGGAAAAGGCAAAGCAAGCAAAGGAAAGGTAAGTGCGACACACACACGCAAAATGCTTTGTTCAAAGACCAAGACACAAAAGCGTAAAGGTAAAGGTAAGTCACCCGAATTGAGTGAAATATGATAAGAAGAAGATGAACAAAACAGCAACAAATACGTCACCATTCATACGGCAGCAGAAGCCGGCAAAGAGACAAAGAGTCAACCCGACGAACAGAAGGACGGGGGAGTGTGAGGGCGAGGGTGAGTGTGAATGCGAGTGTTATTAGAGTTGATGTTTGAACGACTTCAACGATAACGACCGTTTTTAACGATATTAATAGAGATGACGACGACGATAACAAGCAAGGACGAGACGAGCACAAGGCAGGCAACTCATACTAAACGATTTGTGATAATTTTAACAGCTTCTTCTCATTTTTCGACGTCGTCATCATCATCAGTCATAAGAGATTTATTAAACGTCTGTCTCACCTAATTTAACACGTCAGCTTCGTAACAACAAACGAGTAGTTTAGAGTAAGTACCAGGAACACCATCATGTAACATAAGGAGCGTCTTACTTATTTTTTTGTAAAATTTATTTTACAAAATATAAAAAATAAATATTAAATATTTAGTTTAAGATTTAACAAATTTCTGTAAAACTAGAAGAAATTTTATTTTTGATCCGAAAATTCCTCTTACTCTGAATGTGCTGAGTAAGGGCAAAGGTAATGAACAAGAAAAATTTTTTTACAATAGTTGAAAATAAAAAATATTACTATCATACTCATACAGGACTGACGAATTTTTGAAAATTTTACAAAAAGATTGAAGTGCTGTTTTTAAGATATTGGCAAGAACAAGGATTCTGTGTATCTTCCTCTTTTACGGTCTCTTTGGTGTGGTTCTGTTCCTTTCTATTACCAAACACACAATTTTCTTCGTAAGAAAAAAAATACTTATAAAAGTAAATCAAATCGATCACTAACACTATGCAACAACAATTTTGTATAACATTTTCCAATATATTATGACTTTGTAAACTCGAAAACGATTATAAAATTTTGTTAAGGATTTTTTTTTTAATTTTTTACTAAAATTCCAATTTTCTGCGAAGGTGCCTTCAATATTTGTAATCACATTTTGGATATAAAGAGTGATTTTTTTGAGGTTAGGATTTTCATGCATTAGTATTTGACAGATCACGTGGGATTTCAGACATGGTGTCAAAGAGAAAGATGCTCAGTATGCTTTGACATTTCATCATGAATCGTCTTACAAACGAACAACGCTTGCAAATTATTGAATTTTATTATCAAAATGCGTGCTCTGTTAAGAAAGTTCATTGCGCGCTTCCATTTTATGGTCAGTTTAATCGACCCACTGAAGCGGCTATTCGGGCTATTGTGACTAAATTTCGCACCAAATTTACATTGTTGGACATTAAACCACCAACACGCTTACGTAGAGTGCGAACTGAAGAAAATATCGCAGCTGTATCGGCCAGTGTTAATGATGACCACCAATTTTCGATTCGTCGCCGTTCGCACCAATTGGGTCTCTGTTACTCAAAAACGTGGAAATGCCAAAATTGGACTAAGCGGATGGACCACCTAAGACGCAGCCGCGGTCAACATTTAAATGAAATTATCTTCAAAAAGTAAATGTCATGGACCAATCTAACGTTTCAAATAAAGAACCGATGAGATTTTGCAAATTTTATGCGTTTTTTTAAAAAAAAAAGTTATCAAGCTCTTAAAAAATCACCCTTTATAAGATCAATGACATTTCGGTTGTGTGTTTAATTACAAATATTAAAATGACATTTGCCAAGAGAAACAGTGGTTTAGGAACAATCTTCAGCAATTTAGGAAATAGTTTTTTTTTTCGACAAAAAATCTATTTTTGCTGGTACAAAAAATAATTATAAAGATTACAAAAAGTAGGAACATAGTATTTTGTTTTTATTTTAATAGCTAAGATTCCATTGCAAAAATAACAATTATTTATAAAAAAATACTATGGATATATGTAGAAGTAATGAAATGCGATTTTTTTAATAAAAAACGAGTTTTTTTAATTCTTTTATTTCTACATTTATTCATAGATTTCTTTCAGTGCAATGCCAGCTTGTTTTCTTCGCTACAATGCCAGCTATTACAAATTAAAACAATTTACTATTTTATATAATTTGTAATGGAACAACAAGAAGAAAGAAAGAAGAAAACAAGATTTTTTTAATATTTTGCGTCTACAAAGAGTATCATAACTTCTACATTTATATATAAACACAGATTTTTCCGTTAGCTATTGAGCTATTAAAAGCAAAGTACAATTTTCCGTCTTTTTTTCTATTTTTTATTATATTTTTTGTGGCGGCAATAATAGTTTTCAAAAAAAATTATTTTTTCAAAAAAAAAAAATTTTCTCAAAATTTTGGAGGCTGTTCCTAAATCACTGTTTTTATGTGAAAGTGTAATTGCATTTGTAGACATCATAATTACTTTTAATTGAGCATAAAAACGGGTGGAATCGAACCAATATATCCCAAATGAGAGTACAATTTTAAGGATGCCTAGGACGAAATTTTTAATTTTTGTAAAAAAAAAAATTGAAAAAATATGTATATTTATGATTTTTGTGTTGATTCCTCATACCTCAGTGCACGCAATAAATGCATTGTTGCATAGTGTTATCAAACAAAACAAATAGAATATTTTTTAAACATTGATATTAAATTGTTAAAAATATTGAAAAAAATATATTTTTCTTATTGAGTGAAAAATTAACTTGTAATTTACGTTCGTATTATCACCGCTTAGTTATCCCATCTTAAAGGAATAGAAAATCAATCCTAGTATGTCACGCAAAAAACAACAACGTACGTTGCCATATTGTTTGCACAAACGTCCACAATGCCATTTGTTTGAAGCGGCCTTTCAAACTCCCCATAACTTGAACTGCTGTCGTCGTATGTTTCGTACAAACAAACGTGTTCACAGCGAATATTATTATGTACGAGTGAGTGTGTATGTATGTATGTACTCGCATGTGTACTTCGTGAATACAGTAGAGAAATGCATGCTGCTATAGCTATAGCATATTACCTCCCTCCCTGCACCCCCTTCCTCTCACACCACACCCCACCCCATCATATTATCTGTATATTTTTCTTTCTTCTCTTCGTTGTATGTGGGTAGTAGTGAGTGTTGATCCGGAGATACGGAGTAGAACCAAGTCTCAATAATATATGTACGGATGTCTGTATGTTTGTATGTCTGTCTGTCTGAACAACGAAAAGGTGTGTATTTTTTTTTTTTTCAAAATGTTGTGTTTGTAGATTGGCCTCATATGCTTTGTTTAAATATTGAAATTGAGAAATGGCAGAAGAAAAGAAAAAAAGAGTTCTTCCTGCTATACTTCAACCCTCACCCAAGAACACCTCATTCCCCCTGCTCGTTTTAGAATGGTTGACAGAAGCTTAGGAAGTTTGGTGTTGGTTGGGGTGGAGTGGAGTAGTTGCTGCTTTTGCTACTGTTATTGGAGACAACCAATCAGTCAGTCAGCCAGCCAGCCAACCAGCCAGACATACGTGAATGATTAAATAAACAAATTGCTTAGACAAATGCATAGTATTAGCAAACCCGTTAGTCATGTGTTATTTCCGAAATACATACAAACATACCCGTATTCTTTCGAATTTCACAGAATTGCCGTGAACAGAAAGAATGAAAAAAAATAAACGAAATCTGGCAACTCGTAAAAAATTTTTATGGTATTTTTAATAAATAAAAAAATTCATCCTAGGTACTTTTAAAGTTTGTACTCTCATTTTGGATATATTGGAACTATTACACCCGCTTATAAAGGGTGATTTTTTAAGAGCTTGATAACTTTTTTTTAAAAAAAAACGCATAAAATTTGCAAAATCTCATCGGTTCTTTATTTGAAACGTTAGATTGGTCCATGACATTTACTTTTTGAAGATAATTTCATTTAAATGTTGACCGCGGCTGCGTCTTAGGTGGTCCATCCGCTTAGTCCAATTTTGGCATTTCCACGTTTTTGAGTAACAGAGACCCAATTGGTGCGAACGGCGACGAATCGAAAATTGGTGGTCATCATTAACGCTGGCCGATACAGCTGCGATATTTTCTTCAGTTCGCACTCTACGTAAGCGTGTTGGTGGTTTAATGTCCAACAATGTAAATTTGGTGCGAAATTTAGTCACAATAGCCCGAATAGCCGCTTCAGTGGGTCGATTAAACTGACCATAAAATGGAAGCGCGCAATGAACTTTCTTAACAGAGCACGCATTTTGATAATAAAATTCAATAATTTGCAAGCGTTGTTCGTTTGTAAGACGATTCATGATGAAATGTCAAAGCATACTGAGCATCTTTCTCTTTGACACCATGTCTGAAATCCCACGTGATCTGTCAAATACTAATGCATGAAAATCCTAACCTCAAAAAAATCACTCTTTATATTCAAATAATGATCAAATGATGTCAAATTACAAATTGTTGCCTTCAAAAATTTGGGAAAAAAATATATATTTTTTTTGAAAAATGGTGGAAATCTTAACCAGATTAATGCCGATTTTAACTAGAAATAACACCTACCATATTAGCGTTTTTTTTTTCAAAACTGTTTTTTATTTTTTATGGATAATAACGCTAACACAAAAATTTTGTCGAAGGATCAGGTATAACATTTTCTGATGTATTTTGGCTTTTAAAACTCGAAAACGATATTAAAAATTATTTTACGGTTTTTTTTTTTGTAATTGTTTTAATAAAATTCCAATTTTCGTTGTAAATATTTGTATTGTCATTTTAGAAATATAAGTCCTATTGTATGTTTAGTTAAAGGTACCCATGGTGGCTATACATATTGCGAATTATTTTCACATAGAAACAGTTGTTTAGCAACAATTTTGAAAAAAATAGGATAAATTTAATTTTTTCGAAAAAAGTCTATTTTTGCTGGGACAAAAAAATCATAAAAAATCGGAAAAAAATAAATTTAATTTTTTTGAAAAAAAATCTGTTTTTGTTGGGACGAAAAAAAATCATAAAAAATAGAAAAAAATCGGATAAAAAGTATTTTATTTTTTATTGTTAACGTTTATTAGGTTGGGTCGCGGTGCATACAAAGTGAAAACAATTACCAATCACCCCACGAAAATAAAATTTGGATTGTTTAAAGATGATTTGCAAAATATTTCGTTCCTAGATCAAGCCGTCTGTGAGCTAAACGCTCCTGAAAATACCCCTAAAAATCATGTTTTCCCGTGTATTTTTTTGCTGTATTTTTGTCAATTTTATTCTGAAACAGAGCACATTAAATATACATTTTTATTCTTGCCTTGGAGTAACTTATTGCTCGAATTTTTGGAACATGGGAAGGAAATTGACGCTGCAGCTCTCATTTTTTTTTAAATAGTTCGAAAATTTTGTCTGTGAAAATCTATCTCCTCTATTCAATTATTTTATAAAAATGCAGTCAGTCATTTAGGCAACATTCGAAAGGTATTGATTCCTTCTATTTACTTCTAATAACTGCTCTTACAAAATGTTTCCAAGTAATATGAGTTTTTAGCTGTCACCTTAAAAAAACCACACAAAATTATTATAAACGTCCAATAATATGACCAGTGATTTATTCTAGGACAAGGAAAAAAAATTGTATATAAAGTGCTTCCAAGATTCTTTTAAATAATTTTATATAAATCTGAAACGATGTGAGATGTTTCTATTTGAAATATTACCTAATGTGCCTATTTTTACCACAACTGGAAGAAAATCTGTTGAAATATGTTGTTTCTAGAGCGGAAAGAGTAAAATCTGGAGCAAAATTTGTATTGGATCTATATCTAAATGTGAACCGATTTTCTTTAAATTAAATAGCGTACGCCCTTATCCCATAAAACTTTGTTGTGCAAAGTTTCATTAAGATCTAACAACAATTTCGACCTGTACTTTGATTACAACAATACATGGACAGACGAACGGCTCAGAAACTACTGAAAAATTCACTCTGTAATTTGAGAAAAAAAAAATAAAAATATCATGACCCTCGAAAAACTCATAAAAGCGAAAATGAAGTCGAAACTTGCGACCACCAAAAAGCAAACAAATTAAAAGAGGGCCACTCGAATTAAAAGAAATTTCTTGAAGATGTCAATATGTTTAAAATATATGTTTGTGGAACAACACGACCCAGAGGGCCGAAGAGAATGGGAATCAGAAACCTTTTTTATAAATGACAAAAATGCCCAAAATATGAAGTCGTATTTCCGAAACACAAAATATGATTTTCTGTCATTTAAACGTTTGCTATTTTTGTACCCAGTGTATAAAAAACGCGTCAAGCTTTAAATTATTCGCGTGCCAATGTGTCCATCACTACAAATCTCTCTTCTCATAAGCAAAACCATTTTCAGACTTCTCCACATACTATGCAATAAGTTTGCACAAACTTAAAAAAATCAAAATTGTATCGCTTTTTGTTCAACATATTCGCGTAAAACATAAACAACGATCAATGAGTACGTTAGTTGTTTTTATTGATCCGCTGCGTTAGGATACCGCTACCGGTTTGTAACGCTCTGTTCACACCTAAAGATTTATTATACAACTTAGAAACGGATTCTAGTTTTGTGAAAGCTTTACAGATAAAAATATTGTATCATTTGGTAGGTCTAAGCCTCAAGTTATAGGTAAAATTTATTTTCCTTCCTAAAAATACTAAATTTGTTATGCTTTCCTCAAGTTGTACAATAAATCTTAAAGTGTAAACGGCGCTTAAGCAAACCTTTGGTTACTCAAGACGTCGATGACGTAGCGCTAATACGTACGTTGTTGATTTTATTGATCCGCTGCGTTACGATACGATTTTTAATTACGGCTTCTAAAGCTCTGTGCACACATGAAGATTTTGTTGTACAACTTAGAATCGAAAACTAGTTTTGTGAAATCTTTCCAGATAAAAATATTTTAACATTTAGTAGATTTAAGCCTCAAGTTACAGACAAAGTATTTTATCTATTCTAAAAAATACTAAATTTGTTAAGATTTCGTAAAAATCTATTTTCAAGTTGTACAATAAACTAAGTAAAGTGTAAACAGCTCTTAAGTTACCCTCATGCCAGATAAAATCAGTTGATCTATAACATAAAACTTGCATATCAATAATTCTCACTTAATAAATTTGTTAAATTTGTTAAGATTTCGTCAAAATCTATTTTCAAGTTGTACAATAAATCTTAAAGTGTAAACAGTGCTTAAGCTACCCTTATGCCAGATAAAATCAGACTCGAGTTTCCATAATTCTTTCCAATAAATAAATGTAAACAAAATAATCGCATTCGTCTAATACACGTTCGTTATAATCCTTCGGCATAAACAACAGCTACAACAAATTAAATGTACATATGTAAGTAAATAAATAAATAAAGTTTAAGGAAAAGGCCTTAAAATCCACCCTCATATATTGAAAAATATCAGCTGATATCTGGCATTTGCATACGCTGGACCAGGGAAGAATGAATCTTATTAATTATAAGGGTGAAGGGAGATGATGATTTTTTTCCTGAAATTTATATTTCACTTTTAGTTTTACTCAATATTTGTTGTATTTAAAAAAAACGATGACAACATTTATGCATGAAAGCCGAACGAACGGACGAACGAATGTATACAAACAAATGTGCAGTGACAAAAGTTGGGTGGTGGTGGTGGTGGCTGTCACGAGAAAGGAAAACAACCAAAACAAACAGGGAGTTCTGAAGCCATAACCCCCATTGCAGGGTGGACGTAGTGGTGGTGGTTGATGGCTTCGGAGAGAGAGAGACAGAAATGGGGTGTTTACAGGTCATTGAGAAAAATGCTTTAATGAAATGCGAGAACTTACAACTTCGGTTGAAAACATAAGTTTAAGCACCACCGAGAGTAACGACAACAACAACAACCACACAGCACAATAAGCTTAAGTGGAGGATGTTGCCTCAATAGCCAAAACGATTAAATGCATTTTGAAATATAATTTATACCACATTTAAACCACAATTGTTAGTTGTTATTTTTGTAATAAACAGGCGATTTCGCTAAATTAAATACACTTTACATTAGGATGGGTCACGAATATAAATTGCTGCGGTCAACCACCAGATCCACCATTAGGATGAGTAACGGAAATAAATTGCTGCGATCACACCAAAATATTAGGCGCTCCTGAAAACACCAATAAAAAAACATTTTTGTCCGATTTTTTCTGAATTAATAGACCCTTGGAGAATTTTTAAATATAAATTTTTATTCTTGTCTTAGAATAACTAATTGGGCATATTTTCGCTCGTTTAGTTTGATTTTTTGTGGTATTTCAAAGTGACAGCTAAAAACTCATATTTCTTGAGAACATTTTGTAAACGGAGTAATGAAAAATAAATAGAAGAAATCAGAACTTTTTGAAAATTTTTGTAAAATAATTTAATACAGAAGATGGCTTTTAAGAGCCAGTATTTTCAAAATCTTTTTACAATTCCCTTCCGGTGATCATTATTTAGGCGTCATTCGAGAAGTTTTGACCGCTAAATTACTCTAAGACAAAAATCAATATTTGTATTTAAAGAGCTTTCAATGGTCAATTAATTCAGAAAAATGCAGACCGAAAAATAAATTGTATGTAAAGCACGATGTAGGAGCAAAATATTTTGCCAATCATAAATAAACAAAATTTTATTTGCGTAGAGTGACTGCAAATAATTTTTTCATTTGTATGGACCGTGATCCAGCCTTATATACATATATGAAATATTATATTTTGATTATTATTATAAATAAATATATTGTATTGTCAAATAAAAAACACCTAATGCTAAAAAATAAAAGGCAAATTTAACAAAAATAAAGATTTAAAAAAATGCATAACGAAAAAAATTGGCATATTTTTATTATATATTTTATTATTTAAATATTAAAAAAAAATATTTTATTGAAATATAAAATTGCCTCGAGCTTGAATTTTTACTATTTAAATAATAAAAAAGGATCTCGAAGCATCACGTGATGCGGTACACATTTGACCTATTTTATAGTTTTTTGTTATATTTTTGTTGCTTCAAGCCTCCACCATAAATCACCTCTAGACACATTTGGGCTATCCCTCATGTAGACAATTATAAATGCTAAAAACCCTGGGTATGCTTTCCTAGTATCGTACAGGGTTAATTGTCTCTATCCATACATGTATTCGATAACTTCCTTAGTTACCGATAACTACCTTAGTAATCGATAATTTTCACAGTTATCGATTGTGGAAATTCTATAAAAATGATTTTAAATTACCAAGAAATTCAATAACAAAAATAATTAAATTTGCTATGTAGAAAATTCAAAAAGAGAAAATTGAATTATTTAAAAAATCACTCGATTTTTTAAATAATTTCTCTCCTTTGGCGCTTTTCTACAAAAATAACAAAAAATGTTTAAAAATCACTCAATTTTTTTAATAATTTCTACATGTGACACTCTTTTTTTAATAATTGAACGACTGAATAATAAAATAGTTTTTAAAAAGTTTACATAGACGAGAAGGAACATTTTTCACAATAGCGTTCTTACTCCAATTGCGTGGAAAATTTAAAAAAAAAAAAATGAAAAATTGTTGCCCATAATATACAATTTTGCAATTACTATGTTACTTCAATTGTATGGCCTGCTGACTTGTTTCAGTTAATCAAGCCTTTTTTACGTTATTTTTGGTTTCAACAATTCGATAATTTTTTAATGAGATTATAAAAAATATTTTTTTAATTTACAATTTCAATATCTAAGGAGGTTATTGAAAATTTAGTTTCTTCGTTTTTTTATTTGATCATACTTTACACAAAATTACGCGATTTTTAAGGTAACATTTTCCCTGTGTGTTATTATACAAAAATTGTCATGAAACTTTCCGAAATAGAAAAGTTTTAGACAAAGTTGCGATTCTATATTTTGTGATATTTTTGGTTTCGATAATTCGATAATTTTTTTAATGAACTGAAAATAATAAATCGATTTTTTTAGGTAGTTAGGTAGTTATCGAAAACTTATTTGTTTCGTTTTTTTTTTTAATTTGACCACATTTTACACAAAATCTCGCGATTTTTTTAGTAATGTTTTTTCCCTCTTTAAAAGTTATAAAATTATTATACAAAAATTGTCAAATAATGAAACTGTCCAAAAATAGAAAAGTTTTAAAGCGGGTGTAGACGATGATGCGATGCTATTCTATAATTTTCTATATAAATCAACTTTTTGAGATATTTTTGATTTCGGTAATCTCCAAAGTTGTTGTTTTATTAATAGTAAAAAAATCGATTTTATAAAAAATTGATTTTTTTATTAATTTAGAAATTCTTAGTTATCGAAAAGTTGTCGAAAATTTATTTTTTGGGGATTTAATTTAACCACTTTTTACAGTTTTTTTTCGATTTTCCAAACTTCAACTTCCAATAACTCGATAACTATAGGATTTATCGATAATAAGTAGTCCAATTTTTCCTTATATTGAAGTCGTTTTTCCAAAAAATTTTCATATCTTTATAATTAAGCTAAAAATAGTAACAAAAATTAAAAAAATATATTTTTTATTAATTTACAAATTTGATAACTAAAAAAAGTTATCGAAAATTTATTTCTTTATTTGTTTCAATTTGACCAAATTTTACATAATAAAAAAGTCGATTTATTATTAAATTACAAATTCGATAACTGAAATAGTAATCGATTTTTTTTATTTTAACCACATTTTACACAATTTATTTTCTCGATTTTCCAAACATTAACCTTCTAAAATTCGATAACTATACGATTTATCGTTAACAAGTAGACCCATTTTTTTCTTATTTTAAGGTCGTCTTTCCAAAAAATACTCATATCTCTTTTAATAAGCTAAAATTAGTAAAAATATAGAAAAAATATATTTTTTTTTAAATTTCAAATTCGATAACTAAAATTGTTATCGAAAATTTATTTTTTTAGCTTCTTTTTCAATTTAGCCACATTTTGCACAAAAAATCTATTTTTTTAATTTAAAATTTGGATAACCAAAATAATTATCGAAAATTTATTTCTATTTCTTCTTTTTTTCAATTTGACCACATTTTACACAAAGAAAAACTGATATTTTATGTACAATGTTGTCCAAGTAAAAGAGAAAAAAAGCTAAAATAAAAAATGTCAATAACTAAGTTAACTATTAATAAGCTAAAATTAGTAAAAAATAGAAAAAATATTTTTTATTAATTTACAAATTCGATAACTAAAATTTTTATCGAATATTTTTTTGTTTCTCTTTCAATTTAGCCACATTTTACACAAAAAATCTATTTTTTTAATTTAAAATTTCGATAACCAAAATAGTTATCGAAAATTTATTTTTTATTTCTTCTTTTTTCAATTTGACCACATTTTACACAACTGAGAAAAACTGATTTTTTATGTAAAATGTTGTCCAAATAAAAGAGAAAAAAAGCTAAAATAAAAATTTTCAATAACTATGTTAACTTTAATGAGCTAAAATTAGTAAAAAAAAATATAAAAAATATTTTTTATTAACTTACAAATTCGACAACTAAAATTGTTACCGAAAATTTATTTTTTTAGCTTCTTTTTCAATTTAGCCACATTTTGCACAAAAAATCTATTTTTTAAATTTAAAATTTCGATAACCAAAATAGTTATCGAAAATTTATTTTTATTTCTTCTTTTTTTTCAATTTGACCACATTTTACAAAATTTTCTTTTTTTCGATTTTTCCAAACTTTAACTTCCGATAACTCGATAACTATGCGATTTACAAATAACAAGTAGACCATTTTTTTCTTATTTTGAGGTGGTCCAAAAATATATTCATATCTAGGGCGGCCTCGGATATCAACTCTTGCCATAATACCAGCTTTTCGTAAAAAAAAAAACACGCCTTGTGTGGCGTAAAATGGAAATAGCGAAAATAAATGGTTGGCAATGTATTGCATTGCCAATTGTATTGCCGAAAAAACGGAGTTAATCATTTTGGCTTCGGGCATGGAAAAAAGAGACCAGTAGGGAAAAAAATAAAAGAGGATCAACAGCAACAACAATGACAAAAAAAGCAACCAAATAATCCCAGACAATTTGCGGCCGGCCGGTTTAGGGGTGTATGTTTCATCATCATCATCGTCGGCATCGGCATACGCCGCACGCACAAATGCAGACCAGACCGCACAGAGCAAACACACACAAAAGACGCCGAGAAGAGAAAAGAGAGAAACACAAACACTGCAAATGGACACACACACACAACAAAAGGAACGGATGGATGAGAAGAAAAGAAAAGTAGTAGCAGAAGTAGAAATAGTTTATCGAATACGATTTATTTTATTTATTTATTATTCGTCGTTGGAAAACGCACAATGAACCGCAACGGACGACAAAACAAAGGCAGCAGCTAGCTATGTAGCTATGTGCTAGTGCTATGTATTTTAAAGATTTTCTTTCTTTCTGTTGTTTTTGGTTTCTTCTTCTTCGCTTCGTTCAGACACTTAATACCCAACTGTGACGAATTTTCGCATGGATGGATGGCACTACAGAACGACAGAGAGAGGGTGAGTGGGAGAGCGGTGAGAGAAAGACAACAAAAGTAAAGTTTGTCAGAGGCCAACCGACAACAGGAAGAAAAAAACGAAACGAAAAGAAAATAAATGAATGATGACAGTTCTGATTGAAAGTGAATTTGTTGTCGGTAATTGTTGTCATTCATTTGCTCACTCAGCCAGCCAATTCTGCTGGCAATCTAACATCCATCCATACATACATCCACATGTACCTACATAAATGGGAAATTAAATGAATGTGATGTCTTCTCTTCTTCTTCGTCATAATGTTGACGAAAAGCGTTATTTGGGAAATAAACAAACTATTTTTTGTATTTTTTCATTTAAAAGAAGTAACCACACCTTTTAGAGAGAATGACGACGACAACAATAAAAAGGGACATTTAACAACACATATCATCGCACACACACGCACACGGCGGATACTAAGAACGTGAAAAAAAAACAAAAATCAACAACAATAAAATCAAAGACTCTGACTATGCTTCAGATGGATGGATGGGTTGCCAACCTAAACTTGTCGGTGGGTGTAAATAAGCCTGCTTTGTTTGTATGCCCATAAAGGGAATGTCTGTCTGTCTTTATATTGGGTTATTATTGGCAAATTAAATGACCCTATAAAATGGCTCATTAGCTTGTGTCTTCAGACACAAACAGAATAATTATTAAAAAGAAAACATAATAATGTCATAAATTCCCCTCAATTTGAGTGAGTTACATGGCATCAAATTACTGTTCGCACATAAACATTTATTGCGCAACTTGGAATCCGTGAAATAGTTCTGTGAAGACTTTACAGATAAATATTTTGTATCATTTAGTGTATATAATCCTTGAGTTAGACATAGAACGTTGAAAAATGCTAAATTTGTTAAGTTTTCGTCATGAAGTTGTACAATAAATCTTAAAGTGTAAACAGCGCTTTTATGTGTTTGATTGTATTTGAAGAATTAAGAGCAGTTTTCTTTCAAAAATAGTTAAGAAGTGAATTTTTGACCAAAATCTTATGAAAATCGCATGGATTTTTGGATAACTTTCGAGTTATCGAAACTAAAAATATAGGAAAAACTGACTTTTATAGAAAGATATATAGGTAAACATGGGTTTAATTGTATTTGTAGAATTGAGAGCACAATTTTTTTAAAAATAGACAAGAAATATTTTTTTTGTCCAAAATCTGTTTTTTGTGGCAAAAATTTTTGCATTTTTTTTCACTACGTCCTGAAACATCTTTTTCATTTTCATTGGCAAGAGTATGATATCCGCAGAGGCTCTAGGATCTGAATATATTTTTTGGAAATAATTTCTATTTTTTTTTTTTCAAAATAAGAAAATATAGGAGGTTAAAATTTGGAAAAATACGAAAAAAATGATTTTTTATGTAAAATGTTGTCAAAATAAATGAAAAACAAAAAAAAAATGTGGTAAAAATTCTCGATAACGAGTTATCGATTTCCATAATATCGAAAAAATCGAAATAAATTATCGAGTTATCGGAGGTTAAAATTTGGAATAATACGAAAAATTGATTTTTTATGTAAAATGTTGTCAAAATAAATGAAAAACAAAAACTAAAATAATAAAAAAATTTCAAAAACTAAAATAAATAATATCGAAAAAATCGAAAGAAATTATCGAGTTATAGGAGGTTAAAATATGGAAAAAAAACGAAAAAAAAATGATTTTTTAAGTAGAATGTTTTCATAATAAATGAAAAACTAAAATAAAAATTTTTGGATTTAACTAAGATAGTTAGTTATCGAAATTTTAAATTAAAAAAATCGCTTCCTTTTTTATTTTTGTATCTTTCGATTTTTTGAAAAAAAAAAATGCGAAAAATGTGGTAAAAATTCTCGATAACGAGTTATCGAATTCCATAATATCGAAAAAATCGAAAGAAAAACTGTTTTTTTTTTTTGTGAAATGTCAAAATAAAAAAATCGATAACTAAGTTATCGAGATTGTAAATTAAAAAAGTCATTTCTTTCTTATTTATTATTTTTAGCTGTTTTGAAAAAAAAACGTGAAAAATGTTTCGCATTTTTTTCACTTCGTCCTGGAACTTCTTTTTCGTTTTCATCATCAAGAGTATGATATCCGCAGAGGCTCTAGGATCTGAATATATTTTTTGGAAATAATTTCTTTTTTTAAATAAGAAAAATTTGTCTACTTGTTATCGATAACTCGCTTAAATATCGAGTTATCGGAGATTACAATTTGGAAAAATACGAAAGAAAAAAAAATGATTTTTTATGTAGAATGTTTTCAAAATAAATGAAAAACAAAAAACTAAAATAAAAAATTTTCGATAATATGTTAGTTATCGAAATTTTAAATTAAAAGATCGCTTCCTTCTTTATTTTTGTATCTTAAGGTATTTTGAAAAAAAAAATGCGAAAAATGTGGTTAAAATTCTCGATAAAGAGTTATCGAATTCCATAATATCGAAAAATCGAAAGAAAAACTGTTTTTTTTTTTTTTGTGAAATGTCAAAGTAAAAAATCGATGACTAAGTTATCGAAATTGTAAATTAAAAAAAGACATTTCTTTCTTATTTATTATTTTTAGCTGTTTTGAAAAAAAAAACGCGAAAAAAGAGGTAAAAAATTCCCGATAACTTTCGAGTTATCGAATTCTAAAATATCGAAAAACAGTCTTTTATAGAAAATAAAAATAGTCCAAAAATATTTAAAAATGATCGAAAACTTTCGAGATATCGAAATCAAATATATCGAAAACAGACCATCATAGAAAATTAAAAAATAGGCATAAAAGGTAAAGTAAAACTATTCGTTAACTGGTGTAGCTATCGAGATATTGTACAATGTTCCCGAAATAGATAGCCCTACACAAAGTAAAGAAATTTCAAATTATTAGACCCACAATTCAGCAGGCCATGCAATTGGAGTAAAATTCGCTATTGCTGCAGTAAAATAAACGAATCGAAGACTACATCCAGTTTTAAAAACTTTTCTATTATTAAATAGTTTAATTATTTTACATAAAAAAGGGCCGCAGCCAAAAAATATTTAAAAAATAGCTTTATTTTTTATTTATTTTGTAAATTCTAAAAATAACCGCTCGCAAAAAATTAATTTAAAAAATCTTGCGATTTTTTAGGTAATTTTTCCTTTTTAGTTTTCTTCGAAGTGTATGTAATTATTATTTTTGTTACTGAATTTCTTTGTAATTTAAGGTATTCTTTTAATTTTTATAGAATTTCCACAATTGATAAGTATGGAAATTATCGTTTATTAAGGCAGTTATCGGTAACTAAAAAAGTTATTGATTTTTTGTTTTCCATTTTTTCTTCTAATTTTCGATTTTGTTTTAAAACTTTAACTCGATAAATAATCGAACACATTTATTATTTTTAGGTGCTCTATCCAAATATATGGTCATATAGGAAGGACCAGCAGAAACGAAAAAGGACCGAGCAGCACAAAAAATAAAAATTGGTATTTGTTCGCTCGAATAATTTATATTTTCATTTAAAAATCGTTTGATTTGGTTTGATTATGGTCTTATCACCCACCATTCCGACATATATGATTTATTGTTTGAATTTGTGCAATCTAAATTCAGTTCATACACACCAGTATTAATGGAAACATTGGCAATTCAAGATTAAACAATACATTTATTAATTGACCTATTATTTCATTCAGTTTTGTTGAGAAATATATTTAGACTCGTAAAATCGTTTAATTGATAAAGCATAAATACGGCCATTGTTAGACTACCATTATGAGATTCACAAAATAATTATGTATGTAAAGTAGAAATCGAACAGAATTTTATAATATTGCGTCGAATGCAGAAAATGTAATTTTTTGTTTATAACCGCTGTCTTTGTTTTCGGATTCAATGACATAAATTTTGAAGTTGAAAAATTTATAATTCATATATTTAACAAATATTATTAATTGATAGGTGTGATCAACGTTTCCATGAAGCTCTGTTTACACATTCAGATTTATTGTACTGTATTGAATATAAATTATGATGAAAACTTAATAAATTTAGCATTTATTTAGTTAAGCGCTCTTCAAACGTAATGCTTTATTATTAATATTTATGTAACTTTATTATACATCTTGAAAATAGATTATGATGAAAAAATTAAGCATTCCCCTTAGAAAAATAAACTATATCAGTTATTTACACTTATATCGACATGACCCTTTTTACACGATGACTTTTTTGCTCGACTTAAAAAAGTGAAAAAACCCCTCAAATTTTTACTCGGAAGCTTATCTACTTCGTTTGCTTATAAACTCGAAAGTCTTGACTTTTGAGTCAAAGTCATCGTATAAATGGTTCTAAGATCTCCGAGGCGCTGACTACATTTATGAAGAAAAAAATAATAAATATTTTTGTAAAATGATATCAAAAATAACTATCGAAATTGGAAAACGTTTTATTTACATTTATATTGTTTTGGGCTCATTTATATGAAAAAATTAAGAGAAAATTTTAATATATTTTTTTTAATAATTTTCGATAACTTTTAAGTTATAGAACCTATAAATATTACGGAAAAAACTGACTTTTATAAAAAACATTGTGGGTGGCCAGGCAATATTAATCAAATTTCCACAATGGATAACTATGGAAGCATCGTTCACTAATACAGTTATCGAAAATTATCGATTTTTTCTTCTAGTTTTCGATATTAAGCTCATTTGATTTTCAAACTGGAAAAAAATTAATTACTTTTAGTTAGTTTTCGATACATGCCTTAGTAATCGATAACTTCCTTCATTATCGCCTATTTTTGACTTTTCTATAAAACTCGGTTATCGCATTTTTAAATTTCAAATCGAAAACAAAAAATATTTTATTTGTTACTATTTACAAAAAATAATGTATCGATTTTTCCAAACTTTAATCTTCCGAAAATTATTTGATAACTATCGAACAAATTCGAGTTATCGAATAATTTGCCGATTTTTCCATTCAAAAGAGCTAAAAGTAAAAAACTTTAATTTTCGATAACAAAGATTGTTTCGAGAAATTTAATTTTGGTATTTCCATTCTTTTTTCATATTGACCTCGTTCTACAAAAAAAATTGGTTTCGATCCTATATCTAAGCCAGCTGTCGAAAAAATAATTTTACTTTTTCTGCCTATTTTTCAGTTTTTTATGTCAGTTTTCTAGAAAGTTATTTTTTAGTCAAATAAGCCAAAACTAAGAAATTTAAAATTTTCTTCACTTTTTTAATATTCAAGATCGATATTTAACGAAAAAAGTTATATTATTTTTTTTTCATTCATTTTGACCTCATTTATATTTCGTTTTTTCTAAAATTTTATTTTGATATTTTTAGTTACCAATATTTATCGAACGTTTTTCTAATAAAAAATCGATTACATAAATATCGAATTTCGATAACTAAGATTTTTATCGAGAAATTTTATTTTTGTTTTTCCGTTCTTTTTTCATATTGACCTCGTTTTACAAAAAAAAAGAAGCATTCGTTTCTTTCCGATAACTAAGCCAGCTATCGAAAAAGTCACTTTATTTTTCTGCCTATTTTTCAGTTTTCTCGAAAGTTATTTTTTAATCAAAAAAAAGCCAAAACTAAGATATTTCTAATTTTCTTCACATTTTCAAGTTTCAAGATCGATATTTATCGAAAAAAGTTATATATTTTTTTTGTTTTTCATTCATTTTGACCTCATTTATATTTCGGTTTTTCTAAAATATGATTTTGATGTTTTAAGTTACCAATATTTATCGAACGTTTTTCTAATAAAAAAAATCGATTTCATTAATATCGAATTTCGATAACTAAAATAGTTATCGAAAAAAAAATATTTTATTTTTTGTTTTTGTCATTATTAATGTGTTTTTTCTACTTTTCCAAACTTTTACCAATATTTATCGAACGTTTTTTCTAATAAGAATTTTGATAACAAAGATTTTTATCGAGAAATTTTATTTTTGTTTTTCCGTTCTTTTTTCATATTGACCTCGTTTTACAAAAAAAGAAGTATTCGTTTCGACCCGATAACTAAGCCAGCTGTCGAAAAAATCACTTTATTTTTTCTGCCTATTTTTCAGTTTTCTCTAAAGTTATTTTTTAATCAATTATTTTTAATCAAAAAACTAAGAAATTTCTAATTTTCTTCACGTTTTTAATATTTAAGATCGATATTTAACGAAAAAAGTTATATTATTTTTTTTGTTTTTTCATTCATTTTGATCTCATTTATATTTCGGTTTTTCTAAAATAAGATTTTGATATATTAAGTTACCAATATTTATCGAACGTTTTTCTAAAAAAAATCGATTTCGTTAATATCGAATTTCGATAACTAAGATAGTTATCGAAAAAAAGTATTTTTTGTTTTTGTCATTATAAATGTGTTTTTTCTACTTTTCCAAGCTTTTACCAATATTTATCGAACATTTTTTAATAAAAAAAATCAATTTCATTAATATCGAATTTCGATAACTATCTTAGTTAGTTATCGAAAAAAATATTTCATTTTTTGTTTTTGCCATTATAAATGTGTGTTTTTCTACTTTTCCCAACTTTAGTTTTCCAATATTTTTAGTGTCGGTAACTCGAAATTTATCGATAGTTATCGAACAATTTTATACGATTTTTCGTTTTTATATGCGAGCTAAAAATATTTTTTTAATTTCAATTTTGATGTTAGGATTTGTTTTTAAATAGACCAAAATTTAACAATAGCTAAGTGAGGTATCGAAAACATGCCGCCCTTTTTTTCTTTTCTTTTTTTGGGGCCCTCCTTCCAAAAATATAGACAGATCATGGGACCTGTCATTGTCATTTTGGTAATCCGGTTTCTGTATACCTTTGGGACATTTTTGTTTTTGCACAATTTTTACATTTGTTTTTCGTATTTTCGATATGCTCTTGAAAAAGTTCTAAATTTAAAGTTCATTTCCAATCGGAAAAAATTCAAAATATGCAAAAATCCGAGGTCTAGTAATGAGCTAAATAGCATACGCCCCGAAAACGCCAATTTACTGTAAAATAGTGTTGGACCACGTTAGCAGTGAACGATGGCAACCCTATTTCCATTACACAAAGCAAAGAGGGCGTAGAACCCCAACATCTTCATGAAGCAGAACAGAAAAAGAAAATAATGAAACAGAATGGAAAAAACACACGCACACACACCCATACGAACGCACACACACTCACGCACACAAAATCAGCAAAATAAAAACCAACAAAGGAACTTTGAATGAATGACTGCCTGCCTGCCTGCCTGCCAGCCAGCCTGGACTGACAGACTGGGACGGCGGTCGTATCAATTTTCTTTTTCGTATTCGCTTGCTTTTCCCATTTACTCTGCTGCTGGGTTGTGTATCGTCTGTGTATGCGTGTGTGTGCACACAACACAGAGAGCTAAAAAACAAATTGTTGTTCTTTTTTTTTGTTAAATACAGTAGGAAGTGGAAATAAAAATAAAACATAAAATATGTGTAACTTCGTGTATTACCCTTAGAGCAGCCAAATCGATATCGTCCAATGGACAATTCACCGAGGCGAGTTGCTGGTGCGCCATTTTGATTTGCTATTTTTGTTGATTTTTTTGCTTTAAAACAAAAAACTTTAAAACAAATTTAGTTGCTATTTTGTTTTCTCTTTGCTTCCTTCTCTGCACTTTTTGTAACCTTTTTTCTCTTATTACACTCCGCACGTTATTTATTTTGTATATTCGGGGTATTCATAAGTATATATTTTTTACACAAATCGCCGAAGGAAATTAAACACAAACACTTTCACAACTGCAAAAACATAAAAATTACAAAAAAAATTGTTAATAAAGAAAAACACACACACGCACGCACGGCACGACACGATAAAAAGGAGAAAAATTGCAACTTTTCTAATTTTCTCGACTCCTCTGCTGCTCCATGTCTTCTTTCCTATTTTCAGCTCTATGCCACACACACTCGTCGTTCGTTATCTTCGCAACTCTTTTATTTCATCTTATTCTTCTTCGTTTTATACACTCTTCTCCTCTCACTGGTCACATTGAACGTCGTTCAACGCTCACGGGGGAAGGGTGGGGATTTTTTAATTCGGCATTTGTTTAAATAAAAAAAGGAACAATACATCGCGCATTTATCCTTTCTTTCATGTTTCGCACGCACTTTATTTATTTATCCAAAAAACCGGCCCTTTTGCAGGCAGCGTTCTCCTCTTCCTTTTGATTAATTCCACTTTTTTTTGCTTCACCCGATTGATAGATAACTGAAAATTGCCAAAGCACAGAGCAAAGAGGAGGGCAGAAAATGAAAAACCCCAAGATTCTCAGTTCTGTGATTTTTCCCCGTCACGTCAAGTATATTTCACCTCTTTTGATCAGAACATTATTAATTATTTTGATTATTTTTTATTTTTCTGTGAATTATTTATTTGTTTAAAATGATTTAAAGTTGCTTCTTCTTGTTTCTTTCTGTGTAACAAGATAACTATTTTCTTTGCTTTGCTTTTTGTAGTTGTATTCTATTTGGAATCAAACAAAATTGCTTTCATTTCGACTTCCACGCCCGACTTTTCCCAACATCTCGCGAGCCCAACTGATCAGAATCACTTTGGAGCAAAATTTACACAATTTACAACAATTTTTTCTGTTTATTTGCTTATATTAAATATAATTCTTAATTATTTGCAGTTTATATCCCCAAAAACAACCGTCCGTTAAACGTCCTCACCGGCCGAAGAAATAAAAACACTGAAAAAAACACATAATTTGATTGAAAAAATCTAATTCTCTCTCTCCGTCTCTTTTTTACTCTCTCAAAGAGAGTCTGTACCCAGCAGTGATGGAATGGTTGCCACATTTGTCGTACAAGGGATTTTGTTGGTAAATTCGTACTAGTCATGCGTTCGCCACGCGCCCACTGACAATTCGTTGCCTCAGAATTGTTGTGGTCTATTACCAAACCGTAACTGCATTCAGATATGCGTCCAAAATCCACTTTGACCGGATTTCCGCTGTCAGACTCCATATAAAAAATCCAAAATCCGGAAAATGTCGAAAGTAAAACCATTGGTACACATAACATAACAGTTTTACAAATATCCGATACTAACAGCGCGTTCATTATTTCGGGATTTTCTGCCATCTTATTTACCAACCCAAGAGCTTGCACATAATCAACTTGGCATCTAAAGTATTGTTTACACATGGAGATTTATTTCACAACTCTGTAATAGCCTTGTCACACTGCATGAAATCAACTTAATTTCTTTTTAAATCGAGTTGCTGAAATCGACCCTGTCACACTGCAATTTTTTGACATTTGATCGATTTAGTTTGTCAAACGATTGTTTGTAAACAAAACAAAATGTCAACAATAGCCGCAATGGAAAAAGAAAATATAATAAAGAAAAATTAAATTTAATACTAAAATATGTGTTAATTTTGAGCCATAAGAAAAGTTGCCGGAAGGAATTATTTTTTTTTTGCGTATTTGGCGAAAACGTTCTACCCGAATCGCTCACAATTGCATCCGGGTCAAATATTTTATGGCCGAGGGTATTTTATCAAAGCGAACGGTGTTCTTGAGCTGTTTAGATGACAGCCTCAAGGATGTCGTCGAGAAATTGCCGAAACCCTTGGATGACGGCGAAGTGGAAAAGGATAAAATCAAGTACAAGGAGAACCAGGAAATGGCTAAGTACGGCTTACGCATTGCATGGCGCTACAATGATCTGCGATGGTAAGTTCAGAGAAGACCACCACGCAATTTGGACATCATTTCAACCCTATATAGATGTGAACATGCTGAAGCATTCAAATGCCCGTCCTTAATTGATTGAAAGTCTATTTTGTATGAAATTTAAATTGTATTTATTATAATGTGTGTTCATGCCATTAACAAATGATGAATTAAATCAATACTATTTGTTCTATTTATTCGAATAAGAAAAAAAAAAGAAACTGCAGTGCAGACTATCCGTCTGAAAAGGAACAAAATTCTTCAAATTATATTTTTGCAGAGAAAACTGCAATACTATTATTATAATTTGCTATTGTTTAACTGTTCGCTATGGACCACTTTTTGCTTTCGTCCATCACTGATTCCATTCTATTATGGAATGCACTTTTTGATGATATTTCCATTTTGATGGTGATCCTCCTGTCCGTTTTCATCTCTAGAAGACGAAAAACTAATAAACTGAAATTGTGTAATTTAGTTTTAGTTTGTATTTCAGATGGGCAAAATACAAACCATTTTAAATATGTGTCCGTTTATACTGTCCTCCCATAGAGCTAACAGAACACATTCCTGGTCCATTTTGTTTTCTCCATTTATTGCCGTTTTTTCCTGAAAATTTAATTAAACTAATTAAGTTTAGCAAACACTTTTAAATATTTCACACTTATTACTTATCTTGTTCCATTTTGAATTGACGGAGAAATTATAAATAAATGTTAAATTCTTCTTGTTATCCTGTAGTTTAGACACTTAATCATAAATTTTTCATTTTGTTTTTATTTTTGCGTGCCTAAATATTAGATTTCGAGGTCGATTTCTTAAAAATCGATCAGCTGATCGATTTTAAACTTTATATGAAACAAGTATTAGATTTGAGGTCGATTTGGCTCGAAATCTAATAAAACTTGATTTCCCCTGCAGTGTGACAAGGCTGTTACACAATTTCAGTTTATTAGTTTCGTGTCTTCTAGAGATGAAAAACGATCAATGGGTCCATCAGGAGGAGCACCATCAAAATGGTAATATTATCAAAAAGTGCATTCCATAATAAGATGAAATCAGTAATGGAATAAAGCACTGGACTATAATATGGCTGTTTTTTTCTTTAAGACTGGATAACTAATCTAAATAAAATGTTAAAAATTCATTGAAAATAAAAAAAATCTTTTTTAAAATTGTCCCCAAAAGCAATATCAATGTGTGCGTGAAAACAAATTTTAAAAAAATAAATTTGTGTTAAAAATTTTTGACTTAACCTGGATAATTATCCAGTGTAAGTCAAAATGATGGTTATCGAGGCTAAGTCCAATAAAGTCAACACAAAATATTTTTTTGAAAATTGGGCTTGATGCATATATTTATATTGTATGACAATATGAAAAAATATTTTTATATTTTGAGCAAAAAAAAAGTTTAGTTAAGTTTTTATTATCGCAGCTTGTTATCCCGGCTTAAAGAAAAACAGCCCTAATAAAACTATTGCTATTGTTTAGCATACCGATCGACTATTTTAGCCATGTCCGTCTGTCTGTCCATATATTCTTGTAATCAAAGTACAGGTCGCAATTATTGACCGATCCTAACAAAAATATTCATAAGTAAGTTTTGCGGGTCAATCATGAACGCTGCTTAATTTGAAGCAAATCGGGTCAGATTTAGATATAGCCCCCATATAAATGTCGCTCCTGATTTGACTTTTCCGCTCAAGAAATCGCATATTTGAACAGATTTTCGTCTTATATTATAACTAGAAACATATGTTGTGAAAGTGGGCCACAGCGATTTATATATATGTATGTCCCAATTTGCTTCTTAAGGCCAAAACACAATCAAAGCACGCATATCGGTCACGCATGCATTATACGTACTTTTGCTGTTTGTAAGACACATAAAAAGTACGAATGTGAGATATGAAAACAACAAAATCAGCTGTTTTTACGTATCTGCTTCACGAAACTAACTTTTTGTTTGTATGATTCACACTTTTGGGATGAATATACAGTGGTGGTCACGTATTTAGCACAGTCACCACATGTAACTTTATAAAGCAAATATTTCAACTTCAACTTTATGTTTTTTGACCGGAATTTTTTCTAAAATATTACGCACGATAAGATCACCATTTAACTTTGTTTTTGTTCGGTTCTTATGCTGCATTTTAGTTTTATGCAATTTATAGTACAAATAATACGAAAAGTGATTGGACAGTAATTTAGCACAAATTAAAAAAACTTTAATCAAATCGGAAAAAACTGAACTAACCAATACATTTTATTATAAACTTAATATTTGGTTGGATAATCGCTATTTTGAGTAATAGCTATACATCTTCTGCACATACTCTCCACTAGAGACATAAAAGACTCCATTGGAGTAGCATATCAGGAATTTTGAGTTTAATTCAAGAAATCGGGCAAATTTTTGGATTTTATTGCTATAATATGTTGTTAAAGTCCATTCCATAGATTCTCAATAGGATTGAGATCCGGTGACTGTGCTGCACCATTTTTAAAAATCTATTTTGTTCAGCCCCAAACTGGCGTTAAGTGTGTTTTGGCCGGTAGTCGTGTATAAAACGCCACTTAATTGGCATGTCTTTAACTGAATATGTTATCATAGTATCAACAAATAGATTTTTGTAAATATACTGATCCATTAGTGCATCGATTTTGTGTATCGGACAAACGCCGTGTCCAGAAAACGCAGTATACACCATCAGATTTTCGCCAACAAGCTTTACCGTCTCAGATTTGTACTTTGGGTTGTGCTGCATGTTTGGAGGGCACAATTCGTATTGTTTCCTATTAGATCCGCACCGACAAATGTTCAATTCGCCAATCCAGGCGATATTTTCCCAAAAATCTTGGATTTTTCTAAATGATCCTGATAAGATTAAACACTGTAGCCATATTTTGATACGTCTGGCTTATGTTGAACAATGCAACCAAGTAAATTTTTTCCATTGGTTCTTCTTCTTATGGTTCTTGAGGAATTGCTAATGTCAATTTTTGCCGAAAAATCTCTCTGAATCACAGTTGAGCTTTTAAATGGATCTGCTACGCTGGTTCTATAAATTAAAAAATCCGATTTATTGCTTGTTTTTCTCGGCGTAGGACATTTTGCAATATTTTTGATGCTCCCATAAGTGCCAATATGGCACTTATGTACAATATACTGTACACAATCTGTCTGGGCCAATTTATAATGTTTGCAATATCCCCAGCGGTACTTCCACTGCCGTTCAATTGCATAATAACCTGACGCTGCGCCTCAATGTACTATTTTCCTTTAGCAATGTCTAATTATAAATTTTGTTAAATAATAACTTCCATTTGAGTAAAAATTACCCAAACATACCAATTAATTAATTTAAACGCAAAAATAAATAGAAAATAACAACTTTTTTCAAATGTGCTAAATTTGTGTCAAGCCCAGATTACGAGTTACTTGCAAAAACATGAGAGTACGATGAAAAGGCACAAAATAATTCGAAAAAAATTATTGGGCTTACTGATCACGCTATAAGCAACACTAAAAAACAAATATTTTGCGCAGAGTTAATTTACAGAACAAATTATTTGGTATTATTAACAACACATGTGAAGTGTGCTAAACTCGTGACCACCACTGTATATTATGAATTATTATCATTTGGGACAGAAAAAAGTAGCGTATTGAGTGAATGTATGTTTGGACCAAATCCGTTCCATGACTTTTTAAGGTGTTTGAGCCATGTCCACCCATCCATCCGTCTGCCTGGCAGGTGTACACGATATCTCTCTAAAGGAGTTAAGGATTCGATTCAAACTTTGCACATGATAATATTTTTCCCAAACTTAGTTTAAGTTCGAAGATGGGCGAAATTGCTACGCCCGTTGTGGTACCTCCCACACAAATAGCCCATATTCCAACTTAATTTAAACCAATATAACTTCCACACGGATATTCGGAATCAGCTATATTTTGGTATTTGATAATGTTAATTATAAAATCACTTTAAGTATACTAAATATATAAATTTGTGAAAATATATAAATTTGTCAAGCCCCTTCGAGTACCTCCAACACAAATCAAGTAAAACTACGTAAAATTAAAGTTTTTATATCTACTACACTGATGATCGGAATACTTTGAAATTAGATATTTAGCAATTCTTTTATAGTGGTTACATTCGCATGTAATATGGGCGATATTGCCACACCCCTGCTGGCACCTCCCACACAAAGTGGCATAAACTTTGTTCACAATAAAACAGACATAACATAATTACGGGTATTCAAAATCATTTGCAATTTGATATTTATAAATGTTTTTATAATCACTTTAAGCCTAAAAAATATTTACGTTTTAGCCCTGCCCCTTCTTGTACCTCCCACACAATTGTCTCTAACCTAGGTAATATTAAATCATAACTTCTATACTGATGCCTGGAATCCACTATTACTTGATATTTGATCAAGTTTTTGCAATTGATAAATTTAATTCCTTATAACTTTCGGTTTAGCCGACTGAAGCTTACTTACTTGTTTAATTTTGAATATTTCCAGGACACAATAAAAAAACTATTGAATGATACGATCAATCACGTAGACTGTGTCTTCAGGTGTAACTGTTCTGTTATAAATGTATATTGTTTCAACAACATTTTGGACTGTATAGAAAACTTGTTATTAATTACTTGCAAATGTGTTTTCAAGTGTCCATTATAGCCTTGTCACACTGCGTGCGAAATCTAGCTGAAATTACATAAGGTCGATTTTCAAATGTCAAATTTGTATGGGATATGCGGGATGAAAATAACACATTTATTATTTTTGGTACAATTGTGTTAGCCCATCACTGGTATACATGAGTTTTGCAAATTGTCAGCTGTTTTACGAAGTGTGTTCAGTTGGTCGAACGTATTTTTGAAGTGTGAAACCTAAACAAAATGCGCTCCGTGTTAAAGAAAATAAATCTATAAGAATTTCCGGCCGACTCTTTGATTTCTCACTCTTAGGTGAAGAATGGGTGTTTCAAAATGAAAATGATTCCTGATTTTTGTTTAATTGTGAATGAACTAAAGAAAACAGCGACAAAAACATTAAAATACTGAAAACCACTTATTATTTTTTATATAACTTAAATTTTATTGAAAAATAAGGCAAACATTATCCTATTCTTCTTTGTTCCCGGCGTTCTTAATTTTGCAATTTTCATATTATTTCGAATGATTTCTAACAAAACCGACGACAGCACTCTCTTAAATTTTATTATTCACATTTTAATCTAACGTAACTCGCTCAATTTTTGAAATGAGACGGACGGACCTTCTTATTAATTTATGTTTGTTGCTCCGTGTATCATCAAAGAACACATTTTTAGTTTGTTATTGTGTTTTAATAGTTCATGGTCAACAATAAATATTGTTTTTAATGTGACATACATTGCTGTTTTTACTGTTTACTATTTGTTTGTGATTGATACCTGGAAAAAGATTTTTAACAGTGGGGGAGAATTCAAAATCAATCGATTTAAGCTTGAAATGACATAAGGTCGATTGACAAATGTCAAATTTGTATGTGATCTGACATTTGCAAATCGACCTCATGACATTTCAGTTAGATTTCGTATGAAATGAACTGTAAATGACTTCAAACAAGGGTTGTCGAATATGCTACCAAGAAAAAACTTTTGAATTTATGATTTCAAACTATATTCCGCAAGGGTTGCCGAATATGCTACCCAGAAAAACACATTTTGAATTTATACGACATCTATTGGTAGCGCCCAGCATAAAATTGTTACTGAGAGAGTTGGTTAATCTAGTCGTAAATTCTGGTGGCAACACCCCATATCCCTCGAAAGTGTAAACACGGCCGATGAGACATGGTTGTGAAACATGATATCAAAATTGATTACAAAAAATTATGCTACTTACTGCTAGAGGGCGCTTGAGAAGAGAGTTTATTGAATTGAGGTGGCCAGTTGATATCCAAACAAATTGATGTTCCTTTAATATGGAAACTCAGAAGATCATTCTCAGCAGTTTTTCATTTATAACTCGCTTTTATTTTATTTTTTACTGCAACCTAACCATCTCAGCTAAACATTGTTAGCGTGAATTGATAGGAAACTTAACAAATTATTTATTTAATATGGAAAAAATATATAATATATTAAATATATAATATAAAATAATAATTAATTAATTAGTATTGCAGAATTGAATTGTTATTAGATGTGTTTTATTTACGCCAAACGGATTTTTTTTGATAAAATGAGAAGATTTAAAAAAAATTAAATGGTGTGGATTCTACAAAAGTGTTAACTGAACTATTTACACCAGAAACAATTAATTTGCTTCATTTGTTTCAGAACAAAAAATTCATTCTGCCGAATCCCTTAGCAGGCAATAAGCGGACCCGCTGAAGATGTATTCCACCATTTTTTCTTATAACACTGTGAAACAAAAAATTTGTCGAAGGATCACGTATCACGTATCACAAAATATTGTGATGTATTTTGGTTTCTAAACTCAAAAACGATATTAATTTTTTTATGGTATTTTTTATTTTTTTTTTTTACTAAAATTCTAATTTTCACATTTTGGAAATATAAGTTCGGTACCACCCGGTTATATGTTAAATTAAAGGTACTCATGATGGCTAAAAATATTACGAATTATACATTCATATAGAAATATTGTTTTAGGAACAGTCTGGCACAAAAAAAAAAAAACAAAAAATAGAAAAAAGTCGGAAAAAAGTATTTTGTTTTATTTTTAAATAAAGGGTGATTTTTTAAAAGCTATAGGAAAGTTTTTCAAAAAAAACACATAAAATTCAGAAAAATGCATGAAATCTTTATTTGAATCGATAGTACGGTCCATATAATTTAATGTTTGAAGATTATTTCATGCAAATATTGACCTTGACTGCGCCTCAAATGGTCCATCCGCTTAGACCAATTTTGGCACTTCCACGTTTTAGAGTAACAGAGGCCCAATTGCTGCGAACGGCGACGAATCGATAATTGATGGTAATCATTAACACTGGCCGATACAGCTGCGATATTTTCTTCAGTTCGTACTCTACGTAAGCGTGTTGGTGGTTTAATGTCCAAAAATGTAAATTTGGTGCGAAAATTAGTCACAATAGCCCGAATAGCCGCTTCAGTAGGTCGATTAAACTGACCATAAAATGGAAGCGCGCGATGAACTTTCTTAACAGAGCAAGACGATTCATGGTTAAATTATAGAGCAAACTGAAGATGTCAGCTGTTTAAACCAGTATTACCAAAAAGATAATAGCTAAAAAATCACCCTTTATTTATGCAGCAGTTTCCAATATTGAGTTTGTCTCCCGTTTTCGTGGACCAATCTCCCCTAAATATCATTTCAGGTATTTTTAAATACAAGAAACAAATCCTAATAAAGCATACAGAATGAAATTTACTATTGCTCAAAAATTGTGTTTTTGGTCGACTACATTTATTAAATATATTTTTTTAATTATTACAATTTAATTTTTTTATGAATTTAAAATTCTCCTAAGATTAGCCAAGAAAATCGTCAACTATTTTATAAATCCCCAAATATTGCAATGCCGCCAAATCGAAAATAAAGCCGCCAAACACATTCAAAATTCCCCATACGCTACAATCCTGTCGATAATTGAGTAACTATTCTTAAAAGGATTAAGGGCCTGTTTCTGTAACTTATTTTCGTTCGACTGAGGCCTGATCCAATATTACTCAATTATTACGAGAAATCTATAAGCCACAAGAGCCCACTGTAACACTGTTTTCCAATGAAATTTGTTTAGATTCTTCAAATGCAATCATTTCCACCAACAGCTGGCGGCCTTGGGGTAATCTGTAAATTCGGGCAAAATACAAACACCGATAACTCCATCCTCCAACGGGTAAATTGTATCCCATTCTCGGCCCCTCACAATGCAACACCGTTATAGTTGTCACTACTAAATTAACAACAATTGTTTACACACGCACACACACATTTCTCCCTTAACTCTTGCACGATGTGCCAAAGCAAAGATATTCGTGTTCGTGGATTCGTGTGTGTGTGTGTGATTATTTTGCTTTCGGTTCGTTATTGCTGATCTCAACAAAAATATGTAGCAATAGCACAAGAGAGCAGAGATGGGAGATACATTGCACCTTTGGTTGGGTGAGTGTGAGTGAGAGAGTGCGAGAGACGGTGTGCGTGTGTGTTTATGAGAGAAAGTAAAGTCGAAATGCGCAACAAGTAATAAAACATCAAAACCGACTTGAATTGGAATGGAGTGTGGCCAGATTAGGGGATTTTTTGGGGGAAAAATTTGTTAGGGGAATTTTTGGGGGAAAAGAATTTGTTAGGGGGAAGAAAAAGAAGTTCATATTTGTAAAATTTGTAGTGAGCATTTTTTTGCACATTAGGTCTGTTTTTCTTTAAGAAGAATTTATTTATTTTTTATAAATAATAAATTTAAATTTATTTATAAATTAAATAATATTTTATTTTACTATTTTATAACAAAATATTCTTCGATTTTTTATGATTTTATTGGACATTTTTGGAGAAGAAAATGAGCGCATTTGGGGAAGTTTTTGCAAATTTATACACTTAGTAGTGATAATATTTGGCACATTAGGCATGTTTTTCTTTAAGAAGATTTTTTTTTATAAATAGCGCGAAAATCCCCTTTACAAATTATATTAAATAATATGGCTGTTTTTCTTTAAGACTGGATAACTAAGTTGCGATAACAAAAATCTAAATAAAATATTAAAATTTCACTGAAAATAAAAAAATCTTTTTTAAAATTGTCGCCAAAAGCAACATCAATGTGTGTGTGAAAACAAATTTTGAAAAAATAATTTTGTGTTAAAAATGTTTGACTTAATCTGGAGAATTATGTTGAGAAGCCTCTCCATCCTCATCGTGTGACTCTTTGTTGCAGTTTACGGTCCCGCGGGGTCATTGGACCTTACTTTTTCGAAAATGAAGTTTGGATCAACAGTTACGGTGAATGGGTTGCGCTATCGAGAGATGATTAATGATTTTTTATGGTCGGAGTTGGATGGTATTGATCTGGACAACGTTTACTTTCAACAAGACGAACAAGAAGTTAAAAATGTTTGACTTAATCTGGATAATTATGCAGTGTAAGTCAAAATTATGGTTATCGAGGCTAAGTCCAATAAAGTCAACCCAAAATATTTTTTGAAAATTCGTTTGATACATATACGGGGTTTTCCAACAAGATGTGTTTTTTTGAATCACCCGGTATTTCGGTAGCTGTCACTTTTATTCTTTGACATTTGACAAGTAGATACAACGCCATTACTAAAAATGGAACGATACACGCTCCAACAACGCATTGAAATTCTTAAAATTCATGAATGAATATGATCCGGAATTCCATTATCCAAATCATCTTGACTGATGTGGCCCATTTCCAGCTCGGTGGCTACGTCAACAAGCAAAATTGTCGCATCTGGGGCTCGAAAAGCCCAAGAGTTATTGTTGAGAAGCCTCTCCATCCTCATCGTGTGACTGTTTGGTGCGGTTTATGGTCCCGCGGGGTCATTGGACCTTACTTTTTCGAAAATGAGGTTGGATCAACAGTTACGGTGAATGAATTGCGCTATAGAGAGATGATTAATGATTTTTTATGGTCGCAGTTGGATGGTATTGATCTGGACAACGTTTACTTTCAACAAGACGGCGCTAAGTGCCACACAAGCAACGAAGCCATTGCTCTTTTACGGGAAAAGTTTCCGGACCGTGTTATCTCTCGAAGAGGTGATCACAGTTGGCCACCGAGATCTTGTGATTTAACACCTTGCATCTTCGTCCTTTGGGGCCACGTGAAAGATAAGGTCTACGCCAACAGCCCAGCGTCGATTCAAGACCTCAAAGATAGAATTCGTGAGGCTATCGAGGACATAGGACAGCCACTTTGCGATTTGGTTATGGAAAATTTCATGAAAAGGATATGGTCCTGTAAGCGTGGTCGTGGTGGCCATTTGGCTGATGTTGTTTTTCATTATTAACGGCATACCTTCCTCTTTACTATGAGATAAACCTACGATCATTTATCTCATTTTTCTTTGAATACCAATTGGAAAACCCTGTTGTGTTGTAGTTGGCGACAATGTGAAAAAATATTTTTTTATTTTGAGCAAAAAATTAAATTTGTATTTACGTTTTTGTTATCGCAGCTTGTTATCCCGGCTTAAAGAAAAACAGCCCTAGTATTTTATTTGACAATAGCAGGTATTTTATAACAATACATTCCTACAAACATTTGGGTGATATATCACCAAGAAGATATTGTGGCAATATATTCCATTTATCATTTTGATGAAATTCATAAAAAATAAATAATAAGATGTTGGCGATATTGATTTTGTTGTCATTTTTCGGAAATAATAAAAGATAGTATATGTTTCACTAGAAATCCGTGTTTCTTGTCATATTTTGTTGGTGCATTACAAAATAGACTCGTACGCAATAAGTAAAAGATAAGCTACAAGTAGAAGTTCTAAACGAATCCAGTAGCAAGTGATGAAAAGCAAGCCAACTGGTAAGTTGATTAGTGATGCAGATCTTTTGGGTACAAAATTTTATCAGACATTAGGATTTTTTTTTGCATTTCACAGAGGCAATGTTTTCAAAACGAATTAGATGAGTGACATACACTTTTGATTGATTGACTGACCGCTTGGTCAGCAAATATACAAGGATGGGAACCAAGGAGAAGCCGTCGACGCAAATTTATAAAATTTCTGCATTTAAAGGTATTTAAGCGTAATTTTGAATAATATAACTTGTATTATATGCATTCTATTTGTTTTCTTTTCAAGCATATGCTTAGGTTCTTTTCCAAACCCAAGTGAAAAAACGTCCATTTGATTAACCAGAAACATGCGAAAGAACGAAATAATAAAGAACATAAGGCGAAAACAGCAGTGATGTCTATCTATTTAATTTCTAACTCTTATTTGTTTTATGTTTACTTATCATTTATGAGGTCATTGTATTTCTTTATTCACCACTTTATGTAATTATTAATTTTGAAATATGAAAAACATAAAAATTTATTTTAGTTATCTGGCGATATCCCATTTTTATCTTCCGGGTGATATTATGGCGATATCATCCAGAAGCCGCACAAACTTCTCCAATTGAGGTAACTTCCGCAATACGAATATGATTGTTGCCGCAATATTATTTTTCTTCTAGACGACACGATTTCGAATCGTTTTCCTATTGCTTTGCATGTTGGGATTGTTCGATTTTTTTATGATTTTTTTTGTTTCAATTTTTTAAAAAAAAAAATCCAAATTGATTTTTTTCTAACCTACTTTGTCTCTGACATAATATTTTCATTTTTTGTTTCCTAATGTAATCTCTTCTAGTTGAGGGGATTTTTTCAACGATTGAGGGGAAAAGGTTCGGAAAAAACCTGGCAACATTGGGAGTGACGATGGAGATTGGGAGATTGTTTGTTTGGACGTTTGGATGGAGGTATTTTTTCATCAGTATTTTTTTGCTTTGAACGTGAGCGGACGTATCTGCGGAGTTTTTACAATTTTAAATGAAAAAGAAAATCAATCCGATTGGAAGTAGTAGTTGCATGCTAACTAAGATTAATAATAAATAAATAAATAAATATAACAACATATTGTTGCTATTAAAACGCACGAACGTCAGCGAATACGTTAAAGTCAAAACGGTCGGTCGGTCGGTCGGTCGGACGAAACAAGTTTAATTTTGAGCTTAAAAAGCTAAAGAACATTCGAACCAAAAAAAAGAAGAGCAACTTCCCCAAAAACGACAGAGGGGATCGGGATCGCCAACTACCACATTAACCAAGATTCTATTTTTTACCCATTCTGGTGAATGTATGTAAATGTACGAGAGTAATTAAAGTTAAATTCGTTATAATTATTTTGGAAAAAAGTGAAAGATGTTTTCGTTGTTTTGTTTTTGGGAAAAACACCACGAAGCTTGTAGGGAGAACTAAAATAACGATCTTGTGCGGAGCTGTTTTTTTTTTTGTTTTCGACAAAGTTTAGGAATGTAGATAGATTTATTTTTAATACATTTTCGTTGGTTTTCTTTGCTAAACCAGTTTGTTGCATGGGCGAGAGTGTGTGCGTGCGCGCCTGTACGATAGTGTTTGTGTTAAACAGAAGAAGAAGAAGAAGGCAAAACACATACCACATCGCAACCATCATCACAATAAGAGAACCAACCAACTCTCACACACATCTGTGTACAGTGGGTCGGTCGGATGGACAGACTGGCAGACAGACACAAGTATTAAAACCGAACTCATCGGTAAAGTTCCAAATAGAAAATCAAGAAATACAACAAAAATAAAACAATCACACGTCGAAACCAACAACAAAAACCCAACCAAACAAAAACCAAAAACAACATCAGCTCAATTCGGCGAGAGCATAAACACGAGCAGAGCACAAAACAACACAACTGAAACGTTACAAATGAGTGCCACAACAACAAGTACACCACGTATGAGGCCGCAAAAATCGAAAATATCGCCGTTGGCTTTGTCGTAGTCTCTGTCTCTGCTGAGAGAGTGCGAGTGTGCGAGTTGATGGTATTCATTCCAAACCGTGGCAAAAGTCTGACGACAATCAGAATCAGTTAACAACAGACTCACGGTACGGTGCTACGAAAACGTCGGCTTTGAAACAAAATAGAAAGAATAAACCAAAAAAAGAAAAACGGGAGTGCGAATAACAAAAATAAAAAGAGAAAAACTTGAGAGTTAAATTCAAGAGGAATTAAAAGTAATTAAAAAATATTTATTTCAAACTTTTTGAGGAATTTTGAAAAAATTTATAAGAAAATTATTTAAAGCTGTGACAACAAAAGCATGAGTTTAAAATAAAAATAGAGCTCGAATCCTGTTTAGAGAAACAGCACAGGAAGTTTCATTTAATGGAATTTTGTCTTTGTCTTAATAAAGCATCCTGTTTTCTCCTTAAAACTCAAATGTTGACTCCGCGTTTTAAATTGGGTTGTAAACATTTTCAAAATATTGTCTACTTTTATTTTTTGCAATTTTTTAACTTAAAAATACCTAACTTAACTTTTAATACTTTATGACAATGTGAAGTGTTTATAAATTAAAAAATAATTTTTATTATTTATAAAAATATTAAATTAACTTTTAATTCGTGAACATATTTATGAATGGTGCTCATTAAAAAAAATTGGAATGAAAAATCGGCCAAAGAAAAATTAAAACAATTATAAATTTCTCAAGAAATCGCCAAAACGTTTTTAAGTTAAAAAATAAATACAACAAATCAAAAATGAAAAAAAGCCTAGAAAAATATTTGGGTAATTTTTCAAAACAAAAAAAATCGACCAAAAGACAAAATAGCAGTTTAAAGGGGAGGGATAACAGTGAAAAGGATATATTTTTTTAAATTTATAGAAAAACATGAATATCAAGTCGGAATCTTGGTCCAAAGGTCCATTGTCCCCAAGGTCTCCAGAATGAGGCTCTAAACCGACATTTAAATATGGGTACTAACCAATTGAAATGTAATCGAGCAACTGTATTGCCTTAAATATATTCTCTCCTGGGATATAACCTGAGCCGCGTACGCAAATTAACAGTTTCCTGCGATTTATTTGACATGAAAGATCGCCCAGTAATTAAAATAAAAATAAAATCTAATTATTTGGGCCACTTTTACTTTGTTTTTCTTTTTTTTTCTCACATTTCTGGGGATTTTTTATAAAGAAGAAAATACAAAAAGAAAACGTTCAAATTTTTTTCAAACTTACATAATTCAAGTCAAGAGTGAAATATAATTCAAATTTAGGAAACTAAAAATATATTCTAATTAAACTCAAACAATTTACAGATTTTATTCCCAATGTATAACATTTTTAATTGAAATGGAAAAAAGTTGGGGTAATGTAATTCTTTGTGAAAACTA
The DNA here is from genome assembly GCA_947397865.1 of Polietes domitor. Classification (NCBI taxonomy): domain Eukaryota; kingdom Metazoa; phylum Arthropoda; class Insecta; order Diptera; family Muscidae; genus Polietes; species Polietes domitor. The sequence continues at coordinate 76,310,200 of OX377621.1, read as the reverse complement.
AATCTGCGTAAAGTTCATACTCCAATTTAGTTCAATAAATCTACACCATTTTATACAAAATTATATGGCTGTTTTTCTTTAAGACTGGATAAGTAGCTGATAAGCTGCGATAACAAAAATCTAAATAAAAAGTTAAAATTTCACTCAAAATAAAAACTTATTTTTTTAAATTATCGCCAACAGCAATATAAATGTGCGTATGAAAACAATTTTTGAAAAAAATATTTTATATTAAAAATATTGGACTTAGCCTGGATAATTATCCAGAATAAGTCAAATTTATGGTTATCGAGGCTAAGCCCAAAAAAGTCAACGCAAAATATTTTTTTTGAAAATTTGTTTTGATACAAATATTTATATTGTAGTTGGTGACAATATGAAAAAATAATTTTTTATTATTTTGAGCAAAAAAATAAATTTTTATTAACGTTTTTGTTGTCGCAGTTTGTTATCCCGGCTTAAAGAAAAACAGCCCTATTCTATCGTGTTAAGATTGACACAGAAAAACAAGAATATAATGTAAATAAATGGTCTTCGCTATAAATCTTCTTAACATCCCCTTCACGTGGGAACAGTTTGAAAAAATAAATAAAAAATCTCAAGAAATTACTTTATTCCAGTTTTAATAGCTAGTATCCATAGAAGTATTCTAAAGAAGAAAACAATGCTTATAAGAAAAATATCTATGGATACATGTGGAACCTCTTTGTAGTAGAATTTTAAATAATTATTTGTTTTTAATTTCTTAATAGATCGTTTTTCTTGCGAAGAAAACGAGGACTTTTTGATTGATTGACCGGGACTTGCTTTCATCCTTAGAAATCCAGCTATTAGAAAATAAAAAAAAACTTAAATTATCGTGCCAAAAAAGAACAATATGTAAAAAACGTTGAAAACACTTGTTTTCAATTATAAGAATACAGATCCAAATTTTAACTACTTTTCATATAACATTTCGCTGTCACTTTTTATTGGACGATTTTTCTTAAACCCACAAATTGAACAAGAAAAGGGTTAATGAATATTAACCCATTACCGCCTTATGTCCCCATATGAGAACACCTGTTTAATACACAACAACTGAGCCACAGTTTTCTTTAGGCGTTAATGGGTTAAATAAAAAGTTTGGATCCAAATATTTTTGATATTTTTCTTCATTGCTATGGGCTTGATTATAGTTTATTTTTACTTAATCACAACATTATTCATCGTTTTAAATAATTCACCACGAATTATTTTTATACAGCGACGTTCTTTAGGTTAGCGATATACATATCTTTGAAAATTACATATTTCATATTGAGTTTGCTCTGAAGCAGAATCATTTATTTGAAATATTGAGTAACATTTCCCTCAATTTTAGTTCAATTGAACTCATTTAAAATACACCTTCATTTAAAATACACCTTCCAAGCATACATTTTCTCAGTTTGAATAAAAATTAAAGTAAAAGTTTCCTCAATTTGAGAACAGATTGATCTAGAATAGAGTTAGTCGCCGCGATTTTCCCTATAATCGCTGTACAATCCACATTTTGCACCGAACCTTGATTAAATTTTCTAGATCGTGTTACATTTCAACAAGGAATAACTACTATCCATGACGTGGACAGTGCCTCAAATGTTCTTTATTACCGTTCTGGAACCCACATATTCAATCGAATCTTATTAAAAATTGCCAATTGTATGGATCACATAGAACCAGCTTTTATTTTCTGTGAAAAAGTATAAATAGGATGTCCAGATTGTGTATCGGAACTAATCTCGTTAGGATTTTGAATATTTTTTAGAAATATGAGGTGAAATTTTCGATCGTAACTTTCGAATGCCGTGATTAGCCGCCAGACGTTAACCAACTTTGGAAGATAATATTTCATCTAGAAATACGTACAGTAAAAACATGTCCTCATATACCGATCTTTTCATCTAAGTAAAGGGTGATTTTTTAAGAGCTTGATAACTTTTTAAAAAAAAAAAAAACGCATAAAATTTGCAAAATCTCATCGGTTCTTTATTTGAAACGTTAGATTGGTCCATGACATTTACTTTTTGAAGATAATTTCATTTAAATGTTGACCGCGGCTGCGTCTTAGGTGGTCCATCCGCTTAGTCCAATTTTGGCATTTCCACGTTTTTGAGTAACAGAGACCCAATTGGTGCGAACGGCGACGAATCGAAAATTGGTGGTCATCATTAACACTGGCCGATACAGCTGCGATATTTTCTTCAGTTCGCACTCTACGTAAGCGTGTTGGTGGTTTAATGTCCAACAATGTAAATTTGGTGCGAAATTTAGTCACAATAGCCCGAATAGCCGCTTCAGTGGGTCGATTAAACTGACCATAAAATGGAAGCGCGCAATGAACTTTCTTAACAGAGCACGCATTTTGATAATAAAATTCAATAATTTGCAAGCGTTGTTCGTTTGTAAGACGATTCATGATGAAATGTCAAAGCATACTGAGCATCTTTCTCTTTGACACCATGTCTGAAATCCCACGTGATCTGTCAAATACTAATGCATGAAAATCCTAACCTCAAAAAAATCACTCTTTACAACTATATTGAATGAGGATCGTGTCGGTACATTTTTGCCTATCATGTTATTGATAATCCCATAATCCACAGAATAATATAGGGCTACATAAAAGCCGACCATCGAAATAAGTAACGATGTATAAGCGTTGTCAGTGGTGTTGGGTATCATATAGTTGGTCCTGTCTGACTGTATCCTTTTCTTACTTTGTTTTTATTATTTTTATATTTTCAAAGGAGTATATTTTATTTATTAGATTGTTTAAAAAAATGTGTTCTTTTTCTATATACAGACGAAAACTATTTCTATTTTTGTTGAGTTCACATCTATATTGTCAATATATTGGAAACAACATTTTGTACTACTGAAATGCTATCGAAAAATGGAAACACGAAACAAATTGTTAAGATTTCTTTTTTTTGTTTCACTTCAAAGACGTACGAATGCTATAATTCAGATTAAACTGTGACATGTGATTAGAGAGTCGGGATAGCAAACTTCATTTTTGTAATAAAGTTGGCAAGTTCTCAGAATAGTGATTAATGATGAGAAGTACTTCGGACTCTTAAGTTGTTCGTTTAATCGTTTATTTGAAAACTAAGAATTTCCAAATAATCGAATAATGACTATATATAATTTTGATTTGAAGATAAATATTAATTCGAAATTCAAAAAAAATTAAATATGCCTAATGATTTCAGTTTTTTATGTAAAACATACAAAATCGATTAATCGATTATTTGGATAAATTTATTCGAATTATTAGTTATTTGAAAATTAAAATTATTCGAACAAATATTCCAAAGAAATTCACTGACAAGGCCTGGTCTAGAAGTTAAGCTTAAAATGATATTTTTCAAGTTTTTCTTATTGGTTTTTAGTATGATTTTCATTCCCAGATCATCATATAATTGAGCGAATGAGTAACATTGTACTCAATATACATATGTAACTCATACGATAGCAGATAGAAGAATTGCAAAATTTTTAATACTTCCATTAAATTTGAAATGATATAAAAAATAAAATGCAACACAAAATATAAATTGTGTGCCCGAGAATTTCAAATGGTGTCTTTTGAATTTCTTATGACGAGTTTTGAATTGCAAATGACGAGTTTTGAATTACAAATGAAGAGTTTTGAATTTCAAATGATGTCTTTTGAATTTCAAATGATATCTTATGAATTTCAAATAATGTCTTTTGAATTACAAATGACGAGTTTTGAATTTCAATTGACATTTTTTTAATTTCAAATGGAATTTTTGAATTTCAAGTGATATTTTTTGAATTGCAAATGGAATTTTTGAATTTCAACTGGTGTCTTTTGAATTTTAAGTGATTTCTTTTGAATTACAATTGAACTCGAGGTAGCTTTTGCCATCGAGTGGCCAGGTTGGGAACATTTTCATTTAGCTCCTTGTAGATACATTGAATTAAACACAATTCGCTTCTCTGTTATGAAATCGGTAACGATTTCTTACACAAAGAAATGGCTAGCTAGTCACCAAAACAAATATGAATTGATAAGAGGAGAAGCAATAAAAAACGCAAAAAAAATAACAAAGAATTGAACAAAAAAGTCGACAAAACAAAAATTACTTTTGTAACGTTAAATAAAAAACTTCGTAAACAATTGCTTTAAAAGCTTGAAAAAACGAACAAATAAATCCGCAAAAATACGCAATAAAAAAGGCCATCAAAAAAGTACAGCAACAGAAAAGTGCCCAAATAAAAGTGAGAAATGACTTTTGTAACGCGTGAAATTTATACAAATTTCGCATTAAAAAAAAACAACAACAAAAGCCACACAAAAAAAACAAATGACAACACACTCTAGTAGACAGACGTAATAACAACAAACCAAGCCAAATTCACAATTTCAAGTGTAAATAAAATACAAGCAAAAAAAATGTTAAAAATAATATCAATAAAAAAATGTTATTTATAATAACTACACTACACTACGTCATCGTTAAAAAGTGTGCTCTCGAAACAAGTTTCTTCGGTTCTTTTGGACGCGTTTTTTTTCGTCTTGTAAATTAAGGTCAACAAAGTCATAAAACCGAGCTTTTTCCCCCCAAGATCACTTTTTCTCTCGCTCTTCTTCCCAAAAACCAAAAACGACAACAATAACAAAACAGCTACAAAACATCTTTAAATTTACTTCTACTCTCTTATATATAGTTTTTCTAGTTGAATATGTAATAATTTTTGTCTTGTCTTCCCCCCCTCTCTCTCTCACTCTCTCTCGTCTCTACACAAAACTTTCTGCAGCTTCGAACGAAAAACAAAAAAGCAAACAAAACATTGTAAACACCCGAGAAAAAGTATCTACCACAACGAGTCTTCGAATCTTCGAACAACAACAACAACAGAAGCCACATTTCAAAGCAACAACATACATACATTAACGCAACAAGTTTACTACTAACCAACAACAACAACCACAACTTAAAGAGAAGATCAGTCGCGCACCGCGAACACAGCAAAAGATCCGAGATAGAAACACAAATAAAATCAAATATCAACGGAACCCAACCAACCAACAACCACCACCAGCCATCCAAAATCTACACAAAAGTAGAACTTTACCAAGACAACGGCCGCACGGACGGACGACTCCCATGAAACAACAAACTCACAGTTTACCTTGATTTGTTGTTGTTCTCTTTGAATTTTTCCGGTTTCTTTTTGGTGTTGTTTGGCTGGTGATCACCACTCTACGACGATCACCTGGAGGAATTTTGGAAACAAATCGAAATAAAGCGCGCGCGTGCGTTTTAGCATTTCTGCTGATCTGTTCTGATCGTTTCAGTCGGTCGGTCGTAAGTTTAACCTTTAACAACAACAACCGTAATCCAGCGAACTTCGAACAGGTTTTCTTGTTTCGTTTTGCGGGCCAAATCATCACAACATTTCTTTAGAATTTAATCGGCGCAAGGATTTTGTCTGGAACCAGAATTTAAGAGGGAGTCTTTGTTGGATTTTTCTAGTTCTTTCCTTCTTTGGCGGTTCAATAAAAAACATTCACGCTGGATTTGGGATACTACGAAGCTGTTAAAGGTAAGTTGAGCCTTCCACATTTTTCTATATTAAACTAAGAGTATGTAGTGTTCGCATTAAAGGGGACAAATTGTCCTTTGTTTCCTCTTTTTACCATTTTCTATGATAATTGACAGGCGGGGACATTTTTATTCAAGTTTTTCTAGTTCAGATTTTATTGTTGGTTTTAATATGATCCCTAAGAACTAATGAACATTCAGTTAACATACAAAGCGACATCTATAACTATGGGTTAACTAGAAGATTAGGTAAACAGGGAATTGTGGAAATGTTCGTGAGTAGACGTGTTACCACATAGATCGTCCGAAGGCCAGTAAAATCATACTCCATCTAGAGAACTCTGAAGAACCAAGAATTAACTCGACTGTCCTTCTATTGTTTTAACACTGGATGGAGTTTAATTTAGATAGATATAACCGATAGCAATATGAGAATAGGTGCAATAATAATAAATCGATATGAAACTATACAATCAGAAAAAAGTGAACTCTATAATGAGTTAAAATGAACTTAAATTTAGGAAAATTTAACTTCGTATAGCGCTAAAGAAATATTTCCTCACTTTTCCTTGAAAGTAGTACATGCTTTGAACTTGCTTCTAGTTCAATTTTTCTCAAACCAAGTAAATATTTACTCAAACTGAGGAAAAATCCAGTAAGTTTTTACTCAAACCAAGTACATTTTTTACTAAATTTAAGTAAAATGAAATTTTCCTAAATCTAAGTAAGTTTTTACTAAATTTAAGTAAAATTTTGCCGAAATTTTCCTAAAACTAAGTTAATTTTTACCCAAATCCAGTAAAAATTTACTTGAACTGAGGACAATTTTGCTGATTTTTTGCTAAAAACAAGCAAATTTGTACTTAAACCTTGAAAGTAGTACATGCTTATAACTTGATTTTAGTTCAATTTTCCTCAAACTGAGGAAAAATCCAGTAAGTTTTTATTCAAACCAAGTACATTTTTACTAAATTTAAGTAAAATGAAATATTCCTAAATCTAAGTAAGTTTTTACTAAATTTAAGTAAAATTTTGCCGAAATTTTCCTAAAACTAAGTTAATTTTTTACTCAAATCAAGTAAATATTTACTTGAACTGAGGACAATTTTGCTGATTTTTTTCCTAAAAACAAGTAAATTTGTACTTGAACCTTGAAAGTAGTACATGCTTTGAACTTGATTCTAGTTCAATTTTCCTCAAACCAAGTAAATATTTACTCAAACTGAGGAAAAATCCAGTAAGTTTTTACTCAAACCAAGTACATTTTTACTAAATTTAAGTAAAATGAAATATTCCTAAATCTAAGTAAGTTTTTACTAAATTTAAGTAAAATTTTGCCGAAATTTTCCTAAAACTAAGTTAATTTTTACCCAAATCCAGTAAAAATTTACTTGAACTGAGGACAATTTTGCTGATTTTTTGCTAAAAACAAGTAAATTTGTACTTAAACCTTGAAAGTAGTACATGCTTTGAACTTGATTCTAGTTCAATTTTCCTCAAACCAAGTAAATATTTACTCAAACTGAGGAAAAAATCCAGTAAGATTTTACTCAAACCAAGTACATTTTTACTAAATTTAAGTAACATTTTGCCGAAATTTTCCTAAAACTAAGTTAATTTTTACTCAAATCAAGTAAATATTTACTTGAACTGAGGAACATTTTGCTGATTTTTTGCTAAAAACAAGTAAATTTGTACTTAAACTTAGGAAAATTATACTTGATACAATGGAAATAAGTGATCTTAAAATAAGTTCAATTTAACTAAAAATAATTCAAACAAATGATTTTGCTTCAGAGTAGGCAAAACTAGGACAAAAATGGCAACATGAAATAATTCTCAAAAATTTCATGATACCTCTGCCATAAAGAGTTGAGGTATTACACCATGATTGATGCGAAGGCAAGATTGGCGCCTTCGTAGTGGTTTTTTAGAATAATACTTGAAGTATTTAAGAAATAAGTCTCTGCAAACAAACGAGAATTGCTTCTTAGATTAATATTCAAGAATTTTCTAAACAATTTCAAGTGCATTTTTATAAGCTCATTAATAATTAAATATATGAAGAACTCGGAATATATAAAGGGTAATTTTTTAGCTATTATCTTTTTGGCAACGCTGGTTTAAACAGCTGACGCACGTTTCGTGTTTTGTTTCATCTTCAGTTTGGTCTATAATTTTACCATGAATCGTCTTACAAACGAACAACGCTTGCAAATTATTCAATTTTATTATCAAAATGCGTGCTCTGTTAAGAAAGTTCATCGCGCGCTTCCATTTTATGGTAAGTTTAATCGACCCACTGATTCGGGCTATTGTGACTAAATTTCGCACCAAATTTACATTGTTGGACATTAAACCACCAACACGCTTACGTAGAGTGCGAACTGAAGAAAATATCGCAGCTGTATCGGCCAGTGTCAATGATGACCATCAATTATCGATTAGTCGCCGTTCGCAGCAATTGGGCCTCTGTTACTCAAAAACGTGGAAATGCCAAAATTGGACTAAGCGGATGGACCATTTGAGGCGCAGTCAAGGTCAACATTTGCATGAAATAATCTTCAAACATTAAATTATATGGACCGTACTTCGATTCAAATAAAGATTTCAACTCCATGAAGAGTACTCTGAAGAACCAAGAATTTCAGTCCATTGTCATTCGATTGTTTTGGCACATGATGAGGGTTAAGTAAACCGTTCTCAGTTATTTCCCATAGCCTAGTAAGATATAAAGAGTGATTTTTTTGAGGTTAGGATTTTCATGCATTAGTATTTGACAGATCACGTGGGATTTCAGACATGGTGTCAAAGAGAAAGATGCTCAGTATGCTTTGACATTTCATCATGAATAGACTTACTAACGAGCAACGCTTGCAAATCATTGAATTTTATTATCAAAATGCGTGCTCTGTTAAGAAAGTTCAGAAAGAAAGAAATTGTGTTCAGCGACGAAGCTCATTTTTGGCTCAATGGGTACGTAAATAGGCAGAATTGTCGATTTTGGAGTGAATATCAGCCAGAAGCATTGCAAGAGCTACCAATGCATCCAGAAAAAGTCACAGTTTGGTGCGGTTTATGGGCTGGTGGCATCATTGGACCGTACTTCTTCAAAGATGATGCGAATCGTAACGTAACTGTGAATGGTGAGCGCTACCGTGAGATGATATCCAACTTTTTTTTGCCCAAAATGGAAGAACTGAACTTGGTTGACATGTGGTTTCAACAAGATGGCGCTACATGCCACACAGCTCGCGATTCTATGGCCATTTTGAGGGAAAACTTCGGAGAACAATTCATCTCAAGAAATGGACCGGTAAGTTGGCCACCAAGATCATGCGATTTGACGCCTTTAGACTATTTTTTGTGGGGCTACGTCAAGTCTAAAGTCTACAGAAATAAGCCAGCAACTATTCCAGCTTTGGAAGACAACATTTCCGAAGAAATTCGGGCTATTCCGGCCGAAATGCTCGAAAAAGTTGCCCAAAATTGGACTTTCCGAATGGACCACCTAAGACGCAGCCGCGGTCAACATTTAAATGAAATTATCTTCAAAAAGTAAATGTCATGGACCAATCTAACGTTTCAAATAAAGAACCGATGAGATTTTGCAAATTTTATGCGTTTTTTTTTAAAAAAAAGTTATCAAGCTCTTAAAAAATCACCCTTTATATGAGGGTGGGTGCAATAATATTAAGTCGATATGAATTTCTTTGGATTTCTCTTGGAGAAGAGGGAACATATTGTGTTTGCGGACAACAAGTTTTTGGAGATTGTTTTTTAGGATGTTCAACTTATAGTTCAATTATGTACATGCATTGCTCCACGAAAAATAGCTTCCCATCCATATTTTGCGACAGATTTTTTCACTTCCAAACCTGGAGAAATAGCTCTTTGGAGAAAGATAAGAGATTGGGGATTTCAGACCTTTCAATCTAAGTTCATTTCTTCGGAAAAAATAATGGTGATACCTTTCTTAGAGATCATCTGGACAATGGTTGAATATCAAAGAGCCAACCAGCTTACAACAAGGGAAAGTCTATTGAATCTGCGCTTGGCGAACTGGTGTGAATCATTAAATCATCACTTTATTATAAATAATCCACAATGGTAGCACTACACTACACTTTACTGAGATAATAATGACGTTGTCCAATCTCGGAGATTTTAAATCTGATCCTCTCCATGCTGACCAGTTGCCGCTTCACTGCGAGTCTCCTCAACATAAACCAGATGTAGTATGGATGCTATAGGAGTACTGGCTTCGAGTGAATCCGGCCAAAACTGAGTTGGTTCTCTCTACGAGGAGGAGCAAAATACTAAACACCCTCCCACAATAAGCGGTTCAGAGCTGTTTTTTGGAAAAGTGGGGCTTCTCGCCACAAATTGTGGCAGCGGTGGTTCATCCGATTCTGATATAGTACGTAGTGTTGATCAGGTTGACGGTCATTGAGAAGAAGTGCTCCTATACTCCTGTCGACATAAAAGTTTCAGCTCAGGATTGCAAACAGTAGGTGAACAGGCCTAGACACGTGTAGAATCGCGAAGATGGTCGAGCTACTTTCTTTGACTTGAAAGCATTCAATTGTCTTCATTGATTTCAATGTCAAACAACTTCTATATTAGCTGTGGGGACAAGGAGAAGATTGAGGGCGTTGAACACCTTATCTGTCCCTGTCCAGCTATGGCTAATAGACGTTTATTGATACAGGGCTCTGTTTTCTTTGAAAGCTTGAGCGACTTGACCAATGTAAACGTCGATAAGAAAAGATATTTCTTGAGTCGCACAGGTTGGTTCCGATGTGGGATGTAAAAGCCCATGATATCAGAATGAACCTCTTTTATGTGATCCGACCCGCTTGATTTCTGACTGCCAACAAACCTAAGAAGAGATTCGTTACATGCAAATAATATTTCGTCCAACCAGGAGCACAACGCAATAATTCCGAAAGAGACTGCAGTCTTTCCACTACCAAATGCTTGAAGTAACTCCTACGAATATTTTGGCCGGATTGGTCTACGAATGACCAACTGTAAACCTATCGAAATATGCAGTCGTAAATGGTCATGCATTGGTCATGTATTGAGAAGACCATAAAAACGATGAAATTGCGAGACCAGAGCTCGACAGGAATCCGCAAGTCCGTAGAAATCCTGTAAGGTCTCAAAATACATGCAATCAGAATGATAAATGATCGAGTAAAGTTGACGATGATTCGGTTTAGGTCGAATCACTGATTCAACTCATCTATCAAACTATGGACCACAGCATTCACAAAAATGTATTTTACACCCAGTCGGAAGGGTTGAGATACTGGATTACAATATCAATATCACGATTCACAAGATAGATCGTAAAGTATTTATTATCCGAGAGCCCAGTGGCGTAGATCTATTAAAACAGAGCAGTCGCAAAAGAATGTCATTGAGGATCTGTTCTTCGTCTATCACTCTCGATACGTCCCTTCAATTGAGGCCGAGAAGGCAGCCATTTCATGAAGATGCCAATTCTGAAAGACTCTACCGGGATTCTATGGAGTCTGCTCTTTGTTGTCGCAGAGATCCTTGATTTGCAGGTTCACTCGAATCGGCCGATTGGCCAGTGACCGGTTAGCAATGCGATCACTCTTGATACGTCCCTTCTACTTTTATCGATATGGGATGTAGCTGGAAAATTTTTCAGTGCACTGGCCTACGAGAGTTGATGTAATGCCTCCCCAAGGGGCATTCTACTGAATACCAGTGAGTGGCTGACTTTCTTTGATTGGATTCTGGATTTGATTGATATCCTTCGTGATTCTCTTCAAACTACTTTCCTCCAGTGAAATCGTCCATTTAATGCGTCTGCGGACAAAGTTCATGTTAATATTTGTGGTTTATTCGTAGTCTGTATTTCCGAAATCATCAAAGGAAACAGTCTCTGGCGGACTATTTCCGTAAGAAGTGTTGTCATTGAAGACTTTGATCATTAACTGTTCGTTCTGAATAAGAATAATGTCTGTGAAGGACCATTTCCGGAGGAAGTATTATCATTAAAGACTTCGTTCCAGAATTCCATGTTTTCGGAGGGAGTATTTTGTGTCCAGATGTCTTCTATTTGATCACGCAAACCTACTAAATCACGAAAGAAAACTGTCTGTGTCGGATCCATTTATGGAGGAAGTGTTGTTATCGAAGACTTCGGTCAATAATTCCTCAACAAAAAATAGGGCTACGGTCCATTTGTTAAGATTGTGGTGATTTATACATGGCTGCATCATTCTGTTGAAACCTAAGGTCTTCTACTTAAAAATCTCTCCAAAAAAATATTTTATGGACATGCAATTACATGCAGACACTCTATAATGGAGATAATGTTGTCATCGAAGACTTGCTTCGAAAACTTTGTTGGCACTAAAGACTTCCTACTTCAAAACTCTCCACTAAAAGTGCAGCAGCTTCCAATCACACTATTTTGGGGGCAGGCCGTATGAGAATATCTGGATAATTCTTTCATTAATTTCCTGGCTTCACCGGAAGATCTTGGTCATTTGGGACTTATTAAAATCACAAATCATTGATCGTTTTAATATTTAGGGTCTCAATTACATGTTCCAAATTTTTAAAAAAGTTCGGCTGCCTAAGTAACAACACAGTAACAGTGAATGTTTCCAACGTTATTTGAAGGATCTCAGATCTTTAGATTTTTCTTGCTCAAGATAGCCAAATAAGATGTCGGTGAGTTATTCTGGAAAGTTGGAGGTCGAATCATTCTTGAACTTAAACGAATTTGCTTTCAGTTCACTTCCTTGCCCTAAGGAGGCACCACCTCAGTACGTTTGACATCATATGGAAACCTTGGAAGTTAAGACATCACAGCATTGAATCCCATTTCAATGTATGTACTCGTATAAACAAACATTATTGATTATAATCCTGGTATTAATTAAATTAAGGCCCATCCATAGCCACATGAGAGTGTCTGCAGGCACCTAAAAGCAACTCCCACACGCATGTGCGCACAGCAATAAACTTTGCTGCGTGTACCACTGCGCGAACCACATCCACATCCCGTCGTCCCGTACGTACGACGATCCACACAAAGTCGTCTCAAGTTTCGTGCACATGAGGAAATAAAACAGTTCGACCACGACGACGGCGATGATTATGAAAAACAACACCATCAGCTCTAGCTACCACCGGCATCGGCATCTCCACCAACAGCTACAGCAACAACAATAATACTTAGTACTCTTAGCAAAAGTACAAATACATAAAATAAATTTCAGAGTTTACTTAAGAGTCAAGAACTATACGAAGTACGAACCGCGGAGTCCAAAACACAATGATGATGACTGGAGCAAAACAGAAAAACTGCAAAGCGAAACATAAACAACAACTGGCAGACACAGCACACAGTGGGCTGAACTCATGGGACATTTCAAAGTTGGACTATTCTTGGTGGTCCGTTTTAAAAACTCCAAACAAGAATCTTCAAAGACGATATTGAAGCCGGGGAATTAAACCAATTCCTCGGGGGAATTAAACCAATTGAACAAATTCCTAGGGAATTGAACCAATTCTTAGGGGAATAGCACCAACTTCTGGGTGAATTGAACCAATTCCCGGAGAGTTGACACAATTCCTGGGAGAGTTAAGCCAACTCCTTAGGGATAGAACGAACTCCGGGGGTATTGAAACAATTCCAGGAGAATTGAACACCAATTCCTGGGGAATTTGAAACAATTTCTGGGGGATTTGAAGCAATTCCTCGGGGAAATTGAAACAATTCATGGGGAAATTGAAACAATTCCTCGGGGGAAATGAGCGAATTCCTCGGGATCTCCTGGAGATTGAACCAATTTCTGAGGGTTTGTACCAATTCCTGTGGTAATGAAACAACTTCCTCGGGAAATTGAAACAGCTTTCTGGGGGAATTGAATCAATTCCTGGGGACTGAATCAATTCGTGGGGAACTGAACCAATTGCTGGGGGAAATTGAACCAGTTCATGGAGGAATTGAAACAATTCATCGAGGGAAATGAACCAACATCCTGGGGGAATTGAACCAACTTCCTGGGGGAATTGAATCAATTCATGGCGGGCAGAACCAATTGGTGGAGGAATTGAACAACTCTTTGGGGGAATTGAACCAATTCCTCGGGGGAATAGAACCAATTCCTGGGGAATTGAACCAATTGCTGGGGAATTGAACCAGTTCACAGGGGGGGAACTTCCTGGGGGAATTGAATCAATTCCTGGGGGACTGAACCAATTTCTGGAGAAATTGAACCAACACTTGAGGGAATTGATCGAATTCCTGATGTAATTGAACAAATTCCAGGGGTAATTGAACCAATATCTGGGGAATCGGACCAATTTCTGTGAAAATTTGACCAATTCCTCAGGCGAATTAAACCAATTCCTCGGGAGGATTGAACCAATTCCTTCGGGGGAATTAAACCATTTCCTCGGGGGAATTGAACCATTTCCTCGGGGGAATTGGGCCATTTCCTCGGGGGAATTGTACCAATTCCTCGGAGGAATTGAAGCAATTCCTTGGAGGAATTGAAGCAATTCCTTGGGGAAATTGAACCTATTACATGGGGAAATTGAACCAATTCTATGGGGGAATTGAACCAATTCCTCGGGGGAACTGAATCAATTCCTCGGGGGAATTAAACCAATTCCTCGGGGGAATTAAACCAATTCCTCGGGGGAATTAATCCAATTCCTCGGGAGAATTAATCCAATTCCTCGGGGGAATTAAACCAATTCCTCGGGGGAATTAAACCAATTCCTCGGGGGAATTAAACCAATTCCTCGGGGGAATTAAACCAATTCCTCGGGGGAATTAAACCAATTCCTCGGTCGAAATGAACCAATTCTTCGTGGGAATTGAACAAATTCCTCGGGAGGATTGAACAAATTCCTCGGGGGAATTGAACCATTTCCTCGGGGGAATTTAACCAATTCCTTGGGGAAATTGAACCTATTACATGGGGGAATTGAACCAATTCTATGGGGAAATTGAACCAATTCCATGGGGGAATTGAACCAATTCCTCGGGGGAATTGAATTTAATTTCTCGGGGGAATTGAAGCAATTCCTCGGGGGAATTGAACTAATTTCTCTGGGGAATTGAACCAATTCCTCGGGGGAATTGAACCAATTCATGGGGAATTGAAACAATTCCTCGGGGAATTTAAACCAATTCCTCGGGGAATTAAACCAATTCCTTGGTTGAATTGTACCAATTCCTCGTGGGAATTGAACGAATTCCTCGGAAGAATGGAACGAATTCCTTGGGGGAATTGAACGAATTCCTCGGGGGAATTGAAACAAATCCTCGGGGGAATTGAACCAAATCCTCTTGGAATTGAACCAATGGAATCGATTCACTGAAGTCAGGACTTAAAAATCAATCGTTTATTCCCATTGTGCGGCTTTGCACCGTCGCCAACAATGTCTTGCCCGATGACGGTCTGATGCTGATGCTGTTGCTCTTGCTGCCGGTGATGATGATGCTGCTGCTTGCTACTCGGGCGGTCGGTCGGGGCGGACATGGAGGCGGGGAAGATTGTTTATTATTATTGTATAAATTGCGTCTGGTGCATGTTGCAGTTATGGTCGGCGGTGTTGGTTGCCAGTTGCATTCTTGGCCTTGTTGTGATCTTTTGTTTTAATTTGTAAAGTTTTGTTGGTGTTGTTTTTCTCTCTTGCCTTCAATGATGTTGTTGTTGTTGTCGTTGGCGTTTGCTTGGGTTAAATTTAATTCAATATTTTTTTTCGCTCTTCTTCTGTTCGGTTCTTTATGTTGGCGTTGAAAGAAAAACTCAATATACACAAATATAACGATTCATCGTCATTATCATGATGATGATGATGATGACAGTGATGCTGATGATGATCGTGGTGCGATGCTTCATGCAGCGGCAATAGGCATGAAGAGCTTAGTTTTCAACGGAAGAAACGGCAAAAATGCCGACGAGGAATGATGCATGAAATTCCTCTATGTAACCTTGTAAAACTTCTTCGGTTACATGGAGGAGGATGCCCAGCAGCCAACCAGTCAGTCAGCCAGCCATGTGTTTCTTAACAACGGATTGACTTGACGAAGACAATTTGAACAGAAATTCAAAGGCAAGTCAGCGAAGTAGTGGAGTCCGTTGGTCCGATCGTAATGGTATCTTACCAGAATTTTCAATTCATTTGGAATTCCGATATTTGTATATATCTATTAAATGTGAGGATTGGTTCCGAGATCATGTCACAATGTATTCAAAACTTCCCTATGAATGTTTAACAGTTTTCATTTCACCACTTTTGTAACTTTTCAAATACCATTGTGCGTAGTACGTAATACCCAAAATCGCCAGCCCTCTGTCTCTGTCTCCGAGTGAAATTGTTTATTAATCGTCTGTCTGTCCATCTGTTCATCCGCGGAGAAAGAGAAATGAAATAAATGCATCAAAAGTTATTTTATTATTCCGCATTGTTTTATATGAAATTCAAAAGCCATCCATCAATATTAAAACTGACACAAATAATACCTATAGAAATATTAAACAACTTAATGGCGAGGGGTCAAACCCGCTTATTTACCAAAAAAGAAAACAAAAACCTGAAGAGCATTATAAAACTGTTCACGCGCGCCACATTAAGCTTCAAGCCGCGCCTTTCACTTGACACTCCACTCCACACCAGCCAAGAGTGCCAAGCTGCCCCAATGTTTACAATTTCAAGTGAGTTGTACTCACTCCATCCACTCGTGCAGTTAACGAAAATTTCAATTAACTGTCCCAAAACAAAAAGCAGCACCAAAAACAACAACAACATCAACATCAGAAGGCTCCAATCAAACTTCACTGGCTTGGGCTGCGGCTGGTATTTGTGGTATTTAGCTCAGGTGCCAGAGTGGCCCAAAGACTGGCACATACTTATTTTTAGATACTAAATGTCCAAGTCAGAGCCAGTAAAAATAAACAAAATTTGGTAGTCTGGACGATAAGTTATTGGGATTTGCCACTGATTGATTGCTTTTTCCGAGAATGCCGCTTATCAATGAATCAAGGAAGCTTAGGAGGTGGTTGACAAACAGAAAAACTGCCTTCCATTATCCTAACAGTCCAGGAGGAATTGAAGCAACTTCTGGGGGAATTGAAATAATAACTGTGGGAATTGAAGCAATACCTGTGGGAATTGAACCAATTCCTGGGGGGTTTGAACCAATTCCAGGGGGAATTGAAGCAATTCCTGAGGGAATTGAAGCAATTCCTGGGGGAATTGAAGCAATATCTGGGGGAATTGAAGCAATATCTGGGGGAATTGAACCAACTTCTGAAGGAAATTTACCAATTCCTGGGGGAATTGAAACAGTTCCTGGGGGAATTTAAACAATTCCTGGGGGGGGTTACAATAATTCCTGGGGGAATTGAAACAATTTCTCGGAGGAATTGAAGAAATTCCTCGGGGAATTTAACCAATTCCTCGGGGGAATTTAACCAATTTCTTGGAGGAATTGAACCAATTCCTCGGGGACATCGAACCAATTCCTCGGGGACATTGAACCAATTCCTCGGGGACATTGAACCAATTCCTCGGGTACATTGAACCAATTCCTCAGGGGGAATTGAACCAATTCCTCGGGGGAATTGAACCAATTCCTCGGGGGAATTGAACCAATTTCTCGACTGAATCAATTCGTGGGGAACTGAACCAATTGCAGGGGGAAATTGAACCAGTTAATTGAGGAATTGAACCAGTTCACGGGGGAATTGAATGAATTCCTGGGGGACTGAATCAATTCCTGGGGGACTGAACCAATTGGTGGGGGAATTGAGCCAACTCTTTGACGGAATTGAACCAATTCCTTGGGGGAATTAAGGCAACTTCCTGGGGGAATTGAAACAATTTCTCGGAGGAATTGAACGAATTCCTTGGAGGAATTTAACCAATTCCTCGGGGGAATTTAACCAATTTCTTGGGGGAATTTAACCAATTCCTCGGGGACATTGAACCAATTCCTCGGGGACATTGAACCAATTCCTCGGGGACATTGAACCAATTCCTCGGGGACATTGAACCAATTCCTCGGGGACATTGAACCAATTCCTCAGGGGGAATTGAACCAATTCCTCGGGGGAATTGAACCAATTTCTCGACTGAATCAATTCGTGGGGAACTGAACCAATTGCAGGGGGAAATTGAACCAGTTAATTGAGGAATTGAACCAGTTCATGGGGGAATTGAATGAATTCCTGGGGGACTGAATCAATTCCTGGGGGACTGAACCAATTGGTGGGGGAATTGAGCCAACTCTTTGACGGAATTGAACCAATTCCTTGGGGGAATTAAGGCAACTTCCTGGGGGAATTGAAACAATTTCTCGGAGGAATTGAACGAATTCCTTGGGGGAATTGAATGAATTTCTCTGGGGAATTTAACCAATTCCTCGGGGAATTTAACCAATTTCTTGAGGGAATTGAACCAATTCCTCGGGGACATTGAACCAATTCCTCGGGGACATTGAACCAATTCCTCGGGGACATTGAACCAATTCCTCGGGGACATTGAACCAATTCCTCGGGGACATTGAACCAATTCCTCGGGGACATTGAACCAATTCCTCGGGGACATTGAACCAATTCCTCAGGGGGAATTGAACCAATTTCTCGACTTAATCAATTCGTGGGGAACTGAACCAATTGCAGGGGGAAATTGAACCAGTTAATTGAGGAATTGAACCAGTTCATGGGGGAATTGAATGAATTCCTGGGGGACTGAATAAATTCCTGGGGGACTGAATCAATTGGTGGGGGAATTGAACCAACTCTTTGACGGCATTGGACCAATTCCTTGGGGGAATTGAATCAATTCCATGGGGTAATTGAGCCAACTTCCTGGGGGAATTGAAACAATTTCTCGGAGGAATTGAACCAATTCCTCGGGGACATCTAACTAATTCCTCGGGGGAATTGAACCAAACCCTCGGGGGAATTTAACCAATTCCTTGGGGGAATTGAAGCAATATCTGGGGGAATTGAACCAACTTCTGAAGGAAATTTACCAATTCCTGGGGGAATTGAACCAACTCCTGGGGGTTGAACCAATTCCTGGGTGTTCTGAAGCAATTCTTGGGGAATTTACCTAATTCCTGGGGGCTGAATCAACTCCTGGAGGATTGAACCAATTCCTGGGGGTAATTGTACTAACTCCTGGGTGATTGAACCAATTCCTGGGGGGATTCAACTAATTTCAGGGGGTATTGAATCAATTCCAGGGGGTATTGAACCAATTCCTGAGGGAGTTGAACCAATTTCTGGAGAAGTTGAACCAATTTCTTGGGGAATTGAACCAATTTCTGGAGGAATTGAACCAATTTCTGGCGGTATTGAACTAATTTCTTATCATGCCAACAGAAACTGCGTTGTCCTCAGGGAACGCATTGCTGATCAGTCATTGGTCAATTGCAAATTATATGCGACGGAAGAAGCTGCAATTCAACGATCACTCGCGTAGCTGCGACAACGAAGATGAAGTAGTCCTGCACTTCTTATAGAATTCAAGTAATAGTTGAGTGGTTTTTGATCGTTGCCCGTAGATCAATGAAAATAAGTTGCAGAAACAGACTCTTGTCCTTGATATTCGCATAGGTTTCTGTAAGAATTTGGAATATTTAATCTGACGATATGCTCGCAAAAGGAAATATAATTATGGACTTGCTTCCTGGGACGTTGCTTTTCTTCATTTCTCCACCGTTTGGCACCAGCACGAAGGACCATTCCGTCGATACTCGTATCGGCAATATTTCTGATGATAAAATTGCTTGTGATGTTGTTCAATGTAATCAAACAATTTTTTTTGCTTCCTACAACTTCAATGCTAAATTTATGTTTACATATATTTTAATGGGGATTACAAGCTTCGATCATCTCGAAGAACCATTTCAAAGAAGCTTTATGAAGAGTAAATTGTTCTCTCTCTCTCCAACAACAAATTTGGTAATCAAATCTTTCAGCGCTGATTGCAGAGTTTTTCCATCTCGAAGGACCATTATTTTGGACTCATTCAACGAAGCTGAAATTCCCACAACAAAGTTGGTAATCATATCTTGCAGTGCTGACTGCAGAGTTTGGCCATCCCGAAGGACCATTATTGTGGTCTTGTTCAACTGAAGCGCAGTGAAGTTATTTTGGGACACTTCAATTCTCTCTCAGAAGTTTAAGTTAATTTAATCAAATCTATAAGTGGCGATTACCTCCTCTATCATGTCGAAGGACCAACTACTTTTTTGGAATTCCCACTATAAAGTTGGGAATCAAATCATTCAGTGCTGATATCAGAGTTTGGCCATCTCGAATTATATTGATTTCATTTAACTGCTATGGACGTTAAACATTTTCAATTCTCTTCCAGGTAACTTATGTAATTGAAACAAATTTTTCAATGGAGATTATCGTCTTTGATCATCTCGAAGGACCATTTAAGCGAATGATGACTATTTTGATCCCTCTCTCTCTCTCCAAGTACATAAGTTCCTGTTATTTTTGGATATTTTCAATGCTTCACCATAAATCTAGTGCAATACAAGCTAATATTTCAGAGGCTATTACTTCATTTGAAGGACCATTTCAATGAAGTCACTGTATGATGAATGAGTTACTATCCCCCTCAAATCTATGCCCTACATATGCACATTTCACAAATGTCTAATTGGGTAAATGACCTCATTTTTGTTTCTTTACTTGAACTTAAACATTTCCATTTAATCGGTCGACGGTAGCCGATCGTACACATGTCGCAATTTAATTAACACACCTGTGACCCCATTGCAAGCAATTATTCGATATTTTGGAAGTAAACAAAACGAAAATAAAACTCAAAACATTAAAGAATTCTTGAGAGCATTTAAAGATACTTGAGAACATCGAATGCTGCCTTAATGATGATCATCATCATTATGGCGGCTCTTGTTCCGGAGAAAAGGAGAGGAGGAATGTGGAGGAAGATTGTCAGGTCAGTTATCTGCTGAGTTTAATTTTATTTCGAAACAACCATATCTGTTGTAGAGCCTACTTGAGACTCGCCATTTAGAAAGCGGCCAGTCGTTTTTTCCCTAGTTTGCAGTATTAGTTGGATTTGGTGGGAGGGATGAGGATGAGTTCTGGCAATTGGCTAGTTGCCTTTGCTAACTCCACATTCCGCATTTTATGGCTTTCAGCTATTTGACAGGTATTCTTCTTTAACTACAACTCCATCCATCCATCATTCACTCATTCATTCATTCACGCACTCTCTGTTTTTACGATCAGTTATGATCGTCGTTATCTGATTTTTACATCTTTTCGGTAAGCTACGATTACATTTGTTGTAATAACAGCCATAATGATTCCATGATGTTTAATGGCCATTGCTGTCTGTGTTTACGATCGTCGTAATGGCCAAAATGTCTGTACCGGAGTCCGCCGCCTGCGCTATTCCCGCTTGGCTTGGTGTGTGTGTGTGTCACACCAATAAAACCCTTCGAAGAAACGGGGCTTTCTTAGGTTTAGCCGTGTTTCTTTTGTTTATATCGGTGATTATGCAACATGTTGCTGAGTTGGGCCTTGTTAGTGTTGCTGCCACCGGTGCACGCTGCTGGTGTGGGCTTCTGTTTTAGCGTTGGCTACGGCGTGTTACCACAGTTCGGTTCGGTTTAGTTTTTGTTTTCTAATTTTTCATTGACCCTAATTCTTTTTCCATTTAATTCTTAATGGGATTTTGTTTTTATTTTTTACGAAAAAAAAAACGTTTAAAACAAACACAAAAATCGTTAACGACGAAGAAAAACAAAAAAAAAAAACGCTGAGCCACAACAGGTTACATTCCTCCTATGGTGCGCCAGGCCGCGCTCGGGGTATTTGGACAACTGTGGTTAGCCATGCCGGTGGCAGTGGCGAAGAGGTGAAAGTGTTTTTGAAATAACTCATCTAAGCGAACGGAGTAGGTTTTAAATCCAAAGAGAGTTTTCTGAAAACTTTAATTCCAGATTCCAATATTTAGAGAGATAATTTTTCAATTGAATAATTAAATAAAAAAATAATTAAATAACAAATAATAAAACAATAAAATAATTAAATAACAAATAATAAAATAATAAAATAATGAAATAATAAAATAATTAAATAACAAACAATAAAATAATAATAAATAAAATAAATTATTTTCTCTCCAACTTCAAAGAGGATAATCGAATCTTTTAGCGGTGATTACAGAGTTTGGTCATCTCGAAGGACCATTATTTTGATTTTAATGTTGCTTTTGGAACCTTTTCAATTCTCTGTCAGAAGTTGAATTTTATTTAAAAATATCTATCAGTGGCAATTACCTCCTCTGTCAAACCTTTCAGTGGTGATTGTAGAATTTGGACATTTCGAAGGACTATTATTTATTTATTAAATAATTAAGTAATTATAATTAAATAATGAAATAATTGAGTAATTAAATTAAAAAATAACATATTTTGAATATATTAAATATTTTAAATATTTTGAATATTTTGAATATTTTGAATATTTTGAATATTTTGAATATTTTGAATATTTTGAATATTTTGAATATTTTGAATATTTTGAATATTTTGAATATTTTGAATATTTTGAATATTTTGAATATTTTGAATATTTTGAATATTTTGAATATTTTGAATATTTTGAATATTTTGAATATTTTGAATATTTTGAATATTTTGAATATTTTGAATATTTTGAATATTTTGAATATTTTGAACATTTTGAATATTTTGAATTTTTTGAGCACTTTGAATATTTTGAATATTTTGAATACTTTGAATATTTTGAAAAATTTATTCATGTGAAGCAATCATATACACATTTTGACTCTTCTCTCCGATTTTGATGAATCTAA
The DNA here is from genome assembly GCA_947397865.1 of Polietes domitor. Classification (NCBI taxonomy): domain Eukaryota; kingdom Metazoa; phylum Arthropoda; class Insecta; order Diptera; family Muscidae; genus Polietes; species Polietes domitor. Next base: position 76,287,713 of record OX377621.1, on the reverse strand, counting down.
TTATGCATTTTTCTATAAGGCGAGTAAAATAAGAAATTATAGACACCAGGGTGGATCGAAAACTAAGTACTTTTGCCATAAGGTAATTTAAAAATTTTTGTAACTTCTTTATGGCATGAGTTACAAATATATATTTTTCTAATTTAAAGCAAAGTTTTTCTAGCTTTACAGAAAATTTTGAAATTTACAAAAAAAAATATTTTTTTATAATTTTTTGTATTTATTTATTTTATAAACAAAAAGTATACCTTTGATTTTTGTAAAATAGATATTATTAAAATAAATAAATAATATTATACATAAGTTTCATGATGGTGTTTTTGGGTATTTTCTCTAAAACAATTATAAAAGTGATTGCTGTCGAAATTTAAAAATATTTAAAATAAATTATTAAAATTTGCTTACTTTAAGCCGGCTTCAAAATAGTTGTGGAAGTTCCCGACTAAAATGAATATTCATTTAATTCGTTGCCCTAAAATATTTCGGCATTATCACTGTTCATCCTTGCCTATTAATTACACAGTGCTACAAAAAAAGAATGAAGTAGAAAACTCTGGGAAGTGATAGTATTTTTCTGTAGGTATTTTCGAGTAGAACAAGAATCTGTATTTAAAATTTCCCAGACACCCCAAAAATCTTGAGTTACGGTTAAAAACCCCCCTTTTCGTACCTTTGCACACTTATAAGCTTGTAAGTTAGTTGGTTGTCAATCGATTTTAATTTTGAAAAGAAAAAAATCTGGAGTCTTAAAAAATCCGTCAGTAATTGACTGAGTTATTAAGGTTTTTATAAATTCCAAATTTTTGCAAAATACAAGTTTTGGTCATTCCAGTCCACATCCTCTCATTATTTTATTAATTGAAGTCCAATAAAAATACATTAAATTCATAAAAACAGATAAAAATTGTAAAAAAGTATGGCGACAACTTTAATAAAAAAAACCCCAATTTTGGAACACATTTTCCCCACTTTGGGAATTCGGTTTTTTTTTTAAAGTGGAAAATCTAGTCATTTTTTTTTTATCATTTGACGAATTTTAAGTATTTTTATTGGACCTTAATTCGTAAAATAATGAGAGATGTGAATTGGAATGAGCAAAACTTATATTTTTGGAAAAAATTAGTATTCATAAAAACTTCAACAACACAGTCAGTTACTGAAAAAAGACAGAAACGATGATAAATTACTAGATTTTCCATGTTTTCTAAAAATACCCGAATTCCCAAAGTGGGGAAAATATGTTCCAAAATTGGGAATTTTTTATTAAAATGGTCGACATGCTTTTTTTTACTATTTTTTTTTGTTTTGATGAAATTTAGATGTATTTATTGGACTTCAATGCGTACAATAATAAGGGATGTGAACAAAAATCGAAATAAAATAATAAAAAATATAAAAAAAATATTTTTTGTAGGATTTGAGAATTTTGTGAACCCGAAATCCCAAAGTGGAGATTTTTTTTCCAAAATTGTGGATTTTTTTTCCAAAATTGTGGATTTTTTTTTATTAAAATGACATTTTATAAAAAATATAAATAGTTGCAGATAGAGGGTGCGTTTGTTCTGAGAAAGAGTTCGAAGTGTCTGTTTGGTCCAGACACACATGGTTTCCGAAGTAGTACTCGAATCGTTAATAACCTTCATTAGACTGTGTCACAGGCTATGTATTTTTATATTTTCTGAGTCGTATTCGTCGATGAAAAAATGACTAGATTTTCCATTTTTTTTAATACCCGAATTCCCAAAGTGGGGAAATTTTTTTCCAAAATTGTGGATTTTTTTTATTAAAATGACTTTATAAAAAAATATAGAAAATAATAATATGTATGGCGGCCATCTTAAGTGTTGCTGATAGAGGGTAGTTTTGTTCTGAGAAAGGGTTCGATGTGTCTGTTTGGTCCAGACACACTGGGTTTCCGAAGTAGTACTCGAATCGTTAATAACCTTCATTAGTCTATGTCACAGGCTATGTATTTTTATATTTTCTGAGTCGTATTCGTCGATGAAAAAATTACAAGATTTTCCATTTTTTTAAATACTTGAATTCCCAAAGTGGGGATTTTTTTTATTAAAATTATTTTTTATTTATTATTTTTTTTATTAAATTTTATAAAAATATAAAAACAATAATATGTATGGCGGCCATCTTTAGGGTTGCTGATAGAGGATAGGTTTGTTTTGAGAAAGGGTTCGATGTGTCTGTTTGGTTCAGACACAAACCCTGTGTGTGTAGTACTCGAATCGTTAATAACCTTCATTAGACTGTGCCTGTGCTTGGAAGCACTTTTTTAGTCTGATTCGTCGATGAAAAAATTACTAGATTTTTAATGTTTTCCCGAAAAAAAATACACGAATTCCCAAAGTGGGAAAATATGTTCCAAAATTGGGGTTTTCTTGTTAAAATAGCCGCCTTTTTACCATTTCTATCTGTTTTGATAATTTTATATATTTTCATTGGACTACTACATCAAAGTCATTTTTTCATTTATGAAATAAATAAAAAATAAAAAATATTTTTTTAAGATTTCACAATTTTGTATAAATTTGATTGAAATTAGAATCCAAATTATATTTGTATCTCGTAGCAAAAAAAAGTAAAAAAATAATTAAAAATTGCCTTATGACAAAAGTACTTTATTTGCAAACCACCCCAGTGTCTACTATTTCGTATTTTTTGAAAATTGGAAAATTTGAAATTTGTGTGATCCCTTCACATGATATTACTCAATATTAGTATTTTTTTTCAATTCAAAATATGAATAATCACAATGCAATTAAAATATAACTTTCAATTGCATGAGAGGAAATAATAAGAAAAAACTAGCCAACAACAAATTCGATTTTATTGCGCACTTTGGCTTTATTTAAATTACATTTTTTTTTTTGATTTTTTCATATGAACTTTAGGGCTAAGTGTTTTGAATGCAGGCCAGCCAAGCCGCATGACTCATTCGCATACTCGAAGCGCAGCGCCTGCATCTGCGATTAAACGCGGAGAAACTTGAATGAACCTCAAGTGCTGGCACTACTAACTCATACACTCAAAAGCAGAAAACAATATTGCAATTTGTTATTACAACATTGTTTTTTTGTTTTCATTGACGAAAGGAATAGAAAAGAAAATCATTAATTTAACAAGTTGAAAGTTCCAATCGTTCATTGGGGGAGGGGAGAGGATCACTTAAGTTAACTGCAGCCGAAAGACGGGATACCCTACGCTAAGGAAAATGATCGATTAGCTAATGGCAGGGCAGGGCAGAACGCTCGAGTGTTCAAAGTTTAGACATGATACTCGGTTTCCCGCGCGTTTGTTGGACGTGTGAATAAAGCCGAGAATGGCCAGAGTGGTTGCTGGTCGTCAAAAAAGCATTAAATCACATTTCACAAAAAATCGTTTTATTTTTTTTTTTCTTAAGAAAAAAAGGCGTTTTGGCCTTGACTCGCAACAATTCAATTGATCTTTTCCAATGTTTGTGAGTCTGCGGCGAGTGTGTGTTTTTTTGTTGTTTAGCTTTTTCTTCTCAATCTCTCTCGCTCTTTCGGCCAGAAACAAAAAAAAAAACCGGCTTAAATATTTGTGTACACTTTGTCTTGCTTGGCTTTTCACAAAACAACAAAAGCAAAGGCAAAAACAAATAACTTGTTTTTAAGTTTATTGTTTTGTTATTTTTGCAATGAGAAAATTGGTTATTGCACTCCTCTAGTACTGTGTTGATGCTGGAAAGCCAACTCCAAGTCTAGTGGTCGAAACTGAAACTAACGGCATGGCTTGCTGTGGCACGGCTTTAAATCAATATGGCTTTTACGACAAGCTTTGCATTGCACTCACACTGGCACACAGCCGCCATTATTATCATCTAAATATAGTCGAGAGACTGGAATGCAGACATTCCTCCTTGGCCAACACAACAGAACAGTGGTTCGAGAGAGTGGCAACACCACCACCACCAGCAAACGGTGTTAACGCCATTCAAATATTTAGTTAGCCATTCAGTCAGTGTCCATGTGGGAAAATTAGTTTGGCGGACGCCTGGCAAACCAGATCTCTGGGCCACATGGATAGCCAGCACTCAGCTGCAGCAGCAGACCCATGACGCTGACTAGTTGGCTTGGCTTATTGATATTCTCAGCCATACCCACAAAACTAAAAGTAGGTAACACAGAAAACCAACAACACCAATAAGAACATACATACCTAGTAGTTGTGTTCATGTGTGGACACCCGTCCGTCCAAAGGTAATTTCTTCTCATATTGCCCCAGGTCTTACCTAGTTTGTTGGCAGCCACCTTAACACACAATAACTGTGTGTGTTTCATTAACTTTTTTGCCGCCTGCTCCCAACAATTTTTAATGTTTGACCAAATATTGGCTACTGGGCACATTCTGGTTCTATATCACTTTCATAGTCGTATTCGTCGTTGAAATTTGTTTCAATTAGATTAGATTCTAGATTTTCAATTTTTTCCAAAAAATACCCGTATTCCCAAAGTGGGGAAAAAATGTTCCAAATTTGGGGATTTTTTTTATTAAAATTGTCTTCCAATGTATGTAATTTTATATCTATCGGCTTGGAACAACATTCAGATTCGTATTCGCCGATGAAAAAATTACTAGATTTTCCATTTAAAAAAATACCCAAATCCCCAAACTGGGGAAAAAAATTTCCAAAATGGGGGATTTTTTTATTAAAATTGTCTCTCCTAAAAAATATATGAAATAAAAATATGTATGGTGGCCATCTTAAGGGTTTCCGAAGTAGTACTCGAATCGCTAATAACCTTCATTACACTGTGACGCAGGCTATGTACTTTTATATCGATCGGCTTGGAAGCACTTTCTGAGTCGTATTCGTCCATGAACAAATTACTTGATATTCCATTTTTTTTTTTCAAAAAAAAAAATCCCTTAATTCCCAAAGTGGGGAAAAATGTTGCAAAATTGGGGATTTTTTTTATTAAAATGGTCTTTCTTTAAAGACTTAAAAAATAAAAATATGTATGGCGGTCATTATCAGGGTTTCATATAGAGGGTAGGTTTTGTTCTGAGAAAGGATTCCAAGTGTCCGTTTTGTCAAGACACACAGGGTTTCCGAAGTAGTATTCGAATCGTTAATAACCTACATTACACAGCGCCACAGGCTATGTATTTTTATATTTTCTGAGTCCCGAATACCCGAATTCCAAAAATGGGGAAAAATGTTCTGAAATTGGCAATTTTTTTTATTAAAATAGCCTTTCTTAAAAATGCATAAAAAATAAAAATATGTATGGCGGCCATCTTAAGGGTTTCCGAAGTAGTACTCGAATCGTTCGTTAATAACCTACATTACACAGTGCACAGGCTATGCATTTTTAAACCGATCAGCTTGGAAGCACAATTGGGGATTTAAAAAAATATATTAAAAATAACAATATGTATGGCGGTCATTTTAAGGGTTGTAGATATAGAGTAGGTTTGTTCTGAGAAAGGATTCGAAGTGTCTGCTTGGTCTAGACACACAGGGTTTCCGAAGTGAATGTATGTAAGATATTTATTTTTATATTTTCTGAGTCTATTCGTAGAGAAAAAATTACTAGTTTTTCCATATTTTCCCCAAAAATACCAGAATTTCCAAAATGAGGAAAAAATGTTCCAAAATTGGCGATTTGTTATTAAAATGGCCTTTCTTAAAAAATATAAAAAATAAAAATATGTATGGCGGCCATCTTAAGGGGTAGGTTTGTTGTGAGAATTGGTTCAATGTGTCTGTTTGGTCCTGACCTTAATAACCTAAATAACACTGTTTCACAGGCTATGCATTTTTAAACCGATCAACTTGGAAGCACTTTCTGAGTCGTATTCGTCGATGAACATGACAAGATTTACCTTTTTTCAAAAAAAAAAAACCGAATTTTCCCCACTTTGGGAGGAAAATATGTCCCATATATATATATATATAAAATAATAATAAAGAGTGATTTTTTTGAGGTTAGGATTTTCATGCATTAGTATTTGACAGATCACGTGGGATTTCAGACATGGTGTCAAAGAGAAAGATGCTCAGTATGCTTTGACATTTCATCATGAATCGTCTTACAAACGAACAACGCTTGCAAATTATTGAATTTTATTATCAAAATGCGTGCTCTGTTAAGAAAGTTCATTGCGCGCTTCCATTTTATGGTCAGTTTAATCGACCCACTGAAGCGGCTATTCGGGCTATTGTGACTAAATTTCGCACCAAATTTACATTGTTGGACATTAAACCACCAACACGCTTACGTAGAGTGCGAACTGAAGAAAATATCGCAGCTGTATCGGCCAGTGTTAATGATGACCACCAATTTTCGATTCGTCGCCGTTCGCACCAATTGGGTCTCTGTTACTCAAAAACGTGGAAATGCCAAAATTGGACTAAGCGGATGGACCACCTAAGACGCAGCCGCGGTCAACATTTAAATGAAATTATCTTCAAAAAGTAAATGTCATGGACCAATCTAACGTTTCAAATAAAGAACCGATGAGATTTTGCAAATTTTATGCGTTTTTTTTAAAAAAAAGTTATCAAGCTCTTAAAAAATCACCCTGTATGTTTGGCGGTTATTTTAAGGGTCTCCAAGTATCCGTTTGGTCCATACCGATCGGCTTGGAATAACTTATTGAGCCGCATTCATCAATGAAAAAATTACCTGATTTCACATTTTTTCCAAAAAAATACCCGAATTCCCAAAGTGGGAAAATATATACCAAAATTGGGGATTTTTTATTAAAATGATCGACATGCTTCTTTTTACCATTTTTATCTGTTTTGATGAGTTTTATGTATTTTTTATTGGACTTGAATTCGTAAAATACCACTGTGCAACAGTCGAAAAACTCTGGGAAGTGATAGTAGTTTTCTAGTAGGTATTGTCGAGTAGAACAGGAGTCTCTATTTGAAATTTGCCAGTCACCCACAAAATATTGAGTTACGGGTAAAAAACCGGTTTTTCGTACCTTTGCACACTTATAAGCCTGTAACATATTTGGTTATCAACCGACTTAATCTTTCTACACGGATTTGAAAAGAAGAAACCTGAAACTTTCGATAGATATATAGCACAATTAAGAGCACTTAATAAATCTGTGTACTTTTGTCCAGTAAACACAATTTTTAGGCAATTTTTAACCATTTTTCAACTTAGGCAATGTTTTTCACATTATTTTGTTTTGGCAACAGTACCACAAGTAAACGTACTTAAGTAACACATTTCGTAAAGATTAAAACGCCGCTTTGTCTTAAAAAAGCAAAACTGAGTTATTAAAGTTTAAATGTGATCTTTTTGACATTCGGCCTATATTTTTAATTTATTATTTAAATATTGAAAATTCAAGCTTGGCCTCAATGAGTTAATAAAGTTTTTATAAATACGAAATTTTTGCAAAAATACAAGTTTCGGTCATTCCAGTTCACATCTCTCATAATTTTACGAATTTAGTATCAATGAAAATACTTAAATTCGTCGACGAAAAAATTATTAGATTTTCTTTTTTTTTTGCAAAAAAAAAACCGAATTCCCAAAATGGGGAAAATATGTTCCCAAACTTATAAAAATCCCTTTACCAATTGTATACAAGAACATTTTATTTTATTTTGTAATAGTTGGCATCTTCGTTAAGATGCCAGTTATATAATATTAATTTAAATATTTTTTAATGGGACTTTTTGCGGTTTTTAAAGAAAAATTAAAAATTATGATTTTTTTAAATATTTTGCTTCTACAAAGAGTATCATAACTTGTTCTTAGATTTTTACATATAAACATTGCGTTAGTGTGTTAGCTTTTAGAATATAAAACAATATACTTTTTTCAACTTTTTTCTATTTTTTATGATTTTTTTCGTGCCAGCAAAAATATTAAATAAAAATAAGAAATGTATGGGGGGGTTGAAGTTAGATGGTAGGATTGTTCTGAGAAAATATTAATTGTTAAAAAAATATTGGGGAGTGGTCATACATTTAACTCCACTAGGGGCCTCCGTGGGGCAGTCTTACATGTCTCCCCTTTAGGGGTGACTTGATTCCAGTTTTGGGCCTCTCTTTCTTTAAAAAATATAAAAATGTATCGGGGCCTCCATAGTGTTGAAGGTAGAGGGTAGCTTTGTTCCGAGAAATGTTGGGGAGGGAAAATTAAAGGGGATCAGTCTTACATGCCTCCCCTTTAGGGTTGACTTGGGTCTTTCTTTCATAAAAAATAAAAGAAATAAAAATAATGTATGGAACCACCTTAAGGGTTGAAGATAGAGGGTAGCTTTGCTCCAAGAAAATATTGGGGTGGGAAAATTAAATGGGGATCAGTCTTACATGCCTCCCTATTAGGGTTGACTTGGGGCCAATTTTGGGTCTTTCTTTTATAAAAATATACAATAAATAAAAATAATGTATGGGAACCACCTTAAGGGTTGAAGATAGAGGCTAGCATTGTTCCGAGAAAATATTGGCGTTGAAAAATTATTGGGGGTTGGTCATATATTTGACTCCGCTACATTTAACTCTGCTAGGGGCCTCCGTGGGGCAGTTTATAAAAAAATAGTTTGTGTATGACAGCCCTTTAAAGAGTGGAGATGGACGGTATGTGTGTTCAAAAATAATGTTCGGGAGGGAAAATTAACGAGGGTCATTCAACCGCTCTGGGTGCGACTCTGAGGCAGTTTTTGGGCTTTTCGAGTTTTTTCTATTTTTTATGATTTTTTCGTGCCAGCAAAAATATACTTTTTTCAAAAAAAAATATTTGATTTCAAATTTTTTGATCACTGTTTCTATGTGAAAGTGCAATTCACAATATTTGTAGCCATCATGAGTAGCTATAATTTGACATATAAGCAGGTACGATCGAGCCAATATATCCAAAATAAGAGTACAAATATATTAAAGGTACCTAGGACAAAAATTTTAATTTTACTACAAAAAGTAAAAAAAATATCCATAAAAAAATTTTATCGATCTATGCACACAAAAAATATTTTTTTCGTCTTGGACACATTTTTTTTTGCATATTGAAAATGATAGACTTTAAAAGGTGTATTTTTGATGTGGCCTAACTCTTGAGTTATTCAAATTTTGAATGAAAATCTAAATAAATCCGCTGCTTTTAACCTTTCATCGTTTCCAAAACCATTCAATTTTAATAATATAAATATTTCAAATGTTATTCTGGAGTGGTAATCTTATTTGTATGCATACATACATATAAACAACAAAAAATTAATCCACTTGGAATGAAATCACAAACTATTAAAGATTGATTTCTGCGATTAATCATCATTGACTCCGTGACACCAACGTGTATAGAAACAAATATAATCTTCAAGATGACTAAGATTTGTATAAAAAAAATAAAATAAACCTGTTGCTATTATCAAATCAATGTTTGAAACGTTCATCTAGCAACTGCTAGCTAGCTGATAGTAGGCTAGCTGACAAGATCATTAAATAATGTTGAATTTTGAAAATTTTGCCAATCTATTTTTTATTTAGTTTCATTTTTTTCTTTGGTATTTGAAGAGGTGACACCATTAAATAAATAAAATAGGTATATTTCTGTCTAATATCTTGATTAAATACAAATAAACACAGTACACATGTACGAATACATTGAAACATTTAATTTAAAAGATAGTGCATTTAGTTCTTTTACACCATGTTTGATGATAATTGATAGCACAACGACTTCCAACCAACCAACCATCCAACCATGAAATAAATTCACTCTGTGTATTTTTAAGGGAATGACGTCGACAATTTCTAAACAATTTCAAGAAAGCGATAAGAAGGCTGGTTTAGTTCAGTTTTATTTTTCGCAATATCAATCATTCAACCACACAACCAGGTTGTAAATTTTGTGCCGCTTCTCAGAATTAATATTAATTCCTTTGGAACTGTTTGAGCTGATAACAGAAAGTACACCATTAGAATTGAGTTCAAAATGCAATTTTATTTCTTCGTGTTTATTTTAATAAACCTTAATACATGATATCATAAAATTCAAAATAATTTATGCACCCTACAGCGAGGAAAAAAATTATAAAAATAAAAAAAATGTATGGGGACCACTTCAAGCGTTTATGATACAGGGCAGCATAGTTCTAAGAAAATAGTGCCCCTTTCTTTCATAAAAAAATAAAAATTGTAAAAAGTATAAAAAATATAAAAATATAAAAAATATAAAAAAATATAAAAAATATAAAAAATATAAAAAATATAAAAAATATAAAAAATATAAAAAATATAAAAAATATAAAAAATATAAAAAATATAAAAAATATAAAAAATTAAAAAATATAAAAAATGTATGGGGCCCACGGCCCACCTTGAGGATTAAAGATAGAAGGTAGGTTTGTTCCGAGAAAATTTTGGGGAGGGAAAATTAATGGGGGTCGGTCTTCATTGTGGGGACCACCTTAAGCGTTTATGATACAGGACAGCTTTGTTCTGAGAAAATAGTGCCCCTTTCTTTCATAAAAAATATAAAAAATTTAAAAAATAAAAAATAAAAAAAAAAAAATAAAAATAAAAAAATAAAAAATTTTATGGGGACCAGCTTAAGCGTTAAAAAAAATATAAAAAATGTAAAGAATATAAAAAATATAAAAAATATAAAAATATAAAAATATAAAAATATAAAAATATAAAAATATAAAAATATAAAAATATAAAAATATAAAAATATAAAAATATAAAAATATAAAAATATAAAAATATAAAAATATAAAAATATAAAAATATAAAAATATAAAAATATAAAAATATAAAAATATAAAAATATAAAAATATAAAAATATAAAAATATAAAAATATAAAAATATAAAAATATAAAAATATAAAAATATAAAAATATAAAAATATAAAAATATAAAAATATAAAAATATAAAAATATAAAAATATAAAAATATAAAAATATAAAAATATAAAAATATAAAAATATAAAAATATAAAAATATAAAAATATAAAAATATAAAAATATAAAAATATAAAAATATAAAAATATAAAAATATAAAAATATAAAAATATAAAAATATAAAAATATAAAAATATAAAAATATAAAAATATAAAAATATAAAAATATAAAAATATAAAAATATAAAAATATAAAAATATAAAAATATAAAAATATAAAAATATAAAAATATAAAAATATAAAAATATAAAAATATAAAAATATAAAAATATAAAAATATAAAAATATAAAAATATAAAAATATAAAAATATAAAAATATAAAAATATAAAAATATAAAAATATAAAAATATAAAAATATAAAAATATAAAAATATAAAAATATAAAAATATAAAAATATAAAAATATATAAATATAAAAATATAAAAATATAAAAATATAAAAATATAAAAATATAAAAATATAAAAATATAAAAATATAAAAATATAAAAATATAAAAATATAAAAATATAAAAATATAAAAATATAAAAATATAAAAATATAAAAATATAAAAATATAAAAATATAAAAATATAAAAAATAAAAAAATGTATGGACCCACCTTGAGGATTAAAGAAAGAAGGTAGGTTTGTCCCGAGAAATTTTTGGGGAGGGAAATTTAATGGGGGTCGGTCTTCATTGTGGGGACCACCTTAAGCGTTTATGATACAGGACAGCTTTGTTCTGAGAAAATAGTGCCCCTTTCTTTCATAAAAAATATAAAAAATGTAAAAAATATAAAAAATATAAAAAATATAAAAATATAAAAAAAATATAAAAAATACAAAAAATATAAAAAATATAAAAAATAAAAAAATGTATGGGGCCCACCTTGAGGATTAAAGATAGAAGGTAGGTTTGTTCCGAGAAAATTTTGGGGAGGGAAATTTAATGGGGGTCGGTCTTCATTGTGGGGACCACCTTAAGCGTTTATGATACAGGACAGCTTTGTTCTGAGAAAATAGTGCCCCTTTCTTTCATAAAAAATATAAAAAATGTAAAAAATATAAAAAATATAAAAAATATAAAAATATAAAAAAAATATAAAAAATACAAAAAATATAAAAAATATAAAAAATAAAAAAATGTATGGGGCCCACCTTGAGGATTAAAGATAGAAGGTAGGTTTGTTCCGAGAAAATTTTGGGGAGGGAAATTTAATGGGGGTCGGTCTTCATTGTGGGGACCAGCTTAAGCGTTTATGGTACAGGACAGCTTTGTTCTGTGAAATAGTGTCCCTTTATTTCATAAAAAAATATAAAAAATTTAAAAAATATAAAAAATATAAAAAATATAAAAAATATAAAAAATAAAAAAAAATATAAAAAATATAAAAAAAATATAAAAATGTATGGGGCCCACCTTGAGGATTAAAGATAGAAGGTAGGTTTGTTCCGAGAAAATTTTGGGGAGGGAAATTTAATGGGGGTCGGTCTTTATTGTGGGGACCACCTTAAGCGTTTATGATACAGGACAGCTTTGTTCTGAGAAAATAGTGCCCCTTTCTTTCATAAAAAATATAAAAAATATAAAAAATATAAAAATGTAAAAAATATAAAAAATATAAAAAATATAAAAATAAAAAAATGTATGGGGACCACCTTGAGGATTAAAGATAGAAGGTAGGTTTGTTCCGAGAAATTGTTGGTGAGGGAAATGTAATGGGGATCGGTCTTCATTGTGGGGACCACCTTAAGCGTTTATGATACAGGACAGCTTTGTTCTGAGAAAATAGTGCCCATTTCTTTCATAAAAAATATAAAAAATGTAAAAATATAAAAAATATAAAAAAATATAAAAAATATAAAAAATATAAAAAATATAAAAAATATAAAAAATAAAAAAAATTGAGGATTAAAGATAGAAGGTAGGTTTGTTCCGAGAAAATTTTGGGGAGGGAAAATTAATGGGGGTCGGTCTTCATTGTCTTCCCTTCAGGGGCTAATGCGGGACAGTTATTCATAAAAAAAATCAAAAATGTTTGATGGCTACCTTGAGGGTCAAATATAGCGGGTAGGATTGTTCTGAGAAAATACAGGGGTTGAACAAAATATTGGGGGTTGGTCATACATTTGACTCCACTAGGGGCCTCCTTGTGACAGTTAGAGCAATGGGAGCAAATTTTATAAAAATTTAATTTTTGTATGGCAGCTCTCTTAAGGAGTGGGGATAGAGGGTATGTTTGTTCAAAAAATTTTGGGGTTTGGCCTTTATTTCTTAAAAAAGTATAAAAAATAAAGAATATGTGTCGGGGATTCCTTAAGGTTTGAGGATAGAGGATAGCTTTGTTCTGAGAGAATATTGAGACTGAAAAAATATTGGGGGTCGGTCATACATTTGACTCCACTAGGCGCCTCCTTGGGGCAGTTAGAACGGTGGAAGCAAATTTACCAAAATTTTAATTTTTGTATGGGAGCCGCCTTAAGGATGGGAGATATGGGGTAGGTATGTTTGGGGAAAATGTTGAGAAGGGAAAATTAATGGGGGTCAGTCTTACATTATTCCCCTCTAGGGGCTACTGCGGAACAGTTTTGGGCCTTTCTTTCATGAAAAATATAAAAAATAATAAATGTATGGCGGCCACCTTAAGAGTTGGAGAAAGAGGGTAGCTTTGTTCTGAGAAAATATTGGGACTGAACAAATATTGGGGGTCGATCATACATTTGACTCCACTAGGTGCCTCCTTGGGACAGTTAGAGCGGTGGGAGCAAATTTTATAAAAATGTAGTTTTTGTATTGTAGCCCCCTTAAGGAGTGGCTATAGGGGGTAAGTGTAGTTGGAACAAAATTTGGTTTCCTCTATGGATGACCTGGGGTCAGTTTTGGGCCTTTCTTTCTAAAAAATGTATAAAAAATAATGAAATGTATGGGGGCTTCCCTTAATGTTGAAGATAGAAGGTAGCTTTGTTCCGAGAAAATGTTGGGGAGGGAAAAATTAAAGGGGATCAATCAGAACCACCTTAAGGGTTGAAGATAGAGGGTGGCATTGTTCTAAGAAAATATTAGTGTTGAAAAATTATTTGGGGTTTGTCATATATTTTACTCCACTAATGCCTCATTGGGGCAGTTAGAGCGGTCGGAGCAAAATTTTATAAAAAATGCTGGTTTTGTATGGGAGACCCCTTAAGGAATGGGGATAGAGGGTAAGTGTGGTCGGAAAAAATGTTGGCGAGGGAAAATTAATGGGGGTCAGTCTTACACGTCCCCCATCTGGGGTCGGCTCTGAGGCCAGTTTTTGGGTCTGTCGTTCATAAAAAAGTTTTGGGCATTTCTATCTTAAAAAAATATGAAAAAAAATGTATGAAGGCCACATTAATGGTTGAAGTTGGAGGGTAGGATTGTTCTGGGAAAATGCAGGGGCTGAAAAAATATTGAGGGTTGGTCATATATTTGACTCCACTAGGTGCCTCCTTGGGGCAGTTAGAACACTGTGTTTAAATTTTATAAAAATGTAGTTTTTGCATGACAAACCCCTTAAGGCGTAGACATAGGGGGTAAGTGTGGTCGGAAAAAATGTTGGGTAGGGAAATTAATGGGGGTCGGTCTTACACGTCCCCCATCTGGGGTCGACTCTGTTGACAGTTTTGGGCCTTTCTTTCTTAAAAAAATATAAAAAATAAAAAAATGTGTGGAGGCTACCTTTAATGTTGAAGATAAAGGGTAGCTTTGCTGTGAGAAAAAATTGGGATTGAAAAAATATTGGGAGTCGGGCATACATCTCACTCCACATGGGGCCTCCTTGGGCCGGTTAGAGCGGTGGGAGAAACATTTTATAAAAATGTAGTTTTTTTTACGGGAGTGGTTAAGGAGTGTGGGTAAGTGTGGTCGGAAAAAATATTGGGGGAGGGGAAATTAATGGGGGTCAGTCTTACACGTCCCCCATCTGGGGTCGACTCAGAAATCAGTTTTGGGTCTTTCTTTCATAAAAAATATATAAAATAAAAAAAAAAATAATAAAAAAATGTGTGGAGGTTACTTTAAGGATTGAAGATAGAGGGTAGGTATGTTCTGAGAAAATGCAGGGGTTGGAAAAATATTAGGGGTCGATCATACATTTTACTCCACTAGGGGCCTCCTTGGGATAGTTGGAGTTGGTATAAAAATGTAGTTTTTGTACGGGAGTGGTTAGGGAGTGGTGGTAGAGGGTAAGTGTGGTCGGAAAAAATATTGGGGAGAGAAAATTAATGGGGTCAGTCTTACACGTCCCCCATCTGGGGTCGACTCAGAAATCAGTTTTGGGTCCTTCTTCAATAAAAAATATATAAAAAAAATATAAAAAATAAAAAAATCTGTGGAGGTTAACTTAAGGGTGAAGATAGAGAATAGGTATGTTCTGAGAAAATGCAGGGGTTGGAAAAATATTAGGGGTCGATCATAGATTTAACTCAACTAGGGGATAGTTAGAGCGATGGGAGTATTTTTTTTAAAATTGTAGTTTTTATATGAGAGCCCCCTTAAGGAGAGGCGATAGGGGGTAGGCATGTTTGGGAAATATTTCGGGAGGGAAAATTAATGGTGGTCGGTCTTACATTTAACCCTTCTGGGGGCGACTCTGAGTCAGTTTTTGGGCCTTTTGTGTATTTTTTACTACTTTCCGACCACTTTTGACCCCTTTGAGCGCCCACTTACATTCACCCCAGCACTCATATTTTTTGGCTCATAAATTTTGTTTGTGAACCTCACCAAATTAGGGGTTCCAGCATACTGTTCGTCCATATGTCTGCCTTTCAAGCTGCACATCCTCTGTCTCTCAAGCATTTGAGAACCGTTTAACTTAGAACCGATCGACTTTGAATTAATGAATCGAATAACACTGTGCAATAGTCCAAAAACTCTGGGAAGTGATATTATTTTTCTTGTAGGTATTGTCGAGAATCTGTATTTGAAATTTGCCAGACACCCCCAAAATCTTGAGTTACGGGTAAAAACCGGTTTTCAAACTTTTACTCACTTATATCCGTGTAACTTAGTTGGTTTTCAACTGATTTTCACATCAGATTTGAAAAGAAGAAACCTGGAGCTTTCAATCGATATATAGCTTATTAAAGAAAACTTAAGAAATCTGTGTGCTTTTGTCAAGCTAACACATTTTTTAAACAATTTTTAGTCACTTTTCAACTTTGACAATATTTTTGCACATTATTTTGTTTGGTAACCGTACCAATTGTAAATTTATTTAAATAACACATTTGGTAAGGAGGAAAACGCCGCTTAGTTTTCGAAAATTCGTCAGTAATTGACTGAGTTATTGCAGTTTTGGCTAAAACAAAATTGCTGCAAAAATCTAAGTTTTGTGTAAAATGGTATTTTACTCAAATATTTTGCAAAACGATGGTTTTGAAAATATTTCGTCTGTCTGCCGCCTGCAAAGCATTTAGGGCTGATTCAAATTTATGCCCAACTGTGACTTTCTCATGCTCTTTTAACTTGTATTTCAGGCAGGAAGTGAAAGACAATAAAAGTAAATGTGTACGAACGACGACGAGTATTCCATTCCACTTTTCTTCTTTCTTTTTATAGAAAACATTCAAGTCAAATCGAGAGAAACCTTAGCACTGCAAATACTTTGTTTTTTTTTGTATTTTTTGATATTGTCTTGTATTTGTTCTGTGCTAAAAAGCGTAAAAGTTAAAGGTGGCCTTCAGACTACCCGAACGCAAATAGGCTGCAAAGACAAAATACAACACTGAATTAAATGGCTAGCGCACACCGAAGATTTTTAATGTTAATTTTAATATTTCATTTAGTAAATCACTTAAAAGATTAGTGTTTTCTAATGATTTTACATGAGTTTTCTGCGATTTAAATCTAACTTAAAGATAATCTCTGACTGAGAAATTGATTATAAGTGCAACGCTGCGTTTTTCTCAAACAGCTGATCCGGTGCTAAGCTTATATTTTTCAAGAACTCTGGTTTTTCATCTCATTCGTGGGACAGTCTATAACGGTCTCATAAAGAATGAACGGCTAAAGAGCCACATTTTCACATGACTCGTCATTGCAAAACCTGAGACCAGACCAGACCACACCACATATTCGTGGTTAATGTACGACGAACAAAGCAGACGCATTGATTAGTGGGGGGAAGTAACCAACCAACCAACCGACCAACCAACCACACAGGTCTTCTCTTTCTGCTGCTGCATTTGTCACCAACAACACGAAGAACACTGAAACCTCGATGGATGATTTGGAAAAATAAGTCAAAAAGTCGAATAGAGGAACACTGTTGTCATTCCTCATCTCTCTGGCCAATGGCCAAGTGATGAAAAGGTTGCTGGTCAGTTAGTGAGTGAGGTCAGTGTGGTCAGTGTAGATGGTTAGGTGTAAATACGAATTTTAACCTTTTCCTCTAAAGCCGCTGATGGTTGAGTGAGAATGTTCGGGTTCGGTGTTGCGTAGTTTTGAAAGAAATACAGAGAAACGAGACAATAATAGCTGCGAATATTGCGAATGAAATCGATAATCGGATAGCGTAACTGAACACCAGACACATAAAATACATGGTGGCATAATATTGTACATGAGAGAGAAGGAGGAGAATAACATGGGTCAAGTCATGAGGAAAATGCCTTCAATTTGTTAAATCAGAGACATAAATCTGGAGGAACATTTGTTTTTGAAATTATTTTCTAAAATCACTCAATTATTTCTAGAAATCTATAAACCACATGAGTTTAAAATCCGTTGTTTCTATAGAGAACCACATAAAGAGATCGTAGTTAAAATATTTCTTATCTATAATTTATAGAATTCAAGACGAACGAAAATAATTTCAAAAATCAGAATCTATTCAATTTAATACATTCGATAAAGTTTCTTTTTCTTAAAAGGAAATTTTTTTAGTAATGAAAAGGAGTAGAACCACACTCAACTATATATATATATATATATATATATGGCCATATATTTCATATCCTTTGTGGGGATAACTCATAAGTGGCGCTTCTGTTTTTTTTGTTTTCTTCTCCTTTCCATTACCAAACAAAAAAATACTTTGTAAGGATATAAAACGTGATCGAAATAGCTGGCATTTGAATGTATTACAATTCCTAAAGATAAACACCTAAAGATCTACCCTCGATCGATAATTAATCAAAGAACATTGAAACTACAAAATAAAATAATTCTAGTCAGTCATTAGTCACCCTGGGATGGTGATATATCAATTTTGTCATATCATTTGCAGTGCAGGGAAATATCCATCGGAGAACTTATATTATTTTGTGCAGATGCTAAAGCATTTTTTACGTTTTTAGTCCATAAAAAATAGTTTTGTTTATTAAGTTAAAATTTTCATGTGACATAAAAAAATCACCTGAACTTTTTTTTCGAAAAAGTGGCAAATAAATGGTGATTTTTTAAAGGCTATAAAACAAATCTTTATTTGAATCGATGGTACGGTCCATATCATTTAATTTTTGAAGATTATTTCATGCAAATGTTGACCTTGACTGCGCCTCGAATGGCCTATCCGCTTAGTCCAATTTTGACATACTCTTTCCAACATTTCGGCCGGTATCTCACGAATAAATGCTTCAATGTTGTCTTCCAATGCGTCAATTGAAGCGGGCTTGTCTGTATAGACATGAGCTTTAACATAGCCCCACAAAAAATAGTCTAAAGGCGTTAAATCGTACGATCTAGGCGGCCAATTGACCGGTCCCCAACGTGAAATAAAATGTTCACCGAACTCGCCTCTCAATAAGTCCATTGTTGCGCGTGCTGTGTGGCATGTGGCACCGTCTTGTTGAAACCACATGTCATGCAAGTCAAGCTCTTGCATTTTGGGCAAAAAAAAGTTGGATATCATCTCACGGTAGCGCTCACCATTCACAGTTACGTTACGATTCGCATCATCTTTGAAGAAGTACGGTCCAGTGATGCCACCAGCCCATAAACCGCACCAAAGTGTGACTTTTTCTGGATGCATTGGTAGCTCTTGCAATGCTTCTGGCTGATATTCACTCCAAAATCGACAATTCTGCCTAATTACGTACCCATTGAGCCAAAAATGAGCTTCGTCGCTGAACACAATTTTTCGATAAAAAAGTGTATCTTCGGCTTTCTTGAACTTTCTTAACAGAGCACGCATTTTGATAATAAAATTCAATAATTTGCAAGCGTTGTCCGCTTGTAAGACGATTCATGGTTAAATTATAGACCAAACTCAAGATGTTTGACAGTGAAACAAAACACGAAACGTGCGTCAGCTGTTTAAACCAGTGTTGCCAAAAAGATAATAGCTAAAAAATCATCCTTTAGTAATAAAATCAGTAAATAAAATCAGTTAAACAAACATGTATTTGAATCGTAGAAATGTTTAGTCAAAAATAAAAACTCTAAAAATAACACTCAACTAAAATATGAAAAAAAAATATATAAAAATTAAAAAAATTTAATATAATATTTGAAGATAAAGGGTGGGAATGTTCTGTGAACATTTTGGGACTTAAAAAAAAATATTAGGGGTTGGTCATACATTTGACTTCCCTATGGGCCTCCTTGGGGCAGATAGAGCGGTGGGAGCAAATTTTATAAAAATTAGGTTTTGTATGAGAGCACCCTTTTGGGTGTAGAAATATGGGGTATGTATGTTCGGGAAAAATGTTGGGTGGGTATAATTAATGGGGGTCATAAACATCTCCTCTAGGGGCGACTCCGGGGCAGTTTTGAGCCTTTCTTTCATAAAAAATTATAAAAATAAAAAAATCTTATGGGGCCCACCTTAATGTGTTAAGATTGTTCTGCGAAAATGTTGGGACTGAAAAAATATTGAGGATGGGTCATGTATTTGACTCCTTTATGTGCCTCTTCCTCCTTGCATTTAACGTCTCTAGGGGCGACTCCGGGGCAGTTTTGGGGCTCTCTTTCATAATAAAATTATAAAAAATAAAAAAATCGTATGGGGACCACCTTAAAAGGGTTAAAGATAGGAGGTACATATGTTCTGATTAAAAAAATTGTGGGGCAGTTAGTATGGTAGAAGTATATTTTATAAAAAACTTGGTTTTTGTATGGAAGCCCCCTTATGGGATGGGAAGGATGTGATCGGAAAAAAAGTTTGGGGAGGAAAAATTAATGGGTGTAGTTGGTCGTACATTTAACTTCTCTAGGGACGATCTTAAGGCTTGAAGATTGGGGGTAAAAATGATAAAATGTGGGAATTGGTAAAATATTGGGGGTAAGTCATAAATTTGATTCCACGAGGGCCCTACTTGGGGCAGTTAGAACGTAGTAGTTTTTATAGTTTTGAGCCCCATTAAAAGGGTGGGCGATAGGTGATAGGCGTGTTCGTATATGGGATTGGGGAGGAAAAGCTAATGGGGGGTCGGTCTTACATGTCACTCCTCGGGGGACGACTCCGAGGCAGTTTTGGAACTTTTTGTCTATGTTTGCCCCTTTTCCCAAACTTGTCTTCGATGAGGCACTCGAAGACGTGATGAAAGAAATCCAATATTTCGCTAACGAACTTATGTAATGCCAGGTCAACTTTTTCTGGCTATGCCGTTGCTTTCACTCCGCCCTAGTGAATATGAATATTTTCAATAAACGGCTAAAAAATTTGTTCATTACAACAATTTTTTCCTTTTTTAAAATTCTCGAATTTTTTAATTGAGTTCCAATATTATTTTTGAATGATCCAACACTCCATACAAAGAAAAAAATATTATTATTGAAAAAAAAAGGTTTAAACAATAGAGCCAAAGTCAAGAGATTGCCGCATTTTGAAACGTTTTTATTCGGAACAGCTGTCGCTGTGAGTGTGATACGCGCGTCGCTTTGCCAGTAGCTTAAATTCAAAATTTTTACCAAAATAGCTAATAGATTAATAGATAACATTCTAAGTTAATGATATTTAGTAGTTATTTGACTACGGGGTGGTTGATGAATGTTGCTACATTAAGAAAGTCAAGTAACTCATATACATAAATTATGTATTTTATATTAGTTTCTTTTAAAATAATACATTTTTAAAATCTGTTCAATGGTTTTAAAAATAATATAATTTAAACATTTTTCATTGACATTTTGGTTTTGGCGATTTTTCAGTCCATGGGCACTTTTTTCTTGTAGATTTTAATATGCCAAACTAGAAAATCGAACATTTTTGATGAATATAATTTTTTTATATTTTTGTTTTTATGTTTTTGTATTAATATTTTGAGGTAATTGTTCATTGTTACAAATGAAATTAAGAATTGGAAAAAAATATTTCTGCTTTTATTTTCTTTATTCTTCTATCACACAGACGTTGTATAATTTTTGTTTGTGCCAAACACAATTCGATTGATATAAATATTATAATAATATTTGCTGCAGAAGCCTTCAATGAATGGTGGGAGAGTCCCACACTTGTCAGGGTAAATTTTGACCGCCCGAAATTTCAATTCAAATACGTGAATCTTTTTAGTAAAGACTTATAACATGAGGATACAATTTTTCTAAATTTGGGTAATTTCTTTAAAGCCAGGCTCGTCACATCAAGAAATTCGTTATATCGAGTAATGATTAATATAATTTTATGTAAGATAAAAAGGCATAATTTATATTTCATATCTCATAACAATTAACTAATTATGCTGGAAATTGAAATATGCAAAGAAATCTACGATTTTTTTAATTTTTATACGAGTTCTTTACAGCATTTTGACAATCAAGTTTTTAAAATGAGTTTCTAACATATACTGACCATAACCATACTTTTGAGATGCTACAAGGCTACTTCTTTAAGGGATTTATTTTTTTATTTTTTTATTTGGCATGTTCGTTGAATCGGGAATCCTCTGTATTCGTTTTATTTTTCAAATATTTAATTTATTTGAATTTTTTTTTTGAAGAATTGATTCGGGATCAGAAACGTTGCAATTTTTCTTATATTAGTGTAGTTCAAGGATCGAAAATCGAAGTACTTTAAAGGGTATCCGTTTTAAAAATTTCTAAACGGAATGGTACTACAAGCTTTACTCGTTTAACAAACTTTTTAGCTTATGATCATACTCTCATGTGATCGGTGGCTACTGAAGTTGATTTTTCAAAAAGGAAATGATATAATTTCAAACGAAAGCCGTCCGTAACTGGCATTTGGACACGTTCCTACTCACAACGCTTGATCGAAAGCTAAAAAAAACTGCAAAATTCTGTTTGCGAAACAGTCACTGGTCTTTTTAACATTTTGAAACGTTTTGAGACGTTTTGCCTGAGGCGAGAAATTCCTTTCGAGCGTGTTTCAGTCTCAAAACATGTTTTGCATATTCAATAAGATTTAGCCCAAAAATAAAACACATTTCTGGTTGTATTTATTTACAACAATAAACGCGCTGGCCACTGTGAACACAAACCGAGTTTTAGAATTGGGCAAAATATCAACGAAAAAATCGTTCTCAATTCTGGTCATGAATAAAAAATGTTAAATTTAAAGAAGAAGAGGTAGAAACAACAAAAACAACCACGTGTTGTAGTAGTTTTCTTGTTATTCACTGAAAACCCCTGATCAACGTATCTCCCCCCACTCTTCCCTGATTGTGAGATTTATTTTTAATGGAATTTTGTTTTTTTCCTTTCTGTTTTTATTTAATAACGTCTGATGTCAGCAGTATGTAAATATTTATCATTTATTATTATTGCCTCGGTATTTGGTTGTTTCTGCTTTTTGAACAGTAACGAACAAATTGAAAACCAAAAAAAATAAATAAAAGCGCTATGCACCTCTTCTACTTTAACGATGATACATTCCAATAATTTCCTGTACTCTTCCGAAAGGTGTATTTGTTTGCGTTTGTTTTGAGTCAATGTTTGCTCATATAAATGGCAATTAAAAATTATTTTTGCTCAATGTTGCAAAAAATCAGAAACTGAAGTGATTTTACAAAGTTTAGAGCACATATTGTCACAGTCGTCTATTGAATATGTGACACGATACATTTCATGCGAAAAGATCATTAGATTTGTATCGATTCGATTTGAAGAGCAGAAAATTACTTGATGCATGTACGGATGCATTTTATTGCTTCAGGGTTGCCCCGTTATGCATAATTAAAATTGTTTACAAATGTTTTAGATTTATTTTGAAATTCTTTTGCGATATTTCCTCTTTACTTTGATAATTATTTCATTATGAAATAACCTCCAAACCTTTGAGGTTATTTTCTTTTGCAATTTGAGAATTCTCATCTCTTTTGGGCTTTATTTCATTTGATTTTGGGGGTTATTTCCTAGCAGATTTCTAGAGCAGATTGAAATTTTTGAAAATGTGTGAAAAACGCACTCTAATATTCATGTTGTCGTGAAATTGTGCCCTCATTAGTTTTGCTTGGTTGTCTTCAGCGAATAATGGAAATAAAAAACAACAATATTAACGATTTTAAAGATTTTTTTTAACAAAAAATATATTTATCTGTGCATTTATTATATTGTTGATAGCTTTATTGATATTTAACTAATTTTTTATTTTTCTTCTTTGTTTTAGGTGAGTTTTCGTTTAAATTTCCATATATTCTGAACAAATTCGGACACATGAATTGTAAGTACAATGGCGAATTTTATTATAGATCATCAACGATGGTTTTTTCTCAAGAAAACACATGAACGATGATCTTTTCCTCTAGAAAACACACCAACAATAATATTTTCTTCTAGAAAAATCATCAAGGATGATCTTTTCCTCCAGAACAGTTCATCAACTATGAACTTCTCCTCTAGAAAAGTCACTAAAGAAGATCTTATCCCCTAGAAAAGTCATCAACGTTGACCTTCTCCTCTAGAAAACACATTAGCTATGATCTTTTCCTATAGAAAAGTCATCAACGATGACCTTTTCCTCTAGAAAAGTCATTAACGAAGATCTTTTCCTCTAGAAAAGTCACTAAAAATTATCTTATCCTATAGAAAAGTCATCAATGATGACCTTTTCCTCTAGAAAAGTCATCAACGATGATCTTCTCCTTTAGAAAACATATAAACGATTATATTTTCCTATAGAAAAGTCATCAGCGATGATCTTCTCCTTTCGAAAACACATAAACGATTATATTTTCGTATAGAAAAGTCATCAACGATGACCTTTTCCTCTAGAAAAGTCATCAACGATGATCTTTTCCTCTAGAAAAGTCATCAACGATGATCTTTTCCTCTAGAAAAGTCATCAACGATGATCTTTTCCTCTAGAAAAGTCATCAACGATGATCTTTTCCTCTAGAAAAGTCATCAACGATGATCTTTTCCTCTAGAAAAGTCATCAACGATGATCTTTTCCTCTAGAAAAGTCATCAACGATGATATTTTCCACTAGAAAAGTCATCAACGATGATATTTTCCACTAGAAAAGTCATCAACGATGATCCTTTCCTATAGAAAAGTCATCAGCGATGATATTTTCCTATAGAAAAGTCATCAGCGATGATCTTTTCCTATAGAAAAGTCATCAGCGATGATCTTTTCCTATAGAAAAGTCATCAGCGATGATCTTTTCCTATAGAAAAGTCATCAACGATGATCTTCTCCTTTAGAAAACATATAAACGATTATATTTTCCTATAGAAAAGTCATCAGCGATGATCTTCTCCTTTCGAAAACACATAAACGATTATATTTTCGTATAGAAAAGTCATCAACGATGACCTTTTCCTCTAGAAAAGTCATCAACGATGATCTTTTCCTCTAGAAAAGTCATCAACGATGATCTTTTCCTCTAGAAAAGTCATCAACGATGATCTTTTCCTCTAGAAAAGTCATCAACGATGATCTTTTCCTCTAGAAAAGTCATCAACGATGATCTTTTCCTCTAGAAAAGTCATCAACGATGATATTTTCCACTAGAAAAGTCATCAACGATGATCTTTTCCTCTAGAAAAGTCATCAACGATGATCCTTTCCTATAGAAAAGTCATCAGCGATGATATTTTCCTATAGAAAAGTCATCAGCGATGATCTTTTCCTATAGAAAAGTCATCAGCGATGATCTTTTCCTATAGAAAAGTCATCAGCGATGATCTTTTCCTATAGAAAAGTCATCAGCGATGATCTTTTCCTATAGAAAAGTCATCAGCGATGATCTTTTCCTATAGAAAAGTCATCAGCGATGATCTTTTCCTATAGAAAAGTCATCAGCGATGATCTTTTCCTATAGAAAAGTCATCAGCGATGATCTTTTCCTATAGAAAAGTCATCAACGATGATCTTTTCCTATAAAAAAGTCATCAACGATGATCTTTTCCTATAAAAAAGTCATCAACGATGATCTTTTCCTATAGAAAAGTCATCAACGATGATCTTTTCCTATAGAAAAGTCATCAACGATGATCTTTTCCTATAGAAAAGTCATCAACGATGATCTTTTCCTATAGAAAAGTCATCAACGATGATCTTTTCCTATAGAAAAGTCATCAACGATGATCTTTTCCTATAGAAAAGTCATCAACGATGATCTTTTCCTATAGAAAAGTCATCAACGATGATCTTTTCCTATAGAAAAGTCATCAACGATGATCTTTTCCTATAGAAAAGTCATCAACGATGACCTTTTCCTATAGAAAAGTCATCAACGATGATCTTTTCCTATAGAAAAGTCATCAACGATGATCTTTTCCTATAGAAAAGTCATCAACGATGACCTTTTCCTCTAGAAAAGTCATCAACGATGACCTTTTCCTCTAGAAAAGTCATCAACGATGATCTTTTCCTCTAGAAAAGTCATCAACGATGATCTTTTCCTCTAGAAAAGTCATTAACGATGATCTTTTCCTCTAGAAAAGTCATTAACGATGATCTTTTCCTCTAGAAAAGTCATTAACGATGATCTTTTCCTCTAGAAAAGTCATTAACGATGATCTTTTCCTCTAGAAAAGTCATCAAAGATGATCTTTTCCTCTAGAAAAGTCATCAACGATGATCTTTTCCTCTAGAAAAGTCATCAACGATGATCTTTTCCTCTAGAAAAGTCATCAACGATGATCTTTTCCTCTAGAAAAGTCATCAACGATGATCTTTTCCTCTAGAAAAGTCATCAACGATGATCTTTTCCTCTAGAAAAGTCATCAACGGCAATCTTCTCCTTTAGAAACACTTGTAGAAAAGTCATCAACGATGATCTTCTCCTATAGAAAAGTCATCAACGATAATCTTTTCCTCTACAAAACACATCAACGACTATATTTTCCTTTAGAAAAGTCATCAACGACTATATTTTACTTGAACAAATTATTTTTTCTAATAGAATAGTCATCGACGCATTTTTGATATATTTTTAACAAATTCGAACAAATCTTTCACGGTTTTTTTTAGAAACCCTAATACATTTTATGTATACTCCCTTCCCAGTTACAACAAAATCAAACCACAAAAAAAAAAAAAAACATTTTCAATTGAAACCATGTCACGCGGTGGTGTGCTTCATTATCAGATTCCATAAAGATGGCCAAAGTTGAAATTTTATTAAAAATAATTAACAAATTTGTCTCATTCAATAAATTTACAATTCCGTGGGGGTCGAAATTCCATGGTATCGTTATTTCCACCAAACATCTGGCTTAATCAAATTCCTCGGCCGCCAAAAAGAAAACCGAACCGGGAGGCATTCAAATCAATTAAAATAAATTTAAAAAATATTTACAATTACGAGAATGATAATAGTTTCTTTTTTGGAAAAGACAAACGAAATCATAAATTAATATTTAAACAAGATGAATTTACGATTTCGCTTTTAATTGTCTCCGTCTCTGCCCCTGTTTCTGTGTCAACCATTGGATTTTGAAGGCGAAATTCGTTAAGTTTCATTCATTTTACGATCGAATCGATTTTGTAATAAATTCTTACTGGTATTAGATCATTATGACTTTCAATATGTATATTGTGCCCTAGCAGACTAGACATACATACACATACACATACATATACATATGTACGAATTTATTTACGACATAATAAGTTGTTGTATCTCATATTAGACCATATTGATTTATTGTTTGTTGTATTTTAAACAACGCTTCTATTCTTTTGCGAGTCTTTGCCAGTCTTTTGCCATGTCGCTATTCTCTTTGGTTTTATTTTATTATTTTTTTCTAGTGCAAATGTGATCATTGGACAAAGAAAGACAAAGACACGTTTTGTGGCATTCCATACTAATAATAATAAGAATAATAATAATAATAAAATTAATAATATTTCATCGACATAAGAGTACATAATACTACAACCACTACTACTATGGCACTATGTATGGATCAATTGTTAATGCCATATTTGTTGAATTTCTTTGGTTTGTGCTACTCGTATATTTGCGCCGTCCAAACAGTTCCAAACAAAACGTAATAGTCGACTATTTATAGTTCGTTATGGACTTAAGTGCCTTTTAAGTGTAATCGAGACAAGTAATACGCGAATCCACCGCCACCACCACCGGTATGCGATGACCGCAACTGAGTGGTGTTGAATTGAAATGCATATTCAAATTACTATTTAAATTGAATGGAGGTACAAACCCATACGAGTAAAATATTAAATTTTAATCATTTTTTATTGTGGTTTTATTTATTTTCCCGATGTCGTAATACTTAATAGTTCTACAGCTGTCGTTTGGGAAATATTAGATTAATTGTGGGTTTTGGTTATTACTTATTTCTGAAATATCTATATTTAATATTTGACAACATAACCAATATTAGATATGAATTAGCAAACGAAAGGCAAAATATTATAAATATGGCAAACAATGTAGAAACGATGATAATTTTCTCTAGAAAACTCATCCATGATGATCTTTTCCTCTAGATAACTCATCAGCGATGATATTTTCATAGAGAAAAATCAGCAACGATGATCTTTTCTCTAGAAAGACATCCAAGATGATCTTTTCTTCTGGAAAAGACATCAACGATGATCCTTTCCTCTAAAAAACACAACAAGAATGATATTTTCCTCTAGAAAACACATCAACGATAATCTCTTCCACTAGAATACACACCAACGTTGATCTTTTCATATAGAAAAGTCATCAACGATGATCTTTTCATATAGAAAAGTCATCAACGATGATCTTTTCATATAGAAAGGTCATCAACGATGATCTTTTCATATAGAAAAGTCATCAACGATGATCTTTTCATATAGAAGAGTCATCAACGATGATCTTTTCATATAGAAGAGTCATAAACGATGATCTTTTCATATAGAAAAGTCATCAACGATGATCTCTTCACATGGAAAAGTCATCAACGATGATCTTTTCATATAGAAAAGTCATCAACGATGATCTTTTCATCAACGTTGATCTTTTCATATAGAAAAGTCATCACCGGTGATCTTTTCATATAGAAAAGTCATCAACGGTGATCTTTTCATATAGAAAAGTCATCAACGGTGATCTTTTCACATAGAAAAGTCATCAACGGTGATCTTTTCACATAGAAAAGTCATCAACGGTGATCTTTTCATATAGAAAAGTCATCAACGGTGATCTTTTCATATAGAAAAGTCATCAACGGTGATCTTTTCATATAGAAAAGTCATCAACGGTGATCTTTTCATATAGAAAAGTAATCAACGGTGATCTTTTCATATAGAAAAGTCATCAACTGTGATCTTTTCATATAGAAAAGTCATCAACGGTGATCTTTTCATACAGAAAAGTCATAAACGGTTATCGTTTCATATAGAAAAGTCATCAACGATGATATTTTCCTCTAGAAAACACCTCAATGATAATCCTCAACGATGATCTTTTTCTGTAGAAATGTCATCAATGATGATCATTTCCCCTAGAAAAGTTATCAACGATGATATTTTCCTACAGAAAAATCATCAGCGATGATTTTTTCTTCTAGAAAAGTCATCAATGAAGATCTTTTCCTCTAGAAAACTCCTCAACGGTGATCTTTTCCTCTAGAGAATTCAGCAACTATAATCTTTTCCTACTGAAAAATCCTCGACGATGATGTTTTCCTATAGAAAAGTCTTCAACGATGATCTCTTCCTATCGGAAAGTCATCAAAGATGATCCATTCTACTCTCTACAGAGATGACTTCAGATATAAAGTGTTTGCCTATTAATTGTAGTATGTAATTGTTAAGAGATATATATATATTTTCAACTATTTCATATAAATCAATTTTCAATTATAACTAATAACCACATACTAATTACATATATATTTTGAGCGAACAAAACGAAAGAATCAAATTGCTTAACAATTGTGAGAACAAATTAAAAAATGATTACATTCTAACAAAATCAAATTCCCCCACATCACCAGACGATAAGATTTTAATTAAAAAGTATCACACCAAATTATTTTGTGTCTCTCCAGAAGAATCTTTACAAATCACATCAAACCTAGAAATACCCAAACGTATGTACACATATGAACATGAACCTATCAAATGATTGGTGGTGATCCCCATCCCATTCCATTCGATTCCATTGTATCTTCATTGCGACAATTGCCCCATTACACGCAGAGATAGCGTCGAAATAATGACACATTAACAATGGAAAAGAACATTTCCCAATTCTACCGAAAAGCGTAGATCAATCGAATCCGAGTGGGGTGTGCCAGCGGTCGAGGTTGAATGGTGGATGGGGGGGGGGAAAGATTGTTGGGTACGCATTTCAATTGTATTTCACTTGACTTTCGGTTGTTTGTTGTTGTCGTCGTCGTCGTTTATCAAAACAAATGACATGGTACCACCAACCCATGGAGACACATAAATATCGGCGATAATGATGATAAGGATGTAGCCCGAACGAACGGACTAAGATGATGATGGTGACAACAGCTTCATAAATATTGTGATCTTGCGGATGCCATCATTTTTCAATTTTATTTTACTTGAATGGAGCACAGTGGACGGAAACCAAAAGTTAAGGATCGTAGATTGAAGAAATTTCTGAAGACTTTTCGAAAGGAATATATCATTGATGATGACCTTTCTAGAGGAATGTTCTTCGTTTTTGATTTTTCTATCATCGATTGTGACTTTTCTACAAAAATATATCAATGATGGTGACATTCCTAGAGAAAAAGGTCATTGATGAGGACTATTCTAGGGAAAAAGATCACCAATGATGACTATTCTAGAGAAAACGATCACCTGTGTTGACTTTTCTAGAGGAAAAGATCGTCGTTGATGACTTTTGTAAGGGAAATGATCCGTTAAGATTACTATTCTAAAGCTAAAGATCATTTGTGATGACTTTTCTAGAGGAAAACGTCATCTATGAAGATATTTCAGGAGGAATAGATCATCTATGACTATTTTTCTAGATCATATGATTTCTATATGAAAATATCATCGTTGATGACTTTGCTTTACGAAAAGATGATTGTTGATGACTTTCCAATACGAAAAGATCATCGTATATGACTTTCCTATACGAAAAGATCATCGTTGATGACTTTCCTATACGAAAAGATCATCGTTGATGACTTTCCTATACGAAAAGATCATCGTTGATGACTTTCCTATACGAAAAGATCATCGTTGATTACTTCCCTATACGAAAAGATCTTCGTTGATTAATTTTCTATACGAAAAAATCATCGTTGATGACTTTTCTATACGAAAAAATCATCGTTGATGACTTTTCTATACGATAATATCATCGTTGATGACTTTTCTATACGAAAAGATCACCGTTGATGACTTTTCTATACGAAAAGATCACCGTTGATGACTTTTCTATACGAAAAGATCACCGTTGATGACTTTTCTATACGAGAAGATCACCGTTGATGACTTTTCTATACGAGAAGATCACCGTTGATGACTTTTCTATACGAAAAGATCACCGTTGATGACTTTTCTATACGAAAAGATCACCGTTGATGACTTTTCTATACGAAAAGATCACCGTTGATGACTTTTCTATAAGAATAGATCACCGCTGATGACTTTTCTATAAGAATAGATCATCGTTGATGACTTTTCTATACGAAAAGATCACCGTTGATGACTTTTCTATACGAAAAGATCACCGTTGATGACTTTTCTATACGAAAAGATCATCGTTGATGACTTTTCTATAGGAAAAGATCATCGTTGATGACTTTTCTATAGGAAAAGATCATCGTTGATGACTTTTCTATAGGAAAAGATCATCGTTGATGACTTTTCTATGGGAAAAGATCATCGTTGATGACTTTTCTATGGGAAAAGATCATCGTTGATGACTTTTCTATAGGAAAAGATCATCGTTGATGACTTTTTTATAGGAAAAGATCATCGTTGTTGACTTTTGTATAGGAAAAGATCATCGTTGTTGACTTTTGTATAGGAAAAGATCATCGTTGATGACTTTTCTATAGGAAAAGATCATCGTTGATGACTTTTCTATAGGAAAAGATCATCGTTGATGACTATTCTATAGGAAAAGATCATCGTTGATGACTTTTCTATAGGAAAAGATCATCGTTGATGACTTTTCTATGCGAAAAGATCATCGTTGATGACTTGTCTATGCGAAAAGATCATCGTTGATGACTTGTCTATGCGAAAAGATCATCGTTGATGACTTGTCTATGCGAAAAGATCATCGTTGATGACTTTTCTATACGAAAAGATCATCGTTGATGACTTTTCTATACGAAAAGATCATCGTTGATGACTTTTCTATTCGAAAAGATCATCGTTGATGACTTTTCTATGCGAAAAGATCATCGTTGATGACTTTTCTATGCGAAAAGATCATCGTTGATGACTTTTCTTTAGAAAAAGAACATCGTTGATGACTTTTCTAGAGGAAAAGATCATCGTTGATGACTTTTCTAGAGAAAAAGATAATCGTTGATGACTTTTCTTTAGAAAATGATCATCGTTGATTACTTTTTTTAGAAAAAGATCATCGTTGATGTCTTTTCTAGAGGAAAATATCATTGATGGTTTTCAACAATCATGTATAACATAATGCATATATATATTTTCTAACTAATAATAATATGAATGAAAAAGTTTTAGAATCTGATTGAAATTACAATTTTGTAATCTTCAATCCCATCCCATTTAAAAGATGATCACATTTTTTGTCGTTTCTTTAACCACTGTATGATGTTAGGGGACGGGGACAAAAAGAGAGAGTGTGCATTGGAGTGCCTGCGCTTTATTTCAAATCCAACGTTATTGAATGGAATACAAATCAAGTGAAAATTATTGACAATTTATGAGTCCATGTAAAATTGTGTTACAACAACCACAACGGCAGCCACCAAAAGATAAAAGAAAATAAATGAAAACAATTTGTAAGCCATTGCATTGAATATTAATTGGATTGGCAGCGACAACGTCAACAACAACAACAATAGTGCGTAAGACGAGTTCAGGGCAAGACTAGGTATTGGTATTGGGGGAAACCCTTCTGCACTTCGAAGGGAAATCAAGTGTCACCACCATAGAGGCATATCAAAGGCATGGACTATTCGGGCAAGTGTATGGAATTATTATAATGGAATGTGTTGTGTTCGTTTTCACACGGAAATTAATGATCAACTGTGAGATTTTTGAGAGCATCCAAAATCTATAGTAAAATATTACCAACGATGATGATCTTTTCGTATAGATGATCTATGATCGATGATTATCTAAGGAAAAGACTTAATCGATGATGATCTAAAGAAGAGTCATCAGCGATGAAAATTTCTCATGATCTTCATCAACTTTGATGATTTTATCTTATAGAAATGTCATCAATGATATATTTCTATGACAAATATATTTCTACCATCATTTCTTGTAGAAAAGTTTTCATACATTATATTTTCTTATATAAAATACATCATCCATACTCCTTTCGATTGACTTATCTTTAGTTTAGTTCTTAGTTCTTCTTATATAAAAGTTACTCCTATCAGTCAGTCTTATAGAATGTTGATATAACTTTCTTATAGAAGATGTATTTATCGGATATGAGTATAGAATGCTTGTCTTTCCGTTTGTAACGACTAGAAATATCGATCTATAACCCTAAAAAGAAGAAATATACTTTATCGTTATAAAATTCAAAGATGATCTGGACATCCTAAAGTAAAATTCGAAGTTATCGTATTATTATTATTTATTACATCTTTATTCACTGGAGAAAAAGCTATCATTTCCACTATTACAAATAAATTTTCCCACCAACGCACAGTGTTTTCATGGACTTTTCCTATAGAAATTTGATCATATAATCAGTAGTCCATTTTAGAAACTTCACAATCTCGGTTACAAGCTTATGAAATTTTGTAGCAAAGATAATGTCGACGACTAATACGACGATGATATATAACTATTTTTAGTACCTGACTGACTGCCTTCTTCTTCTTTGGGGCCAGTTGTTGCCGCGCAAACTTTTGACACAAATAATGATATCATCATAATGAAATAAATGGAAGAGGAATAAATCATTGGCTTTAGAAAAAACTATTTGACAGTTTAGGCCCCTCGGCGAACCAAAACCAACTTGAACAAAGAGTTTTTTTGGTCTTTTTTGGACAATAGAGGGGAGTTAACAAATTGCCAAAGTGATTTTTTCGGGGTTTTCGCTAATGCGGGTGAACAATACCACGAATACGAGTCGAGTACTTTAAGTGGAAAAAATCATCGACATGAAAAATGAACTGACTTTTTTGAACATATATTTATTATCTGTTTTTTAAGTCGTTTGTGTGTGAAAGAGGTTGGTCATAAAACAGACATCTTTTAAAATGAACAAATGCATAGAGACCGGTTGTGACGCCTTCCAAAAAACTCTACGATTTATGAGGAAAAAGGCGCCAAACATCACCACATTTGCGCGAGTCTTAGCAGTCAATTAATTAACAACAATTTAAGCAAATAATTAAAAACTAACGCCTAATATTCATTGACATTCTTCGAATGAAAACAAAGTGTGAGTCGAGTCGACACTCCCTTACAAGTTCAATGCTGGCTGCAACGAGGATCATTTGATAATTTGGAGAATTTTTTTTTGTCAAAATTGAAAAAAAATCTTTGAGGTTTTATTCATTTTCATGATTATATTTATTTTTATATTAATATTTATTTTTGAATTATATATTTTTATTTTTTTATTATTATTAAATCTATAGATACAAATATCTTTACTGTCTAAAAACGTATACATATATACACTTAGATAATACAAATTATGTATTGAAACACAGGATAATTTTTCTTTTAATAGAGTTTCTGTTTTCTGATAATTCAATAATGTGATAGAATTTATTAAATTGAACAAACAGGTGACGCAAAGAATCATTATTGGCATAGTTTGAACGGAAATGATTATCGTGAATGAAATGAAAATATCTAGTTGGTCTTGTCGGAATATTTATCATCATTCTACTCAGAATAAAATCGGAATGGATGTTGCCCTGGATAACATTCATAAGGAAAGTAATGTTCAACATAGTACGGCGACTTTTCAAAGATGTTAACTTGATAATATTAAGCCTAAATTCATATGAAGCCAGTGTACGGAAGTTTCACCCTCGCCCAAGCAGACAAAATAAGAGGAATTGTTTCTGGAGAGATTCCATAAGAATACTATGAATAGTATAAGATGGGTCCCATCATATTACTGAACCATATTCAAGAATGCCTAACAAAAGATATATATAATTGTTTAGTGACAGAATGATAGGAAAACTCCTTACTCCAACGTTTCATAAAACCAAGAGCACCATAAGCTTTGTTTACTATCATAGAAATGTGAGACCTGAAGTTCAAACGTTGATCCTATAGAATTCCAGGATCCAAAAAGGAAAGTACAGCCTCGAGTTTATGATAACAAAAAAAATAGTTTCTAGCTCTAGAAAATGACATATGTTTGCATTTCAATATATTTACTTCCATTAAATTAATTTACACCATTCATGAAAACTATCGAGATCAGACTGTAGAAAACGTTGTTCAGATGACGAACCACAGAAATAAATAGAATCGGACTTCCTTGTGGTACACCGGATGATACAATTATATTTCGTGAATGAGCTTATCCAAATTTTACTCTTTGAATTCGACCATCTAAATAACATTTTAACCACGATAATAATGTCTTACTAAAGCCCATCATATCTATTTTTGTAGCAGAAGGTTGTGATTAACTTTATTAAAAAGCCTTGCAAAAGTCTATATAAATGAAATCAGTTTGCAATCGGTTTCTAAAACCATCATTTACAACTGTAGTCAATTCCAAAACATTCGTTATACAGGGTGATTTTTTAAGAGCTTGATAACTTTTTTTTTTAAAAAAACGCATAAAATTTGCAAAATCTCATCGGTTCTTTATTTGAAACGTTAGATTGGTCCATGACATTTACTTTTTGAAGATAATTTCATTTAAATGTTGACCGCGGCTGCGTCTTAGGTGGTCCATCCGCTTAGTCCAATTTTGGCATTTTCACGTTTTTGAGTAACAGAGACCCAATTGGTGCGAACGGCGACGAATCGAAAATTGGTGGTCATCATTAACACTGGCCGATACAGCTGCGATATTTTCTTCAGTTCGCACTCTACGTAAGCGTGTTGGTGGTTTAATGTCCAACAATGTAAATTTGGTGCGAAATTTAGTCACAATAGCCCGAATAGCCGCTTCAGTGGGTCGATTAAACTGACCATAAAATGGAAGCGCGCAATGAACTTTCTTAACAGAGCACGCATTTTGATAATAAAATTCAATAATTTGCAAGCGTTGTTCGTTTGTAAGACGATTCATGATGAAATGTCAAAGCATACTGAGCATCTTTCTCTTTGACACCATGTCTGAAATCCCACGTGATCTGTCAAATACTAATGCATGAAAATCCTAACCTCAAAAAAATCACTCTTTAGTTGATCGATATTTACGGAATCCATGTTGGCAAGACGACAAAAATGAGGAAACTTGGTGCAATAACATTACATTTGTTCTGTTTTTATTTATAATCTTAATCTTAATTTTATTTTTATTTTAACTTTTTATTTTTGGTTTTGTTTCTGTATTTATATTTTTATTTTAAATATTGAACAATTATTATTTAAAAAATATTTTTATTTCTATATTATCTATTTATTTTTAATATTATCTCTGTTTTCGTTTTTATTTTATTATTATTTTTATTTTTTTATAATTTTTTATTTTCATTTTTATTATTGAGAAATTTGGTTTTATTTTTATTCTTTTCTTACTTTTGTTTTTATAAATCTTTTTATTTTTAATGTATTTGTTTTTTATATTTATGTTTCTTTCTATTGTTTTTTATTGTTGTTTTTAATTTTTATATTTATTTTTATTTTGAACAATTTTTATTTAAAAAAAATATTTTTATATTTATACTTATTCTTATATCTATTCTATCTATTTTTGTTTTTTTTTTTTTTAGTTTTATATTTAATTTTATATTTTTTCTGTTTTATTTTTACTTTTATATTTAATTTTAACTTTTTTCTGTTTTATTTTTACTTTTTATATTTATAAATTTTATATTTATTTTTGGTTTTATTAATCATTTATCTTTATCTTTTTTTCTGTTCTGTTCTTTTTTATTCTTATTCTTATTTATATTTCTATTTTTGTTTTTTTTTTTATCTTATTTTTATTTATTTTATTTTATTATTTATTTTTATTATTATTATTATCATTTTTACTTTTATTTTTTATTTTGTTTTGTTTTTGTTTTTTTATCTTATTTTGAAATATTGAAGACGAACAAATATTATTTAAGAAAATATTTTTATCTTTATTTTTTCACTTATACTTATTTTTTATTTTTCTGTTTTTATTTTTTCTGTTTTTATAGTTTTTGTTATAACTCTTACTCAGGTTTGAGATCATTTGTTTTTGTTTTCTTAAACAGAAAACAAAGTATTTAAAAAGATGTGTGTGACACATCGCTAGCTAGCAGGGCAGACGATCGTTTCAAGGGACACTACAAAACAGATGTTTTCTGTTTTTATTTATATTCTTAGTTTTATGTTATTTTTGGTTTTATAAATCTTTTTATTTTTTAATTTTATATAGTTTTTTGTTTTCATTTTTATTTTTTATTTTGCTTTTTATTTTATATTATAATTTTATTTTTACTTTTATTTGGATAATTTTTTTAGTTATTTCTATACCTATACCTTTATTTTTGTTCTTTTAATTTTTATATTTATATTTATTTTATTTTTGTTTATTTTTATTTTTGTACACATTCGTTTAAAAGCTATAAGAAACGAAATGTGGCCAATTTCTCACTTAGCACTTAATTTCTTCTTAAAAAATTAAATTTTCGTACTTCTAAAATAAGGGTCAAAATATATTTATTATACGATCCCAATTATTAAAATTATAATATATGTATATAATACATGTTTAAAAAATATTTTTATCCATAGATTATTTATATATAGACTTAGTTTTCTTCGTCGTAAAATAGTTAAAAATTAATCGAAATACTTTTTTTTATTTTTTATGGGTTATTTCATGCCAAGAAAATTAAAAAAGTGCTTTCTTTTCTCAATTCTTTGAGGCACTTTTCTAAACCACTGTATCTTTGTGAAAATTATATTTACATTTAATTTAACATATAATCTGCGGTTATCGGACTTTTATTTGCGAAATAAATTGAAATATTAATTTTTTTAAATGATTTTATAAATCAGGCTCTGGGGGTAATCACGGGAATACTCACGATACTGAGAAGTTACAATCGAAATCAATTTATATTTTCTGTGAAAGAAGTATAAATTCTCAACACAAATAAGTAGGATGTTGAGGTGACGTATATTGGAGTTAATTTGTTAGATTTTGAATATTTCTGTCTAAATTTATATAATTTTTACAATAAATAAAATCAGTTTTTGATCGTAACTTTCTTGATTTCGAATAACGTGATGTTTTACTATTTCCAAAACCTTGCGAAATATTTTCTTTTCTACGAACAGCATGTGAATATCAATAGTCTTTTAACAATGGCGTCACCTATGACACATGAACGATCGATGACTAGTTAATCGCTTTGCTGTTAAGTTGAAGCAAATTAAGCGCGCTGTCCCTAAATATGACTCATGGAGATCGATCACATGTTACTGCAATTAACCAACCATCCCTCGTTAATGACAAGCTCCCCCTAAAATCAATAACTACAATTGATCGTTAGTATTATTAACTTAGAGCCGCTGATGATGATTCACTTCCAGTTGGTGGCTGGTATTCAATTCAATTCAAATCCATTTTAATACCAAGACAATGATGTAGTACTCCCAACAATTGTTCGCTGGCTGGAAATGAACACATAAAAAAATTGTTTACCATACTCGTTAGACTTGAACATGGTCATTTATTACGACGAAAACACAGACAGAGGCAGCAAAAAAAATACATGCCATAAAATCGAAACGTTAAAGTTTTCACAGACGGGCGAACGGACGGGCTTCGGATGGACGGGCGGACGGACACATCTCGCCGGAATGCTAATACAAATCTGGAATAAGCTACAATTATTCGTTAAATACGCGCCCACTAATAAATTACGAAAACAAAACAAATCCCCCTCAAAACAGCAACCACAAGACCAGAGAGAGAAACAAATTAAATTCCAGTAGCGAAAACAAGCAAAAGATTTCAAAACCAATGAAACACACACTCAAACATAATGAAAATTCCCTTCCCATCTGTCTTGATGTGTGTGTGTGTGTTTGAATGGCAGGCCAGATTACGCGCATGCGTAGCGATGCCGCATAGAGCAGCACCCATGTTGCGCGAGAATTGGCAGCGTGACAACCGTATATTTCAGATCAATGGCTTTGCAAACACGAAAGCGACTACCAACAATCGCACACATGGAGATGATGTCATAAATCCCGTACACGTTACTCGTATTCGTTCGTACTCATATTCGCAGGGGGTACTAAATATTTAAGCCAGTGTTGAGCGAGTGAGTAGGGTTTGACTCACGCTCTATCACTTACCCTTACGAATTTATATTTATTTTAATTTTAATTTTTATTTTAATTTTAATTTTTATTTTTATTTTTATTTTTATTTTTATTTTTATTTTTATTTTTATTTTTATTTTTATTTTTATTTTTATTTTTATTTTTATTTTTATTTTTATTTTTTTATTTTTATTTTTATTTTTATTTTTATTTTTATTTTTATTTTTATTTTTATTTTTATTTTTATTTTTATTTTTATTTTTATTTTTATTTTTATTTTTATTTTTATTTTTATTTTTATTTTTATTTTTATTTTTATTTTTATTTTTATTTTTATTTTTATTTTTATTTTTATTTTTATTTTTATTTTTATTTTTATTTTTATTTTTATTTTTATTTTTATTTTTATTTTTATTTTTATTTTTATTTTTATTTTTATTTTTATTTTTATTTTTATTTTTATTTTTATTTTTATTTTTATTTTTATTTTTATTTTTATTTTTATTTTTATTTTTATTTTTATTTTTATTTTTATTTTTATTTTTATTTTTATTTTTATTTTTATTTTTATTTTTATTTTTATTTTTATTTTTATTTTTATTTTTATTTTTATTTTTATTTTTATTTTTATTTTTATTTTTATTTTTATTTTTATTTTTATTTTTATTTTTATTTTTATTTTTATTTTTATTTTTATTTTTATTTTTATTTTTATTTTTATTTTTATTTTTATTTTTATTTTTATTTTTATTTTTATTTTTATTTTTATTTTTATTTTTATTTTTATTTTTATTTTTATTTTTATTTTTATTTTTATTTTTATTTTTATTTTTATTTTTATTTTTATTTTTATTTTTATTTTTATTTTTATTTTTATTTTTATTTTTATTTTTATTTTTATTTTTATTTTTATTTTTATTTTTATTTTTATTTTTATTTTTATTTTTATTTTTATTTTTATTTTTATTTTTATTTTTATTTTTATTTTTATTTTTATTTTTATTTTTATTTTTATTTTTATTTTTATTTTTATTTTTATTTTTATTTTTATTTTTATTTTTATTTTTATTTTTATTTTTATTTTTATTTTTATTTTTATTTTTATTTTTATTTTTATTTTTATTTTTATTTTTATTTTTATTTTTATTTTTATTTTTATTTTTATTTTTATTTTTATTTTTATTTTTATTTTTATTTTTATTTTTATTTTTATTTTTATTTTTATTTTTATTTTTATTTTTATTTTTATTTTTATTTTTATTTTTATTTTTATTTTTATTTTTATTTTTATTTTTATTTTTATTTTTATTTTTATTTTTATTTTTATTTTTATTTTTATTTTTATTTTTATTTTTATTTTTATTTTTATTTTTATTTTTATTTTTATTTTTATTTTTATTTTTATTTTTATTTTTATTTTTATTTTTATTTTTATTTTTATTTTTATTTTTATTTTTATTTTTATTTTTATTTTTATTTTTATTTTTATTTTTATTTTTATTTTTATTTTTATTTTTATTTTTATTTTTATTTTTATTTTTATTTTTATTTTTATTTTTATTTTTATTTTTATTTTTATTTTTATTTTTATTTTTATTTTTATTTTTATTTTTATTTTTATTTTTATTTTTATTTTTATTTTTATTTTTATTTTTATTTTTATTTTTATTTTTATTTTTATTTTTATTTTTATTTTTATTTTTATTTTTATTTTTATTTTTATTTTTATTTTTATTTTTATTTTTATTTTTATTTTTATTTTTATTTTTATTTTTATTTTTATTTTTATTTTTATTTTTATTTTTATTTTAATTTTAATTTTAATTTTAATTTTTTTTTATTTTTATTTTTATTTTAAAGTTAAACAAAAAATAAAAAGTTAAACTTTTCCACTTCAACTTTTTCGAAGTAGAAAAATGAATGAAAAATAGAAATGAAGTCAATTTGAAATTTTCTTACTTCTACAATAACTTCGATATTTAAATAAATAAATAACCCTTCACCATAGCTTTTATAAAAATTTTTAAGGCAGTTATTCGCACTATTTAACCAATTAAATTAAAAAATGTGATTTAAAAAATTCTTTTGCGTCTACAAAGAGGGTCATAACTTCTATATTTGTCCATAGTTCTTTTATATACATACATTATTTTCTTCGTTAAAATGTTAACTATTAAAAATAAAAAAAAAATATATTTTTTATGGGTTTTTTATACCAGCAAAAGTTTTATAAAAAAAGAATTTTCTCAATTCTTTCGAGACTATTTGTAAACCACTGTTTCTTTGTGAAAGTGATATTCGCAACATTCGTCTACAAAGAGTATCATAGCTTCTACATTAATCCATAGATATATATAGACATTGTTAGCCTTTATAAAATAAAATACTTTTTTTCCGTTCCAGAGAAAAATTGTTTTTAAAAAAAAATATTATTTTTTATATTTTAAAATATTTTTTTATTTTCAAATATTTTTTAAATTTTGGGGGATGTTCCTAAACCAATGTTTCTATGTGAAAGTGTAATTTGTAAACATAATAATTTGTAGAATTTTTAATTTTAATTTTAGTAAATTTTTGTAAAAAAATATCAATAAAATTAAAAAAATATCCATCATTTTTTATCTATAAAATTAAAAAAAAAATATCCAAAAAATTGTTTGTTTTTTTCAGCAATATATAATATTTTTTCCGGCTTGGGCAAATTTTTTGTAGCACAGTGTTAATTATTACGCACTCGTGGCATTTGAAATATTTGAACTGCATAACTTAGCTATTCCATAACTATTCCAACTCTTTCGTATTAGTCTGCTAAAGCCAATTCTCGGCAAATTTCCGAGAGGGAGTTTCACATTCACTCAGAGACGCCACCAGAGTTGTTGTCTGACTGTCTATGTTTATTTATAAATTAACTTTTGTTCAACTTTGTTGGTTTTATGCTTTTTTTTTCTCTGCAAAAAAATAGTAATTTCTTTATTGTCTCGAGGTATGATGTGCGTTTGAATGATGTTATTGTTGTTATTGCTGGCTGTATTTGTTAATAGACCAAAAGAAGTCAGATTTTGCCTGATGATGTCATTATTTGTTAATAAATAACAACAACAATAAAAACAACGCACAAACAAACTTAACTGAACCCAAGCTCTCGAGTCAAGTCAAGTCTACTCAACTCAACCTATAAACAGAGAAGACAAAAAAAAAAAAACAAAAACATTAAAATAATGTAGGCAATGCCAGCGGCGTTACGACCGCCGGCTTTATTCAGATGTGTGGCACAGAGATGGGCAATCGTTGGTACATGATTTTGCAAAAAGTAACGGATATTAAGGGGAAAGTTATGGGGGTTATTAAGTGACTCATGTTGGTCCCTTTTGGCACTTTGAACTTGTGAGTGTTAATTTTGTTTTGAACTTTGAACGCGATCTTTTCAAGATATATTTCTTTAATGGAAATATTTCAACATCTCCGAAGTGATAGGAGATAATTTTAATTAAAAAATTTAAATATAAATTTTAATTAATTTATATCGACTTCGGAAACCATGGATAAATGTAGAAGTTATGACACTCTTTGCAGGCACAAAAGATTTTTTAAAAATAATGATTTTTTCAATTTTGTTAAACAGCGTGAAAAATTTCTTTAAAATGTGGATAAGAGAATATTAATTGTTTAAAATATTTTTTTTTCCAATTTTTCTTTTTTTTATGAGGAGACAGACAATTAAAAAAATCGACTTCCCCTCAATTTTGTTGCCTTTTCTATGTGAATGTGAAATTAGCAATATTTGTAGCCATCATAATTACGTATAATTAAACATATAAGCGAGTATTATCTGACTTTCAACGAAAATTGAAATTTTAGTAAAAAATATTAAAATTAAATTATCCAAAAAATTTGTCCTGTAGATTTTATGAATAATTTATGCCTCAATTCACACAAAAAATAAATTCTTAGTTTTCGGACACAATTTATTTTTATTTATTGCTTATATATTTATTTATATACTTTTTTATTTTCTTTATTTTTTTTTTATTTTAGTAAAAAAATAAAATTATCCAAAAATTATTTCGTGTTGATTTTATTAATCATTTATGTCTCAATTCACATTTTTTATTTATTTATTTTTTAATATTTATTTTTTTAATATTTTTTTTAATATTCATTTTTTGTTCCACAGTCTCATCAGCTTTATATTTAAATATTGCCCAATAACATTGAACAAACATATAGACCAGTGTAATCACAATGATATTTAAAAAGAAACCCATCCTTACCCAGGTTGTACAGCTCTGCTACAATTATTCAATAAGGGGCACCATGTTAATTTGAACATCATTCGAATACATACATTCACTCTTTAGTACGTTCGTACGTACGTACGTTCGCACTCAAGTACTAAAGCAATTTGGGATGGACCTATGTTTTTCTTTTTTTTTTTGGAATATCGATTTCAAATATTTCGCAGCAAACCCTTTTGTTGTGCTGTTGCTATTATTCTATTATTTTATGATTACTTTTAATTAACATCTTTTTTAAAAGCAATAAACAAGAATTCAACCAACCTATAAAATCCACAAACAAATTGAAAAAATTGTGCCAAAAACAATCCAACCCCTTCCCAAAAACGATCATTAATATTAATCATTTATAGTAGACATAACAAAGAGAATTTCACTGTTCCCTGGTTAGATAGTTCAAACAAACATGGGCTAGATGACTGACTGGCTTGACGTTCTATCATCATAATTGCAAAAGAAATAAAATGATATGAATATTGAAAGAAAGCAAAAACAACAACATAATAGAATGTATCCGATATCACTTTGGAAGATATCGTTCCAAAAACAGTAGTACGGAATGTAGTATACCTTAGGTTGGCGAGCGAATTTTGTGATTTTTTATTTTTT
Organism: Polietes domitor; assembly: GCA_947397865.1. NCBI lineage: Eukaryota > Metazoa > Arthropoda > Insecta > Diptera > Muscidae > Polietes > Polietes domitor. Next base: position 76,243,978 of record OX377621.1, on the reverse strand, counting down.
TAACAAATATTAAAAAATCGAAAAAAAAATAAAATTGTGTCCCAAAGCCAGTAAATTCTAGCATAAAATTGTCTAGGTATACTGAGGGTGCAATAAAGTAATCATTTCTGAAACTCTGCATGACTTCGGTGCTATAGCGTCATGCAGAGACCGAAAATTCGGATAGTGCTGAATCTCTGCATGCCTCGGTAGCAATAAAAGAACCAAATAAAAAAAATCGCACATACATTCTCGTCGCTCTTTTTATAATCAGATTGGTAGAGTGCGAAATTATCTTGAAAAGAGCCCCATGTTAAAATCCCGGCCGAAGTATTTTATTTTTTAACTAGGCATGCCATTATTGCAGCACAGTAATTACTCCAATTCGGAACATCGCCCACAAAAATCAGCGCTTAATCTGCTGAAAACGGATAAGAGGTTAGTTCTCATCTTGATAGCTTATTTCATCGTCAAATTTGTCTCCTTTGGGATTCACAGAACCCAGATTAAGTTATTTCTTACGAAGGGAATTTTTGTCTAATAAGTTCATGGAGAAATAACTGTATCGTGTTGAAAACCCAGCAGCCTACAGAGGAAATAACTTGATCGAATAACTGGAATTTGAATGTATTGCATTGAAAACACATAGAAAATATATATTAAAATCGATGGATAAGTGATTTCAATATTATATGATTTTTTCTAATTTTGTTTAGTGTATGCCAAACTCGTATATAAACTAACCAACATGAAATAATTCTCAAATGTATCATAATACTTCTGTCATAAATGATTGATCCATGATTGCTGGGAATGCTATGAAGGAACCTTTGATTAGAATAATATTTGAAGTGTTCAAAAAGAAAGACTCGGCAAATGAACGAGAATTGCTTCTTAGTTTACTATGCAAGTGTATTTTCGAAAGTTACTGAAGTATTTTTATGTATAAGTTCATTAATAATATTTTGAGGAACTTGTTATGAATATAAATACACTCACTAATTTAATTTGAAGGAATAAACACGCTTAAAATATCCTAACAATTATTCATTATTTTCTTTCTTAAAACCTAGGAATTTTTCAACCGCACAAGTATAAATTTACTCATGATTTTTTTTTTACTGATATTCGTCATAAAATTCTAAGACGATCTAGCCATGTCCGTCCGTCTGTCCGTCTGTTGAAAGCACGCTAGCATCTAAACGAATGGAGCTATAACGTACAAATTTTCCATAAATGCGTCTTATAGTCGTAGATCGGTTGGGATTGAAATGGGGCGAAATCGGCCCAAAGGGAAAAATTTTTCCCTCACAAGGACTAAAAATACCCATAATAATCCCTAATATTTTAGAGTATTTAAGCATACTTTTTGAATATGTCTGTTTATATTTGTTTGATATTTGGTACGCCCATTCCCACTATAACAAAAACGTGCACCATAAACTGATTCTTATTTGTAGGGGGTGAAATGGGGCAAAAAAGGGTTAAAAATGGTACATATTAAACGACAACAGCTAGAAACACGAAATTCGGTGTGTACATTCCTCTAATTGAGTAGATACATATGTAATATAAAAGTATTTTTTCCAAATTCGTACTTTTAAGGGGTAAAATAGGAATAGAGGGATAAAAATGGTACCAACCAAACGGCTGTACCTAGAATAATGAAATTCGGTGTATACATTCCTCTGATTGCATAGATAAGTAAAATACACGGATTTTTCAAAATTCTTACTTTTTGGGGATAACATGAAAAAGGGGATAAAAATAGTACCAATCTAATGACTACAGCTAGAGTCATGAAATTCGGAGTATACATTCCTCTGAGTGTGTAGACGCGGAAAATAAACTGATTTTTCGAAATTCGTACTTTTTGGGGTTAAAATGAAAAAGGGGATAAAAATAGTACTAATCAAATGACCGCAGCTAGAGTCATGAAATTCGGAGTATACCTTTCTCTGACTGCGTAGACACGGAAAATAGACGAATTTTTCGAAATTAGCACTTTCAAGGGATACAATGGTACATAGGGATAAGAATAGTATCAACTAAACGACTACAGCTAGAATGATGAAATTCTAATTGCGTAGAAACGTCAAGGGTGTAAAAGTGGTACCAACCAAATGGGCGCAGCTGGAATCCTCTGACTGCATAGACACGCAAAATAAAAAGTTTTTTTTTCCAAATTCGTACTTTTTCTTTTACGGCAAAAATTGGTTGAAGTTAGGTTATTTTGCACTATGTACGTCTGAAAATGGATTTTCAAAATTTGTACTTTTGGAATTAAAATAGAATGGAAATACAACCAACTGCAGCACCCACAATCTACCAATATTTATGGCTTTGAAAATATAAATATAAGAATATTTATTTTTTGAATTGACGTATTGGTAGCATTACCTTATAAGCGTGGTTTGAAATAATTAAAATATTATATTTATTTATAAAATTATTTTTTCGATATTTGTATTTGTTTTGATTTGGCTATATTATAAAAATTATATTTTCCTGTAATATTACTGCACTTCTACGACAAAACCGACAACCTCTGTGGAATGCAATCGATGGTTCGGCCCGGCCAAACTTAACCCCGTTTTTACTTGTTTTTGTTATTTTCTTAATTTCCCCCTCCACCCTAATGTACGTTGTTAGGCTGTCTGCCACACAATTGAAATGGGTTGAATTGGTTTACGAATGTTACCCCTCGAGGGATTTCATAACAAATGTTTTTTTTTCTAATTTTGAAGAATTTGTATTTTATTAGAAACAAATTGTCTGCTGCTGAGTGGTATCGCTGACGTCTGGCGAATGTCGTTAATGTGGTTAGTTCTTTTTAACGAATTTATGTTTTTATTTTTTTTTTTAATTTTTTTGTAGATGTCGACTACGTTTTTTGTTGGCGTTGTCATGTTGAAATTACGAATTGTTAAATATCAAACTATGATTGCATTTAACGGAAATTTGAAAAAAAAAACTCACACACACACGCAGTACACACACTCATACAAAACAAACAAATTAACGGAAATTTCATAAATATGGTATTTATCTTTACGACATTGTTGTTGGTGTTGTTGATGTTGTTGTTTTTTGTTATTTGTGAAGCTGTGTGTGGTGTTGAATTTCGAAAAAGGCGACAAACGATTAACATTCTAAAATAAAACAAATGTCATTTCGAGGGATAGAAACGATCCCAGCAAAAACTCTCATTACCAAGTAATGTGGGAAATAAGGAAAAAACCCGAAAACCTTCACTACTTATATTTCGGATCAGTTTCTAATTATTTTTATAAAGGGATTGGCAAAAAATAAGTACTTCCACGCACGCTTACAAAAAGTTACGAAATAAGTAGTTCCACGCACGCTAACGAAAATTTAATAAATAAGTACTTCTAAACGAGTTGTTAAATAAGTGGCCTCAGGAAGTTAAAAAATAAGTCATTATTGATAACTAGCCAAATAATGTTTTATTTGTTGAATTATATATTTTGTATCGACTTGTTAACAATCTGAATAAAGAATTTAGGGCTGTTTTTCTTTAAGCCTGGATAACAACAGCAGTGCTATTCTCTGACTCGCCATAAAAATGTAGAAAATTAATTTTTAAAACCTAAAGTTCTATGAAATTTAATTTGCCAATAACTACTTATTTAAACCATTATAAGGAAGTAATTATTTCATACTTCAAAATAATGCAGGGCGAGCTGTCATTACTAGGTAATGCTAAAATAATGGTAATGTCATTACCAAGTTTTTGCTGGGATTATACGGGCGAAATGGAGTTGCGGCAAATAGAAGGCAATAGACAAATGTGGTCTAGAAATGTTTCAGAAATTCCAAAGTTTTTCAAACAAAAAAACAGATTGAAAAGCGAATGCAACAATATCAAGAAAAATATCAAGAAAATTGAAAAAAAAAATGAGTTAACATTTTTCTTATCTTTTATATATAAAACTTGCACCTTAGGCCACTAAAACAATCCATTTTTTTTAATATTTTCTTGGAAACCACTCTTCCCATATATTTATTCAAAGTTCACCCTCCTACCAAATGGTGTGAAGTGCAAATATTCGTAAATCGTAAATTTATGTTATGTTTGCAAAAAGATTAGAAGAAAACAAATATAGCAAAACCTTGTTTGTCATTGAACCACAAAAATTCGAAATCTTATCTAATTGTCAGCAATTTTATGATTATTTTTTCTGTTTTTTGTTTGACTCAATTATATGCAATTTTTGGTGGTAATTTTGAAACGAAAAAAAAAATCACACTCATGCCATGATGGCCAACGATGAGGTAATTTTTACCAGCTTTTAATGGATTGTATTTTTTTATTTTTCTTTTTCTTCGATTTCTTGGTCGTGGTGTCTGTTCCGTCAAAAAATAAAATTCTATCTTTCTTTCACACGCAGAACGAAAATTACGATTTTACGTTTTGTCTGTGTTTTGAATTCCAAATTGGCTGGCAATTTATGCAAACTTTTTTCCCTCTACTCTTCTTAATGGAGATTTTATTTTATGATTTTATTTCTAATCAGGGTATCTGAATTCTTTCATCGGACGGACTGAAGACTAAAGACAATAACAAAATAAGATGAAGACGAAGACGAAGACGGAAAACATAAAAATGTCCATAAAAAACATTTAAATTTTTAAATTTAAAAAATTGACATGTTGACAGTTATTGTAATTTTATTATAAAATAACAGGTTTTACTATTTGACGGCACTGGAGCTGGTGGTGCTGCCTTCGCTGCTGCCGCCAATAATAATTTGTAGCTGTGGTCATTCCTTTGGTAATTTGGTTAAATGCTCCATTCGCCCGCCGCATTCATTCTTTTCTTTTTGTGTGTTTGTGTTATGCGTGCGCGTGTAAACCACATTTTACAAGTTCATAATTAATGAGATTTGTTTTGTGAGATAACCAACGATTTCTGGCTACTGTATGAGGGAGGCCAGGCCGTTGAAGATGAAGTTGGCTGTGGTTTCGTCGTTGGTGAATGATCGATAGCTGTCACACAAACCACGATGTCTCTAAACAGCAGAAGCAATTAAGCCATGGATTTTGAATATTAGTTATGTAAAATATTTTAAACAATGTGAGAAAATCAGTTTTTCCAAGATTTTACCATTTAAACTTTAACTCCAGAGATAATCAATATCTCTAGCCAATTTGTCCTAAAACTGTGATAAACTAATGTAAAAATAAAAATAAAAATAAAAATAAAAATAAAAATAAAAATAAAAATAAAAATAAAAATAAAAATAAAAATAAACATAAAAATAAAAATAAAAATAAAAATAAAAATAAAAATAAAAATAAAAATAAAAATAAAAATAAAAATAAAAATAAAAATAAAAATAAAAATAAAAATAAAAATAAAAATAAAAATAAAAATAAAAATAAAAATAAAAATAAAAATAAAAATAAAAATAAAAATAAAAATAAAAATAAAAATAAAAATAAAAATAAAAATAAAAATAAAAATAAAAATAAAAATAAAAATAAAAATAAAAATAAAAATAAAAATAAAAATAAAAATAAAAATAAAAATAAAAATAAAAATAAAAATAAAAATAAAAATAAAAATAAAAATAAAAATAAAAATAAAAATAAAAATAAAAATAAAAATAAAAATAAAAATAAAAATAAAAATAAAAATAAAAATAAAAATAAAAATAAAAATAAAAATAAAAATAAAAATAAAAATAAAAATAAAAATAAAAATAAAAATAAAAATAAAAATAAAAATAAAAATAAAAATAAAAATAAAAATAAAAATAAAAATAAAAATAAAAATAAAAATAAAAATAAAAATAAAAATAAAAATAAAAATAAAAATAAAAATAAAAATAAAAATAAAAATAAAAATAAAAATAAAAATAAAAATAAAAATAAAAATAAAAATAAAAATAAAAATAAAAATAAAAATAAAAATAAAAATAAAAATAAAAATAAAAATAAAAATAAAAATAAAAATAAAAATAAAAATAAAAATAAAAATAAAAATAAAAATAAAAATAAAAATAAAAATAAAAATAAAAATAAAAATAAAAATAAAAATAAAAATAAAAATAAAAATAAAAATAAAAATAAAAATAAAAATAAAAATAAAAATAAAAATAAAAATAAAAATAAAAATAAAAATAAAAATAAAAATAAAAATAAAAATAAAAATAAAAATAAAAATAAAAATAAAAATAAAAATAAAAATAAAAATAAAAATAAAAATAAAAATAAAAATAAAAATAAAAATAAAAATAAAAATAAAAATAAAAATAAAAATAAAAATAAAAATAAAAATAAAAATAAAAATAAAAATAAAAATAAAAATAAAAATAAAAATAAAAATAAAAATAAAAATAAAAATAAAAATAAAAATAAAAATAAAAATAAAAATAAAAATAAAAATAAAAATAAAAATAAAAATAAAAATAAAAATAAAAATAAAAATAAAAATAAAAATAAAAATAAAAATAAAAATAAAAATAAAAATAAAAATAAAAATAAAAATAAAAATAAAAATAAAAATAAAAATAAAAATAAAAATAAAAATAAAAATAAAAATAAAAATAAAAATAAAAATAAAAATAAAAATAAAAATAAAAATAAAAATAAAAATAAAAATAAAAATAAAAATAAAAATAAAAATAAAAATAAAAATAAAAATAAAAATAAAAATAAAAATAAAAATAAAAATACAAATAAAAATAAAAATAAAAATAAAAATAAAAATAAAAATAAAAATAAAAATAAAAATAAAAATAAAAATAAAAATAAAAATAAAAATAAAAATAAAAATAAAAATAAAAATAAAAATAAAAATAAAAATAAAAATAAAAATAAAAATAAAAATAAAAATAAAAATAAAAATAAAAATAAAAATAAAAATAAAAATAAAAATTCATAGTATATTTTTTTAAATATGTATGTAATCTTCGAATGTTTCTTAAATGAAATCGGCCCAGAGGGAAAAAATTTCCCTAACAAGTACCAAATGGGACGAAAAGGGATAAAAATGGTACCAACGAAACAATCCAACAAACAGCTAGAAACATGAAATTCGAAATGCACACCCCTCTAATTGCGTAGACTCGTAAAATAGATGTTTTTTTTTTCAAAATTCGTACTTTTAAGGGACTCAATTGGAAAAGTGGGATAAAAATGGTACCACCCAAACTGCTGAAGTTGAAATCACGAAATTCGGTGTATACATTCTTCTGACTGCGTAGACGAGAAACATAAAGGCAATTTTCTAAATTTGTACTTTTTAGAGGTAAATGACGCGAGAGGGGATACAAATAGTGCCAACCAAACGGCTGCAGTTAGAATAGTTCGGTGTGTGTATTGCTCTGACTGAATAGACCCGAAAAATAAAGATATCTTTCGATATTCGGTGTGAAATTGGTACCAAGCAAAGTTTGAAATAGTAAACAAAAACCGTAATGTTCAAACACACTTCTATGTAAAGTCTATAGCCGAAATTTGGATTTTCATTTTGTGGGCGGAGTGGGCGTGGCAAAAGTGTTTTTGAGAGCTAGATGGCTGAAAATTGGTACATATATATTACTGACCACGAGAAAGATCAATTTGATGCCGAAATTTGGATTTTCGTTTAGTGGGCGTGGCTATAGTGTTTTTTAAGCTAGAAGGCTGAAAATTGGAACGTATATATTACTGACCACGGGAAAAAAGTGTTTTTTAGCTAGAAGGCTGAAAATTGGAACGTATATATTAAAAACCACGATAATATTAATATGAATCCTGATTTTAATTTTACCATTTATATTTTTTTGCCTGGCGAAGCGGGCGGGTTTCAGCTGGTATTCATTATGCCACATGTTGATATTTAATTTACTTTTTCAATATTGTAATTTCTCGATTATTTCTATCTAAATTTGTGTATAAAAGGCAAATCAATTCACATCGAACAATAGAAGCGAGCATTTGTAGTTACAAGCGAAGGTGTCTTCTAAATAAAGAGTGAAAAAGTATTTTATAAAACCTTCGATCTTAGGAAGAAGATTGTTTCACGAGAGTAATTATTGGAAATTAAGTTTTTAACATTTACAAAATTCTATTGTAATTTATTGATAATTCATTTATTTTCTTTCTGTTTTCTCTTTTTAGGTAAGTTTTTAATCATTCGTTGTTCATCTTCATGTTGCGTTGTAAGTAAATATTCTCAGATACTCTTTAAATATTTCTATAAATTATTTCAATTCCAACAATAAAAACCCATGACCAATTTGTATTTTTTTGCCTAAACATGATAACAATAAACAATCAACATCAATTTGCATTAAAATCCATATTTGGCATTCTTAAATGAATCTCGAAACTGAAAATAAATACATTTGCTCGAGTATATGGCTCAATCACAGCAAAAGTTATCAGGGTTGCGTGACTGTTTATTTTTGACCTCTAATAGATACTTTTGGAAAATTGACAAATAAAAAAATAAAAAATACATTTAGATTTTTTCTAAGCATATTAGAAACTAAGGAAATAAATTTTACCATGAAGATATAATCAAAAATCACTTAATCGCTTTCAATTAAAAAATATATACCTCAATTAAAAATTAACACGATTTGACCCCGTAAAAACGCTCAATTAATATATTAATTAATTCAATTCAATATAGAAATAAATTCGTTTATTTTTAATTGATATAAACAAACACATAATAAAAATCAATTTGCAGAAAATATTAAAGCGGCGTTCTTTGTTGAAATAGCAATAGTGTCGTGAAACTCTTGTCCTATTACGCCGTACGACAATTTTTAAAAAAAGTCGTTACTCTTGTACCAAATGATGTACTTGTGAAACAGGATTTTATTGTTTTTTTGTTTTTTTTTTTTTCATATCCCCATCCTGTTGCCCCTTCACAGGACTTCAAAATTCCAAAGAATAACATTTTTCAAAAATTATTTTAAATACTTTTTCACACCCTATGGTAACGGTATTAGTGGCAAATTAAAGAGGAGAATATTCGCTAAAAATACTTCAAATAACATACTTCTACCTGTATTAACAATGCAAAAAAATGTTAAAAAAAACTATTCAATATAAAGAATGAAATGAAACGAAGAAATCGGTATATAGTTTATTTAAGAAAACTTAAGAAATCGGTGCGTTTTTGTCCAGCAAACAATTAAACAATTTTTAACCATTTTTCATCTTTGGCAATATTTTTGCTCAATATTTTGTTTGGTAACCATACCGCATGTACATTTATCCAATACAAAAAAATACATACCAACAAAACAAATTCGTGTATTTTTTGAAAAAATATAGAAAAATGGATTTTTCATCATTTTGCCGAATTTTAAGTATTTTTATTGGGCAATTTTATTTAGAACACATTTTCCCCATTTTAGGAATTTTTGGAAAAATATGGAAATGTAACACATTTTGTTTTTAAAAGTCCGAGTTATTGAAGTTTTCGCTAAAACATAATTGTTACAAAAAATACAAGTTTTGGTCATTACAGTTCACATCACATCTCTCATAATTTTTTAATTGAGGACCAATAAAAATTCAAAAAATTTACCAAAACGGATAGAAAATGGTAAAAAAATGCCAAAAAGGCATAACGACAATTTTAATAAAAATTCCCAATTTTGGAACAAATTTTCCCCACTTTGGGAGTTCGGGTATTTTTGTGGTAAAATATGGAAATATGGATTTTTCATGATTTTTTATTATTTTGACGAGTTTTAAGTATTTTTATTGGTAATTCCTGTTCACATCACATCTCTCATAATTTTACGAATTGAGGCCCAATAAAAGTACATAAAATTCATCAAAATAGATAAAAAAAAAATGGCACGACGTCCATTTTACTAAAAATTTCCAATTTTGGAACAAATTTTCTCCCACTCTGGCAATTCGGGTATTTTTCTGGAAAATCAATTTTTAATAATTTTTATCATTTTGACGAATTTTAAGTATTTTGATGGGACCACAATTCGTAATTCGTGAAGATTTTGGATGTGTCTGCTAAATTTCAACAATTCAGATTCCTGGTCTATTCGAAAAATAATATCACTTCACAGATATTTCTACTTCATTCTTGTATACATTACACTGTATTCTCCATCACATTCCTGATCACACTCCCCAAAAGATAGTCTGGGTAGACATTTAAATTTACAGAGCGGTCTATCTTGGTGATTAATGTCCCACAAAATCAAAAGAAATGAAGAAACCCTTTGTTTTAATATTGAATTTCAAATTTACCTCTAAATTTATTTAGTTTGTTCATATTTTACTTCTTAAGAGGGAAAATTTGAAATGGTTGTTAATACTAAACTTAAACTTAACGAATATTCTCCTCTTTAATTTGACATTTATACCGGTATCATCGGGAATAAATAAGTATTTAAAATTTTAAAAATAACTAAATTTTAAAAATTGTATCTTTTGGAATTTTGTAATCCTGTGACCCTTCATGAAAAAAATAAAAAAACAATAAACTTCATTTTTCCTATAGTTTCACAAGTTCAAGTGTAATATGTACTGTCGGACGGTGTTATATAAAAGCGATGTATTACGATGTACATTACGTTTTCTTTCCCCTAAATGGTCTATTTAATATTGTATTTTCTTAAGCTATACTAAGAGCTTAAGAGTAGCTTAAAATACATAATATTTTCATTAGTCGATTAAAGCAAGTCTTCTGTCTGTCCGTCAATTTCTGTGGTTTTCTATGGTCATCACGATAACTTCTGCAAAAAATGATTAAATATATTCAAGCAACTTAAGCCGCCTGAAACTGGTTTCTTCTTTTCTAATTCATTTGTTAAATAATTATACATTTGCCGCACATAAATGGGTCTTCTTTTGATTGCCACCCACACAATATTTTAATTTGTTTCTTTTCAAATATAAGCACTTAAATATCAGATAAATCTACATTTAGCTGTGTCATTTTGTTCGATTTTTTAAAAATTTCTTTGGAAATGTTACTGGTTGTTTCCATAATCGTTGGCAAAAATTTGTTATGCAATAAGATTTTATTATTAATCCTTACCTTAAAATGACATTGTCATAATAATGAACGAACAAGTACACTAGAATACAGGCAAAGATTTTTTTATTTTTTTTTTAACAAAAATTACTTTCTCTATTGGAAAAATTAAAAAATATAACATTTTACATTTATCCATAGATACATTTTCCGGCATTTCACGATTTAAAAAAATAAGGAATTGTAGACAGTGTAATTTTAGAAAAATTGTAACTTTTTGCGGTGTGAGATATAAATATTATTATAGTTTCAAACAAATTTCTTCTAGTTCTACAGAAAATTGTCAAATCTAAAAGAATATTTTTTTCAAATTTTTATTTTTTATTTTATAAACTAAAAATATATTTTTTATTTATTATAAAAATAAAAAATGTACCTTTACTTTGTCGCTTTATAGAAAATTATACTTATTTGAAAATTTTCTTAAAAAGCGGAGAGAATGTGCTTCACATGAAATTACTTCATAGTTATTCTTCACAAATACTTGGTTTTCATTTTTGAGATGCCCTATGAAAAAAATAATAAAACTTACACTTGAAAAAAAAAAAACAAGAAAATCTTTGAATAAATATAGAGGTTGTGGTCTATTCAGAGAACATAGAGGTAACTTTTTTAATTTTCTAATAGAAAGTAATTTTTATTGAAAAAATATAAATAAAAGTAAAATCAAAATTTTTTGTCGCACCGCACCTTCCAGTCTTTTTCTTAAATTTTTCTGATGTTTTCGATTTTTTTTTCGACTTTAGAAGGCCATGAAGGCAAACAAGAAAGCAAAGCATAGGTTGCAGCTTAAGTTTGTATATATAGGGTGTTTTTTATTGAGGTATAGAACTTCGAATTGAAATAAAACACAAGAAAATCGTTTTAATGTCCATCAATTTGGCTTTATTGGAAGGATAATTTTATGCCATTAATGTTTAAATATGATTTCGGGCATGTGGCCGCCGCGGCTGGCTCGAATATAGCCAATTCTACAGGTCCAATTTTCAACCACTCCAATTGCTGTGCACGGTGGCGAATCGATTCATTCGGGTCCTCTTCAACACTTTGCTCTACAGCGGCAATTGTTTCTTCGGTGCGCACTGTTCGACGTCTCTGCGGATGCGTATTATCACATAGAGTAAACGTAGTGCGAAAACGATCCATGGTTATCCGAATTAATTGCTCTGATGGACGATTATGTCGACCATAAAATGGACGGAGCTTGCGGTGAACTTCGCGAACTGAACCATTACTTTCGAAATAAATTTGCACGATTTGCAAGCGTTGTTTTTTTGTCAACCTGTTCATGATGAAATGGCAAACCAAACTAAATATTAATCACTTGACAGCTGACAAAATGGCCACCAGTTAAAAAAGTGATGCCAACTTAAAGTTCTATACCCCAATAAAAAACACCCTTTATGATGATGCGCCATTTATTTTTTTATTTTTTCTTTTCCGATTGTTTTAAACAATTTTTTTCGATTTGAAATAGCAACTCCCGATTTCAATTTCATTTATCGCAATTTGATAGGGAAATTCTAAATTTCATTTGACATTTTTCCAATTGAAATGGAAAGTTCAATTAGAATTTTCTCAGAATGAAATAAAATATTCTCAATTTCATTTGATATTTCTCTATTTGAAATGGAATTTCTTAATTCAAATCGGAATTTTCTAAATATTTTGAATATTCATTTCTTATTGAGAAAATTCAGAATTTCATTTGATATTTTTCTATTTAAAATGGAAATAATCCGTTTCAATATCAAATACATATTCTCCATTTTAATATGAATTTTCATAATTTAAAAAAGAAATTCTAAATTTCAAATGCAATTTTCTCAATTTAAAGTGGATTTTTTCTCAATTTCGATTGAAATTTTTACAATTTTAATTAGAATTTTCTTAATTTCAATTGGTATTTCCCCAATTTTAATTGATTTTTCCTATTTTAATGGAATTTTCTCAATTTTAAGCGATTTTTACCAATTTAAGTGGAATTTTCCCAATTTTAATTAGAAGTTTTTCAATTTTAATTGGAATTTCCCAATTTCATTTGCAATTTTCTCAATTTCAATTGTTTTTTTTTTCAATTTCAATTGAAATTTTCTTAATTTTAATTGGGATTTTTCTCAATTTTAATTTGATTTTTTATAATTTTAATTAGAATTTTCTTAATTTCAATTGGAATTTTCTCAATTTTAAATGATTTAATTTGATTTTTCCCAATTTAAATGGAATTTCCCAATTTCGATTGGAATTTTCTCAATTTTAAATGATTTTTACCAATTTAAATGACACTTTCCCAATTTTAATTGGAAGTTTTTCAATTTAAATTGAAATTTTCCCAATTTCATTTGCAATTTTCTTAATTTTAATTGGAATTTTCCCAATTTCATTTGCAATTTTCTTAATTTTAATTGGAATTTTTCTCAATTTCAATTTTCTGAATTTCAATTAGAATTTTCTTAATTTCAATCAGAGTTTTCTTAATTTCAATTGAAACTTTCCGTATTTCAATTGGAATTTTCTAAATTTATATTACTATCAATATAAATCACAATTAACCATTGGAATTGTGAGGTCGTCTCTCACATGTGGGGCGATGACGAATCTAGAGCAAAGTATTTCTAGGTATTCGAGAATAGGTGAGATTGTTTCGTCCATCTCTAAATTAGATATCAACTTCTGGAACACCATTCCTATTCATGTTGTCATCCCTGTCGCTACAGGGCTGTCAAATCAATTTTCGAACAGACACCCCTGCCAAATAACGTCTTGTTTCGAGTTTAACTCTTTTTATTTTTGTTTTTTATTTCGGATGTGAAACTTTTAAAATTCTCACATTTATGAATGCATACCTTCAGGCTAAAAAATGAAAAATTAATGAAGCGAGGGCCCTGCAAATATTCTTATCATTTTTATATCGCCGATGATAAGAAATTAATCGTTTTAACTTTTTAGCTTCAGTCTTATTTTGTTTTTATACATTTATGACTGTTGCGAAGGAACGACGACGACGACGTCGTTGAGTTGTATACAAATATTTGCATTCTGATGTACTGAAATTCAGAGGAACCGAACATATGCGTATGTCCATAAATACAATATGTTATTGTTGTTTCTGTGCTAACAGAACAATAGCAGCAATTAATATCAATAATCCATACATATGTAAATGTATCAGTTTTTTTTTCTTCAGCATGTAAAGGTAGCTGCTATAAAGCAATGATTTTTTATCAGACCGTCAACGGCCATCAGACTATTTATAGCCGGGGTGATAAAATCCATAAGTAGAGTATTCAAATAGAGGAGGTATCTTTAGGTAAAACCCGGTTTCCGGTTTAATCAATATTGGACATTATTTAAAAAAATATATATATTTTTCAATGGCTTCGATTTAGATTAATTACATGTGAAATTGAAAATTTCTTAGGTTCTCCGCTTTTAATTAAAGTTTGCAAATTTATACTTCTGCTTAAGAGAAATAGAACTGCATTTCACGAAATTGTAGGGTGGATCGAAAATCAGTATTATTGTAGTAAGGTAATTTAAAAAAAAATCTTTAATTTGTTCTCCTACCAGAAATGGAAGTATAATTTCTTTGGCGAAATTCAAGGATAATGTTTCAAGTTTAATATAAAATTATTCAATCTTATAAATATATTTATATGTCTTTTTTATTTTTTCCTTAATTCCCTTTAATTTTCCCTTTTATTAAAATTTTTATAATATTTCTGTATTTGCAAGGAAAATTCTCTATTTCAAAATGAAATAAATATTCTATTTTTTTATAGAATATTTCCTACTTTCAATGTTCTCAAGTTCTATTGAATCTTTCATATAGAAATTTTTAATTTTCACAATGTTAAATTAAATTTCTTAAATATTTCAGTTTTCCGTGAATTTTCTCAATTAGACCAATTTGGCCCATTTACAATACCATCAACAAATTCTTTGTCGTAGTGCTATGCATTTTGACTTTCTAAACTCGAAAACGATATTAAATTTAAATGAAGAATGTAAAAAGGATTAATTGATGTTTTTTTATTTTTTTTTTTTAAACTCCAATCTTCGCTGAAGGAAAATATTTTTAATCTTATTTTGAATTAAAGTTAACAAAAAATTGCATTCTATAGATGCAAAATGGTCTTGAGCCAGGACAATATCCCAGTTCAAATCAAATATTGATTACAGACAAAAAAAAATACAAACGAAAAAACTAAAACAAATGAGCGTTGGCACGGCAGATGTTTTTCTGGGTAACTATACCTGCATATACACATACTTACATATGCAACTCAATGAGATGCTTGTAGGATGGCATGTGTGCTTTATTACTTGGTGCGATTTTTTAAACGCAAATTCGGCAAGTGAGTTGTGATTCTCGTTCGTTTGTGGGAATCATCTCCTTATAGAGGCCGGGTTTGATGTTGAAAAGTCGCTGCGAAGCCACTTGAAAAGACTTTTGACATGGTCGAAATCATGATCGTGGTAGTCTGCAGCCAAGTAATAAATGTCACCATGCCATTTGTAAATAAATTTGCATTCTATTGAATATAGATGCAAAATGGTCTTGAGCCAGGACAATATCCCAGTTAAAAAAAAAAACTTTTTTGCTGGCAAAAAAACATAAAAAATAAAAATAATATTTTGATTTTTAAACGTAGACGCAAAAGAATTAAATCTTTTTTTATTTTTAGGATAATTAGCTCTAAAAACCTCTAGGCAAAATAGAAAGCTTCATATTTTATTATAGCTGGCATCTGAACGAAGAAAACAAGTTTTATTTGAAGATAGTTAAATGTTATGGCACTTCAATTCAATAAAAAAAACTTAAATAAATGACTCACGATTTTTTGTAACTCCTTTATTTTTACAATATACAATGTCATATATTTATCCATACATTTCAAATATATCTTTATTCCATACATTTTCTTCAAATAGGGCATGTTTTCTGCGTTAGGAATCCAGCTATTTTAAAATATTAAAAATATTCTTGTACCTAATTTTTTGCGCTGTTTAATAAAAAATAAAAAATCACGAACAACTTCTATTGCGTTTATAAAAAGTGCCATAATTTCTACATTTATTCATAGGTCTTTAATATATTAACATTGTTAGAATATTAGCTATTGAAAAATAAAACAGAATATTTTTTCCAATTTTTTTTCCAATTTTTTTCTTCTATTTTTTATTGAGTTTTTCGCCCCAGGATTTTTTTTTTTGAAAAAAAAAAATATCAATTTTTTCTCAACTGCTCCTAAACTACTGTTTCTATGTGAAAATGAAATTGCAAAAACGAAACAAAATAAAAAAAATACGTTTTCTATTTTTTAACGTCGTGCCAGGAAGTTAAGATTTTTTTCTCTCTTTATGAAGACTGTTTCTAACTCTATGTGACAATGAAATTTGCAAAAAAAAAAAGAATAAAATAAAAAAATATTTGTTTTCACATTTTCTTTCTATTTTTAATGTCGCGCCATCAAATTATGAATATATAAAAAAACTATTTTTCTCAAAATGAAATTCTTAAAGATGATTTTTTTTTTCAAAAAAATCAATTTTTTTTATAAAAACTGAATTTTCTCTCAACTGCTCCTAAACTAGTTTCTCTATGTGAAAATGAACTTTGCTAAAACGAAACAAAATAAAAATACTTTTTTTCTATTTTTTAATGTCGGGCCAGGCCAGCAAATTATGATTGTTTGTTTCAAAAAAAAAAATAAATTTGTTTCTCAATTTTTGGAGACTGTTCCTAAAATAATGTTTCTATGCGCGCAACTGAAATTTGCAAAAACAAAATATTTTTTTCCATATTTTCTAAATAATTTATTTTCTCAATTTATAAAGACTGTTGGGAACTATCAAAAAAGCAAAAATTAAATATTTTTTAATTGTTTCCATTTTTTAATGTCGCGTCGTTTTCGAAAAAAAAATATTTTTTCTCAGTTTTTCCTCAACTACTGCCTCGACATGAAAAAGAAATTTATTTTTTTTAGTTTTTAATGTGGTGCTTCAGACACGAAAAAATCGAATTTTTTTGAGACTCAAGAGAACATTTCTTTATCAAAATATAAAAATAATTAATTTCCTTAATTAAAATTAATTTTTTTCTGAAATTTTTTTGAGATTCAAGAGAACATTTCGTTATCAAAATATAAAAAAAAATTCCTTAATTAAAATTAATTCATTCAATTATTTGTTTATATTTGTATAGAGAAAAAATGAATAAAAAATTAAGTATCTCATTTATTTGTTTATTTCAAAAATTTGTTTATTACAAATTATCCTTCTTTTAGCTCTCAGGGCTATATTTTAGAAGTTATGGCAAATTAAATATTTGAGAAATGTTCTGGATTTTTGGGTGATCACAAATTATACTTTTTTTAGCTCTCAGGGCTATATTTTAGAAGTTATGGCCCATTTAATATTAGAGAAATGTTCTGGATTTTTGGGTGATCTCAAATTATCCTTCTTTTAGCTCTCAGGGCTATACTTTAGATGTTATGGCCCATTTAATATTTGAGAAATATTATGGATTTTTGGGTGATCACAAATTATCCTTCTTTTAGCTCTCAGGGCTAAATCTTAGAAGTTATGGCCCATTTAATATTTGAGAAATATTCTGGATTTTTGGGTGATCACAAATTATCCTTCTTTTAGCTCTCAGGGCTATATCTTAGAAGTTATGGCCCATTTATGTTTTCCAACTAATTCTGTATTTCTGGTTGATCACAAATTATCCTTCTTTTAGCTCTCAGGGCTATACTTTGGAAGTTATGGCCCATTTAATATTTCGGACACATTCTGAATTTTTGGGTGATCACAAATTATCCTAATTTTAGCTCTCAGGACTATATGTTAGAAGTTATGGCCCATTTAATATTTGAGAAATATTATGGATTTTTGGGTGATCACAAATTATCCTTCTTTTAGCTCTCAGGGCTATATCTTAGAAGTTATGGCCCATTTATGTTTTCCAACTAATTCTGTATTTCTGGTTGATCACAAATTATCCTTCTTTTAGCTCTCAGGGCTATATTTTAGAAGTTATGTCCCATTTAATATTTGGGAAATATTCTGGATTTTTGGGTGATCACAAATTATCCTTCTTTTAGCTTTCAGGGCTATACTTTAGAAGTTATGGCCTATTTAAAATTTCGGACACATTCTGGATTTTTGGGTGATCACAAATTATCCTTATTTTAGCTCTCAGGACTATATATTAGAAGCTATGGCCCATTTAATATTTGAGAAATATTCTGGATTTTTGGATGATCACAAATTATCCTTCTTTTAGCTCTCAGGGCTACATTTTAGAAGTTATGGCCCATTTCAAAAAAAACATCTAATCATTTTGTTTATTTTTGTTTCTTACACAGAAAAAATGATAATATCAATTAAAGTATTGATCGCCTCAATTAAAAATTAATCATAATTAACAAATAATGATAATTATCTCAATTAAAATTAATTGATTTTTTTGATGTTTTTAAACAATAATTTAATATTTTTAATATTATTCGAAAAGTGAAAATCTGATCAGTTCAGTTTCTTAGGGGCAGCATTTAGACCGGAAATGGGTTGTCTTTACGAGAAGACCTGTTTCCGGTTTCCACTAAAGTGTCAAATTTTTGTCCTTAGCATATGGATGCCTCATCATCCGTACCAGGAAATCATTTTCACTCTCAATGTTGCTATCCCACTTCACATCTGCGTTTTATATAAATCAAAATGTTTTTTGATTTTAAGAACTCGAGAGCAGTAAACTTCCGTTTTACGGCCTGTCCTATGGGCAGACAACATCCTTGTTATTTCAAAATGATCAAGCGGACGGGTGGCGGACTACTGGATGTATGCATGCCACATGTTCAGTGTCAAGTGTACAAAAAACACACACGCACACACATTGTGCGTTGCGCATCGGTTTCGTTTTGTTTACAATTTAAAAATAAAAATAACAACGATGCACAAATCTGTTGCATCTGGCTGGCTGGAAATGTGCAACCAACCTACTTGACGATGATCCGCAGCACCTAAAATGCATGTTCTTCTTCTTCCTCGAAGTAATGAATCTCCGTGTGTACCGCTATGTACACCTAAATATTTTCATATGCCTCAGACTCACTCGACTCTTTTTTACTGCCCATAGACAATGTGTTAAATTTAAGATGCGGACGGACGGACCCTGCGTTACATTGCTGGGAGGGATCGCAGACCGCGCAAGTGCAGCGACCTTTTTTTCTGTTTGTTTTCCCCCGTGACTTGTGTTTGCACCAAGTGTCTATTCTTGTGTCTTCAGTTGGGTTCAGTTGAGTTGTTTGCCTTTGTCTCCATCTCGGCTGGATTCATTAGCATGAACTTGATTTTGTTGTTGTTGCCGCTGTTTGATTCATGTTGCAGTTGCATTTCCCTTTGATGGCCATGATGCCGGGAACAACCCAACCAGTGACTCTATTTTTAGTCCAAGTCCATTGGATACTTCTTCGGAGAATGTCTTGTTTATGTTTTGTTTTTTCTTCTTCTTCTTCTTTTTCTTCTAAATAACGGTTTGCCGGAGTTTGTTTTCAATATTTTCCTTTCCATGGCTGATAGATGTACAATCACTCTCTATCTCACTCGCCAACTTCTTGTACAGCTTCACACACACTTGTCTATCTATGTTGGGGGGCATCCAGAAATAGAAAGAAGAGACCTGGAAATATGGCGTTGATTTTCGTCAAGAGTTTGCACCGTTCCTTGTTCTTTTAATGAGGCAAGACAAAGGCACAAATTCTTAGTGTAATAAAATTGTGTGTGAAATACTAGGGTGGGGTGAGGATTTCGGATTTAAAAATCGGATCAAATGTGGTCGGCTACCCCCGACCACGGCAAAAGTAGGATATCCGAGGTCCCAAGATCTCACGGTAAGAAAAAAAGGTCACCACGTTATTGATATCCCGCTTAGTTATCGGACGTTGAAGTTTAAAAAAATCGAAAAAATAGATATTTCTTTGTCGTAAAAAGAAGTCTATATGAAAAAATTAAATAAAAAGAGAATACGATTTTCGATAACTGTTTTAATTTTCGAAGCATCAAAATTTGAAAATTAAAAAAAAACGATATTTTTAATTTTTTTATTATTTTATTATTATTAGCTTATTTTAACACATTGAGTGCCAAGCGGTTTTGACGCAAATCTTCCCAGGAGGCCAAACATTTTTTGGGCTATAAGTAAAAGCAATCACTGTCGTACGTAAATGTACGACGTGGCACCCCACGACGGGTTAGGTATCGTACGGAAACGTACGACGTGGCACTGAATGTGTTAACGAAAAACTAAAAAAATGGGGTAAACGATAACGTTCGAGTTATCGAAACTAAAAATATCGGAAAATCCTGTATTATATATAAATCTGAAAAACAGGCAGAAAAACACGGAAAAATAAAAAAAACTATCTTAGTTATCGGAAGGTCAAAATTGAAAATTAGTAAAAACTATTTTTTATTTTTAACTCATTTGAATAAAAACACGAAAATCTGGTCAATTTTTGGATAACTTTCGAGATATCGAAACTAAGAGTATCGGGAAATGCCGTCTTTTATAGAAAATTTAAAAACAGACAGAAAAGGTTAAGTAAAAATTTTCGAAATCGATAACTACCTTAGTTATTCGAACATTGCAATTTAAAAAAAAAATTGTTTATTATTTTTAGCTAAATTGAATAAAAAAATCAGGAATATCGGACAAAAATGTTCGATGACATTCATGTTATCGAAACTAAAATTATCGGAAAATGCTGACTTTTATAGAAAACTTAAAGACAGACAGAAAAGTAAAGTATTTTTTCGATGTTCGCGAAAAAATAAAAAAATTGATAAATCTTAGTTATCAGAACATCAAAATTGCAATTAAAAAACGATTTTTGTTTATTATTTTTAGCTAATTTGAATAAAAAACGAAAAAAACCGGAAAAATCGAAAAAAAAAATCGATAACAATCGAGTTATCGAAACTAATATTATCGGAAAGTGCTGACTTTTATAGAAAACTTACAGACAGACAGAAAAAGTAAAGCAAAGCGAAAAAATGAAAAATCGATAACAAATTTAGTTATCGGAACATCAAAATTGTAATTAAAAAAATCGGCTTTTATTACTATTTTTAGCTAATTTGAGTAAAAAACGAAAAAAAAATTGGGAAAATCGGACAAAAATTTTCGATAAAATTCGAGTTATCGAAACTAAAATTTACGGAAAATGCTGATTTTTATAGAAAACTTAAAAAGAGCAGAAAAAGTAAAGTAAAATTGTTCGTTAACTGACGTAGTTATCGAAACATTGTACAATGTTCCCGAAAAAGGTGTCCCATACACAATGTGAAAATATTTGAAATGAAATTCGTCCAAAAGCACAATTCAGTATTTAGCATGTTCAAGTGGGTGACAATTTGTGGCGAAAGATTGAAAATTAAACTTTCTTATTATACATTTATTAACAATTTTAATCACTTTCAAAATAAGTTTTAAACCTCAAAAAGGGCCGCAGAGAAAAATTAGTTAAAAAAACCGCCCAATTTTTTTTATATTTTTTAATTTTCTTTGTAATAATTATTTTTGCTTGTAATAATTATTTTTGTTTTTGAATTGCCTTGTACTGCTCTTTTTAATTTTGTTTTAAATAAAAATACACACATTTTTTTGAAATTTCCACAATCAATTATCGATAAATAAAATAGTTTTATCTTCTAATTTTCGATTTTGAAACGAAAAAATATTTTTTTTCAAATTTTAACGTCCGATAACTCGATAACTAAGCGAAATATCGATATGACGACCATTTTTTTCTTTGGATATCATACTCTCCCACTCCCACTGGAAGTTTTAGATTTCTAAGGCACTTGTCGATAAATATAACAGTTGTTTCTTCTAATTTTCGATTTAAAATTTTTTATGTGAAAAAGCTCGATAACTAAGGGAAATATCGATAAAATAATAAAGATCCTGTTTTCAAAAATATTGCCAGATTGGATCTCGGTTATCATTCTCCCCTTCAAAACTATTCCTGATGGGGACCCCAAAAATAAAAACCTAAGGTTGCAATTTTCAAGTTCTCCATTTTAAGTATAGTGGGCAAATGTTAGTAAATTGTTTTTAATAAAAAATCGGAACGTCAAAACCGAAAAATAAAACTTATGCTAAATCTTAAAGTGTAAACAGCGCTTATAGAAGAAGTATCTCCGCTCAAGAAGAAATGTGGAGTGCTTATTTAACGGAGTGCTAACTTATTGACTTCTAGAAGTAGAAAAGAGGACTGTGTGCTAAGTGCATAAAATTAAAACTAAAATAAATATTTTTTATTTTGTATTTTTACAATTTTTTATTAAAATTTCTGACAAATTCTTCTTTAAAAAACTTTCGCCGCGACTGGGAGTTGAACCCGACTGCTCGGCTTTAGAAACTAGGTTTGTCCATTGCGTGAATGCAATCGAACATGTACATTGTTCGATTTTGTATATTGACAACATTCGACTTTCTCTCCTCTATTGTTATGTTAATGGATATTGATTTTGCAATATACAAATAAACGCTCAATAATCTCCCAGACGTGCCGAAGTAGTGACTTCTACGAGTTGGAGTTCAAAAAACACACTTCCAAATGTTTCCTGAGGAGCACAAAGTATAACTTTTTTATAAAAATTGGTCAATAATATTTTTTGTAAGTTGTTTTGTTAATTGTCGTTTTTACATTCAATATATCGAGAAGTTCTCAATTAAATTTTTGTTTGAATTTACAACTTTTTAAATTAATCGAAAAATACTTTCTGTGTACATTTATATTGGGGTCATAATGAGTCTCAATATGAATTTCAGTGGGGTTACTTGGTCCAAAAATAATATGAGTCTCAACAATCGGAAAAAAGTGTAAGAAGTAAAAATTAAAAAAAAAACAGAGGATCTTCCCTACATCAATTATATTCCTGTCATCTATGTTATGACACATTTTTATCAAAAATTTGTTCTTCAAGGTTATAAGAATGGTCCTATTGATTTGGCATGATCCATTTCAATGATAAGGGAGCAAACCAAAATGATTCAAAACTTAAGCGACTACCGGCAACTGCGAAATGATTACAATTCATATATATCCGCCAATGTTATAGAAAGTCACGTTTATTTTTTAAATAAACACAATCAGCGTCAGCTATCATCTTTAGCTGGAAGCTGTCACAACATTCAAAATATCAAAAAAAAACTAAAACGTGTTTATGTTTATGTAATGCTGGCGGAAAACGATAGCCAATAGCTAGCAAATAGCAATTACGATTAAAAAATTAGTGGCGTTGGTCAGTGTAATTTAAATGTGCATATTTAATTTTTATGATCGGCATTCGCATATACATAAGAGGGGGTATGTAACTAACTAAGGTATAATATGTCACGTACATCTCGTACACACACATTAACATTTTTCATTTCATTCACCGACCGACCAACCGACAGCTGTGTGGTGGAATGCCATTTTAAGAAAGTTTTAAAGACCATATTTGGAATTCTAATTAATCGATTGATTAGTGCTCCATTGTAGTTAACTAATAAAAGCAAAGCCAGCCAAATCGTAAACAATGTAAATGTGAATTGATTTCAATAAATTACATATTGAAAATAAAATGTCGTCGACATTTTGTAAAGGCGGACAAAAAGAATTTTTGTTTCAATGTCAACGATTTATATGAAAATTATTTATCATGGTAATTCTAATGAACCTACACAGAAAGAAATAATGAGGGATGTAAACAAAAATAATTGAATGAATACAAATTCATTAAAATGCCAATTGAACATCTTATTTAATTAATAATTCAATGGAGGTAACTAGTTTTGCAATTGAAACATCACGATTTCCGGTTTATTCTGTGTACACTGAGAAAAAAGTGAAAAATAAAAAAGATATTTTCGAAAATATTAAAGATAAATCATATTTTTTAAATAAAAAATCGATTAAATTAAAAAATAATTGATAATATATATTAATTTTACTTTTTTTTAAATAATATTAATTTAATTCAATAAAATATTTTTTCGAGTAAAAATATTTTTTTATTAAAAAAATAAAAGTATTTTAATAATTATTAAAAACTATATTTTTAAAGAATTTTTTATGAAAAGAAAAATAAAAATAATAATTATTAAAAAGTCAAAAATTCAATTAAATTAAAAAATAATTGAAAATACTTTTTTAAACAACAATAATAAAAAAATATATTTTTAAAGAATTTTTTATAAAAAAAAAAATATTTTTATAATAATAATTATTAAAAAAATAGTTTGAAAAATATTTTTTATTTTTGCATTAGCAGAAAAATAGTTTTTTACATATGAGAAACAAAGGAGAAACAAATTGTTAAATAAAAAATTCAATTCAATTACAAAAATAATTGAAAATACTTTTTTAAATAATATTTATTTTTTAACAATATTAATTTAATTTTATAATTTTATTCTTTTGAGACAAAAAATATTTTTTATTAAATTAATTATAATTAAAAATATAATAATAAAATTATATTTATATATATATTATATTATATATAATTATAATATAAATAAAGATAATATATATTAATTTTATTTTTTTTAAATAATATTAATTTAATTCAATGAAATATTTTTTTGAGTAAAAATATATTTTTTTATTAAAAAATAAAAGTAATTTAATAATTGTCAAAAAATATATTTTTAATGAATTATTTATGAAAAGAAAAATAAAAATAATAATTATTAAAAAGTCAAAAATTCAATTAAATTAGAAAATAATTGAAAATACTTTTTTTAAAAAATAATAATAAAAAAATATATTTTTAAAGAATTTTTTATTAAAAAAATAAAAATATTTTTATAAAAATAATTATTAAAAAATAGTTTAAAAAATATTTTTTTGCATTAGCAGAAAAATAGTTTTTTTACATATGAGAAACAAAGGAGAAACAAATTCAATTCAATTAAAAAATAATTGAAAATACTTTTTTTAATAATATTTATTTTTTTAATAATATTAATTTAATTCTATAATTTTATTCTTTTGAGACAAAAAATATTTTTTATTAAATTAATTATAATTAAAAATATAATAATTAAATATATTATATATTATTTAATAATAAATATATATATATATAGATATATATATAATTTTTAACGATTTTTTTAAATAAAAATATTTTTGTAATAATAATTATTAAAAAATATTAAAAAATAAATAAGCAAATTGTTTATAATAATAATTATTAAAAAATAATATATTTGAATTACAAAAATAGTGTTTATTTTTGTATTAGCAGAGAAAAATAGTTTTTTATATATAAAAAAGATATTTTCGAAAATATTAAAGAACATACATATTTTTAAATCAAAAAAAAATATATTTTATTTGATTTATTTATTTTATTTTTTAATAATATTAATTTAATTCTATATTTTTCGTTTTCAGACAAGAAATATTTTTTTATTAAAAAAATAAAAATAATAATAATAATTATTATTATTAAAAGTATATGTTTAAAGAAGTGTTTACTAAAAAAATAAAAATATTTTAATAATAATTATTAAAAAGTTTTAAAAAATTATTATAAAAATAAACAAAAATATTTTTTACTAATAATTATTAAAAATATATTTTTAATGAGTTTAAAAATAGTTTTTATTTTTGTATTAGCAGACAAAAATAGTTTTTTTTTTATATTTAAAAAGATATTTTCAAAAATATTAAATAACAAATATATTTTTTATTAAAAATTCAATCAAATTAATTGAAAATTCTAATATTTACTTTATTTTTTAATAATATTAATTTAATTCTATACAATTTTAGACAAAAAATAATTTTATTAAAAATATAATGATAACAATTATTGAAAACATGTTTTTAAAGAATTTTTTATTAAAAACAAAAATATTTTTATACTAATAATTATTACAAATATATTTTTAAAGAGTTCAACAAATAGTTTTTATTTTTGTATTAGCAGATAAAAATGGGTTTTTTATATATAAAAAAGATATTTTCGAAAATATTAAAGAACAAATATATTTTTAAAATAAAAATTCAATTAAATTAATTGAAAATACTTTTTTAAAAATAATATTTATTTTATTTTTTAATAGTATTAATTTAATTCTATAAATAAACAAAAAATATTTTATTTAAAAAAATAGTGATAATAAGTATTAAAAAAATATTTTTTTATTAAAAAAAAAAATAAAATAAAAATATTTGTATAATAATAATTGTTAAAAAAATTAGTATTAGTATTAGCAGACAGAAGCAGTTTTTTAATATATACAAAAAACAAATTAAATATTACGCCGAATATCAAAATATACGTTTAAACATATGATTTGTTTTTTTTTGTTTCTTAGAAACAAAAATGCTTCGGTTACGAATAAAAATACAAGTTCAAACTTTTAACATTATTTTAAGGATAAAAAAATAACATATAAAAAAACGATAATTTTATTATCGTTTTATTTATATTTTATATAAAATATAATATTTTTAATTCAAAAATAAAATATAAAGAAAAAACAATAGTATTTTGTGTAGAAAGATATTTTCGTCTCTAGACGAACGAAATAAATGATTTTTGCTTCAAAAACATGAAATAATTCATATAAAATGACAACATGAAATAATTCTCAAACGTTTCATGATACTTTCGCCATAGAGAAAGTGAAGTTAAAAATGAAGAAAAATGAGAAAAATACCCCTTACTTTAAATAATTGTTTTGTTTCAGAGTGTGCAAAATTCATATAAAAAATAACAACATGAAATAATTCTCAAACGTTTCATGGTACTTTTGCCATAGAGAGAGAAATAAAGAAGAGTACAAAAAAGTGTTGGCTGAAAACTTCTTCCTGATGAAAAACTATTCTGCACCACTGTACACTGGTTGTAGCCAACAAATCTGCTTTTGCGATAAAAAATACTTCGTTTTTAATCATCTCTTTTTCAATCGCCGCTAAAAAGACAGTCCTCTTAATACACTTTCCGCTTACCGAGCAGATGTAACGCCAAATATCAAAGAGACATTTCTCACCCCAAACGCCGTTAATTTAACTTTCAAATGTTAAGTTTTCTTTTTCGATGATTAATAATATCGCCCAAAAAAACCGAGTTTTGCTTTCATCCCACGGAGTGGGTTACCTACAAAGCTAATTTAAATGAAAAAATTAACAATATTTTGAGACGCTTGTTTTGGTTTGTTAACATAGCTAATTTTTTTTGATGTTTTGTTTCCATACAAAATAATGTTATTTAAACAGCAACAGCGGCGTATGCACACTCAAAGTTATCAAATATGAGATGAGATCATTAATCATAGAGACCAACAACACATGTATGTGTGTAAAGAGGGATTCACTTGCCGCTGACTTGTTGGTGACTATTGCACAGTGGGGGGAATTTTGTAATTCTATGGTTTGAATGTCATTTGGGACATATTCAAAGCATGCAATAAACCCTTATGTCACGAAACCCGGGTTTTATGTTTTAATACGGATTTTTTGAATATCACATTTCTTCCATTATTTGTTAATTTTGTTGTAAAAAAAATCTATGTTTTATATTAAAGATATAAAAATTCGTGTTGTCTGAAATCCAATATAATACAAATGTAGCAACACTGGTAATAACTAGCAAGACGCAGTTGAGTTTAATGCAGACCAGGGGCCTTATTCCCCATGTGAAGTGTCGTTTCGATAAAAAAAAATATTTGGCAACTACTAATTAGAACCAGGTATTTACAAAACAAATTAATTCATTTAAATTAAAAATAATAAAACCATAATTTTATAAAAATAATTAGGCCCCAGTATTTGCAAAATAAAATAAATACAAATATTACAGAACAAACCTATTTTTTAATAAAAAATTGAATTAAATTAAAAAGTTGAAAACATACTTTTTTAAAAAATAATATTAATTTTACATTTATAAAATATTTTTTATAATAATATTAATATAGTTCTATAATATATATTTGTTGTTATTTTTTTGAGACAAAAAAATAATTTTCGTAATAATTAAAAACTATTATTTTATTAAAAGAGTAAAAATAGTTTTTATTTAATTTTTAAAGAAACAAAAATGGTTCGGATTCGAATAAATAAATTACGCATACAAATATAAGTTCATCATTTAAAAATATTAAAATATATACAAAAGATCAATAGTCATTCGTATTATCAGAAATAATTATTTTTTTATATAAAATTTAAAAAATATAGAACATTATTTTCAAAAATATTTTTCATATGAAATATTTTTTACTATTATTTTTGAAACAAAAAATATTTTTCTGAGAATTAAGAAATATTATTTTACAAAAAAACAATATTTTATTATTAAAATTTAAATTCAAACATATGTTTTGTTCTTTTCAAAACACATAAGTGCTAAGGGTCGAATAAAAAACAAGCTCAGTCATTTAAAATATATTTTTATAATAAATAAAGTATGAAGAAAAGAACAATAGTTTTTTGACATAAATTTGATTTATATAAAATTACAAAATATTTTTTTCAAAAATTTTATTTATATATAAAAAACATGATATTCGGCATATTTTACTTTTTTATATAAAAAATATTTTCCTCTGAAAATACAAAAAAAAAAAAAATTTTTGTTTTATGTTTTTAATTTTAAAACATTTGTTTTAATTCTAATTCTAAAACATATTATATAGAATTGAATTAAATATTAATATATTATATTTTTTTAGAATTAAAAATATAAAACAAAAAATTGTTTTTCAGAGGAAAATATTTTTTATATAAAAAAATAAAATAGGCCAAATAATGTACTTTTTTGTTGTTAAAAAATAATTTCAATTAAAGAAAAAACAGAGTTTTTTTGTGTTATCAGTAGACAGCGGATTTTATGCAAATCCCATTTTTAATCCATATTTGAACAAAATATGGATATGGCAACACAAAATATGTTAATATAAAATTGGTTATAGCGGTTTTTGAATTGATTCATCATGAAAATCGGTTGTGTGAAGTCGGCATACAATTATAACCATTCGTTCAAAATATGATTTTGCATATAAATCCGCTGTCTAGTTATCAGAGATAAATATTTTTTATATAAAATTAAAATTAAAAAAATATTTTTTTTAATTTTATTCATAGTATATGTTTTTAAAAATTTTTGAGACAATCTTAGACAAAGAATTAAAGTTATTTTTTATTAAAAAATAAAAAAATATTTTATTGATAATAATTATTAAAAAAATATTTTTAGAATTTAAAGTTTTTTCTTATCAGCAAAAATATAAAAAAATTAAAAACAATAATTTTTCATAATAATAATATTTTTAAAAAATATTTTATATAAAAAAAAATATTTTTAAGAATTAAAAAATAAATTAAAGCAATAAATCTTTTGTATTATCAGAGAAAATGTTTTGTTTTATATATTAAATTGGGAGGCAATTTTATTTTTTTAATAAATATATTTAAATTAAGTTAAATATACTTAAAAACATATATATACATATTTATAAATTTAATATAAAATATTAGTTTTTCAGTATGATTTGTTTTTATTAAAAAATATATTAAAATGTTTTTGTTAATTATTTTTAGAATTGAAAATTATATTATTTATTTTTTTTGTTTTTATTTGTTAGAAAGAAATTCTGTCGAACACGAAAAAAATAAAAGTTCAGTCAATTCAAAAAATATTTTTAAAAATATAAAAAATAAATCATAAACGAAAATAAGCAATACTTTTTCGTATTATCAATGAAATATGATTTTATATATTTTAAATTTGTTTTTTTTTAATATAAAAAATATTTTCCTCTGAAAATAAAAAAAAAATCAATTGTTTTGTTTTAATTCTAAAGAAATGTTTAATATATATTATCAAAAAAATATTTTAATTATTTTTTATAATAAAGTCCTTTATATACAATTGAATTAAATTAAATTGTTGAAAATTTCGAAGTGAACATTTCTAGGAATTAAAAAGATATTTTTTTATAAAAAAAAATATTAAAAAATATTTTTTAGAATTAAAAACATAAACGAAAATAAGCTATAGTTTTTCTTATTATCAATGAAATGTGATTGTATATAAAATTAAATAATATACATTAAATTTAAAGAACAACTTTTTCAAAAAAAAAAAATATTTTTTCTGTTATATGAAAAAAAATATTTTTTTAAATACACTTATTTTTGCAAATTATTAATATTTAAAAAAATGGGTGTGATACTTCAAAACAAAAAATAATTATCAAGAAAAAATATATTTTTTTAATATAAATTTATTTTTTTAGTTTTTTTTTTTAAATAAATTAAAACATTAGATTTTCTAAGTGATATTTAAAAAAAATTGATGCAATACTA
This sequence comes from Polietes domitor, assembly GCA_947397865.1. Classification (NCBI taxonomy): domain Eukaryota; kingdom Metazoa; phylum Arthropoda; class Insecta; order Diptera; family Muscidae; genus Polietes; species Polietes domitor. The sequence continues at coordinate 76,213,579 of OX377621.1, read as the reverse complement.
GATACAACCTAGTTTTAATCCATGGCAAAACAGATGACTTTCTTCAAAGCAACCATAAGGACCTTGAGTTCCACAACAATGCACAAAGCCTGTGTAGAACTTAATTTAGTGAGAAATCTGCCGAGTTATTATCATTATCTTATAACAACAACAAAAAACGCCACATTGTGCTCTAAAAACACACACATTACGACAAACAATTTCAGATCTAATTTCATCGCTGTGGGGCTTTCGTTTTCCGTTAAATATTTTGTCTATTTTTTGGCATTCTCTCTCTCTCTCTCTCGTTGACTTTTGCTCAGGTTTCTCTAGTTTTCACACTGGCTATGGAAAAAGGTAATCTTTGTATTCATTTCAATGATGCAGCCAGAGCCTCATCAACCTGTTTTGGCCGGCCGATAAGATAACGAGGGCCGTTAAAGTCCCACAACAATATAGCGTAGACCTACCGCCCCCCGCCCTCTCGCATATCATCATCATCATCAGGCATGAGATAAGGTGACAATTTTGTTGTTGGATGGTATTTTATCAATAGCAAATTATAATGTGATAAAATTCCAACCACCACCCACCGCTCCACCGCATCCTTTGCCGCCCCTGGGGTGTGGAGGTATTTCTCGAATATTAACTTGAAATTGCAAAAAACGCACAACCACACGAAATATTTGTTTTATATTAATTTCGGTTGTTCGAGTTCGAAAGCGAATGCGAAAAACAACGTACATAAATGCCCCGGTATCGTATCTTAACAATGGTTTTATTTTGTTGGTAGATAAGTTAAGGCTATCCGCGCGGCGGCACACTGTTGTTGGCTGGAAAAAAAGCACAAACCATTTAGAACTTATCGTCTCGTCTTGTCTCGCCGTCCTCCCTCACCCCTAACTATCCTCAGTGCGAAAAAGCTTTAATCGTTATTTTTTTTCGAAAAAAAAAAATACGAGAAAATCGTTAAGATCGTCAGTGGTTAATCGGTGTACGGGCAGTTAAGAACGTTGAGGAAAATTTAACGACGACGAAACTGGGCCAGTCAGTCAATATAACGAAATTGCAAAGAACGAAAAAACGCGAACATATGCCCCCCCAGAAACAAGTATCGGCCAAATTGTTGAAGTGAAATCCACAAATGTCTTGAATTTAAGAAAAAAAATAAATCATTAAAAGAAACTCTCTATCCAAATTTAAAAATTGAGCCGAAACAATGCGTTCAAATTTCCAGAAACATGAATACCGCCGTTACATATCGTACGAGCGACAATCATTGGGTATGTCAGAGACTTGTGCAAAAAACAAGAGCCCCCAAGAAAATTGCGTAAAATTCCAACTTCCATTTCATCATCGAGGAGATAATAAACACACTCGCAAAAATGTTGATAAGGTTTTTTTGGTGTAAAATTGTAATTAAAATTGATTAGAAACAGAAGTGTTGAATGCATTTCAAAAACTTTTCTTACTTGAAAAGTTAGGAAATTCAAAGTGTTATACAATAAAAGGAAAGATTAGAGAAGGTGTACTCGGGTCAAAATTTCTCAAATCAAAATTTCAATACAACATATTTTAAAAATACCTTCTATAGGGTCCGCAAAATAACTTTTTTTTGAAAATGTTAAAAAAACTACTGAATATTTTCTCAAATTTCTTTTTTTTATTTGAAAGTACAATCCTTCCGGTTAATAATTTCATTCAAATGACTGCCTCGGGCACCCCACATATAATAGTCCAACGGTTGAATAGTTGAAAAAAAAACGTTAGATGGTGGACCCTATATGTGGACAAACTACAAAATTATAACTAGAAAAGTTTCTAAGATATTTGAGTTAAAAAATTAAAATTTACACATACTTACATAGTTGAGTTGCAATGCGATGCTTGTAAGATGGCATGTGTGCTTTATTACTTGGTGCGATTTTTTAAACGCAAATTCGGCAAGTGAGTTGTGCTTCTCGTTCATTTGTAAGAATCATCTCCTTATAGAGGACGGGTTTGCTGCTGAGAAGGCGCTGCGAAGCCACTTGAAAAGACTTTTGACATGGTCGAAATCATGATCGTGGTAGTCTGCAGCCAAGTAATAAATGTCACCATGCCATTTGTAAACAAATTTGCATTCTATTAAATATATAAGCAAAATGGTCTTGAGCCAGGACAATATCCCAGTTCAAATCAAATATTGATTACAGAACAAAAAAAAAATACAAACGTAAAAACTAAAATAAATTTTCAAATTTATTTATAACAAGTACAAACAGCGTTAAGTTCGGTCGAGCCGAACTTTATATACACACCAAATTTCAACATTCTAGCTGTAGATGTTTAGTTGGTACTATTTTTATCCCTCTGTACCAATTGTATCCCTTGAAAGTACGAAACCTTTTTATCTTTCGTGTCTACGCAAATTTCATTACTTAAGCTGTTGGCATTTGGTTGGTACAATTTTTATCCCCTTTTTCATTTTACCCCCTTTAAAAGTACGACTTTTGAAAATCTCTTTATTTTACGTGTCTACGCAATTAGAGGGATGTGTACACCAAATTTCAACATTCTAGCTGTAGTCGTTTAGTTGGTACCATTTGTATCCCTTTGTTCCCATTGAATCCTTTGAAAGTATGAATTTGAAAATAACTTTATTTTACGTGTCTACTCAATTAGAGGAATGTACACCGCGAATTTTGTGTCGCTAGCTGTTGTCGTTTAATAGGTACCATTTTTATCCCTTTTTGCCCCCCACCGAATTTCATCATTCTAGCTGTAGATGTTTAGTTGGTACTATTTTTATCCCTCTGTACCCATTGTATCCCTTGAAAGTACGAATTTGGAAAAAACCTTTTATTTTTCGTGCATATGCAGTCAGAGGAATGTATACTCCGAATTTAATGACTCAAGTTGCGGTCATTTGATTGGTACAATTTGTATCCCCTTTTTCTATGTTGACCCCAAAAAGTAAGAATTTCGAAAAATCAGTTTATTTTCCGTGTCTACACAGTCAGAGGAATGTATACTCCGAATTTCATGACTCTAGCTGCGGTCAATTGGTTGGTACTATTTCCATCCCCTTTTTCCATTTTAACCTATTTTATCCCTTAAAAGTACGAATTTGGAAAAAATATTTTTATATTAAGTATCCAGTCAATTACACACCGAATTTTGTGCTGCTAGCTGTTTTCGTTTGATAGGTACCATTTTTATCCCTTTTGTCCCATTTCACCCCCTACGAATAAAAATCACTATAAACGTGCACCATACGTTTTTGTTATAGGGGGAATGCCCATACTCAATATCGAGTAAGTTATATTGAAAAAAAAAATTGCTTAAATTCTCTAAAATATTAGGGAATATTATGGGTATTTTTAGTGCTTGTGAGGAAAAAATGTTTACCTTTGGGCCGATTTCGCCCAGTTTCAATCCCAACTGATCTACGACTATACGACGCATTTATGGAAAATTTGGACGTCCTAGCTCCTTTCGTTTAGATGTTAGCGTGCTTTCAACAGACGGACGGACATGGGTAGATCGTCTTAGAATTTTATGACGATCAAGAATATATATACCTCATAGGGTCTCAGGTCAATATTTCAAAGTGTTACAAACTGAATGACAAAGTTAGTATACCGCTATCCTGGAGGTGGAGGGTATAAAAAATAATTTAAATACTCTAAATATTAGGGGGAATTTTCTGTACTTGTCAAGGGGAAATTCCCTCTGGAGCGAACCATATGTGGAAAATTTGAATTTCAAAAAAAAAAAAAAGAAAATAATAGCGATTCCATAAGTCTGAAAGGTCTTGTTGTGTAGACCATTTTTTGTGGAATAAACTTATAGTCCTGCTGGTCTGAGTTTCTTTTTACAGTGGAATTATGTAATTATTTGTTAACAATATTTTCCGTTCCAATTATTTGAATGCATCGAATCTGTCAAAAACTATACAAAATAAGTTATTTTAGCCCATGTATTGATGTAACATTGAAAAGCCGATATCTCGAAAACTAAAATTCATGAAACGGGTATTCCAAAGGCAATTATTTAGCCCTTGGTAAAGTAGAATATTTTCTAAAAAAGAGAGAAAAAGAGAGAAGAAGAGAAAAAACTCAAAGTATATCAGGGGGTGTTTTTTTAATGAAAAAAACAATGGAGGAAATCAAAATTTTTTTGAACTGTCCGATTTGTCGTGGAATGCCTCATATGTATAGCCAGTCGCAAAAATAGCTGCAATTGTCCAAAATTTGCGGTTGCAATTGCATTTATTTCAACTTTCTATATCTTGGTTTCAGAAGCAATTTTGTCTCTAATATTTCATAGTTAGCCGGCAATCATATGACAAACAAATATTTTCTAAAGCCACTTTTCAAAATTTTTGACTTTACAACCGACATCTATCCTATTTCACTCTTATTTCAACATATCTACTTTCATTAGAGGACTATGATAGTATTTCTCCATATAGACGAATTTAGGAGGTCATACAATGCCCTTTTCCTGCTTCCCAATGGTACACTTAATTTTTTTACACCCTCAGACCATACTTTGAAATAATCACAGCCGTTGAAACTCACAAATCACATATTTGTGGTTTTGTTCTTTCCTTCAGCAATGACCATGTGACGTCTTTCTACAAAAAAAATGTGTAACAATAACAACAAAACACAGAACACCACATTTATGAATTAGAATTAACATTTTATGGAGTGCAAATTGAAAATAAATAATTGAGTTTGACGGACGAACGGCTCGGCTCTCTTATCATACTTCATGCACGAGTTACGTAAGAAGTTTTGTTTGTGTTGTTTTTATTTTTTTTTGTATATTATTTGATATCATTCATTTCAATTTTCTGAAAGTCATTTGATAAATTTAAGTAACTCTTTCCGTTCGGGAGTTGCCACACGATGATTCATTAAAGAGGGGGTCGTTGTTTTTAGTCAAACATAGTCGGCCACGCCTCTTAACTGTAGTGGTTAGGAACCATCAACTTTATTGATGTACGTATCGATTCGTATCCTGTGTGTGAGGATAACTCATCAGTGGAACTTCTGTATAAAGTGCTTGTGTTGCCATGTTGTCATAAATTAAAAAAATCAAAATTAAAAAAAGTCCCATTACAAATTATATAAAAGAGAATATTGTTTTAGTTTGTAATAAACAAGAAAAACAAGAAATTTTTGACGAAAATCTATGAATAAATGTATAAGTTATGACCCTTATGTAGAAGTTCGGGAATTTTAAAAAATCAGTTGCTATGATTTAACGAGGTTTTGTTTAAATTGGCGTATGTAGAGATGACATATACTTCTACATTTCACCCGCTAAAACTATGAATAACTTAATGGTGCGTGTTTACGTTATAAAAGCTTTCCAAAATACCAAATTCCAAGTAAATACACAGCATACATCATTATTCCAGCTGTACTGGTTGGTACCATTTTTATCCCTCTGTTCCAATTTTACGCCTTAAAAGTATGAATTTGTGTACCCAGTCTAATTGCAGTCGCTTGGTTTTTACCATTTTTATCCCTCTATTCCCATTTCACCCCCTAAAAATACGAATTTCGAAAAATTCCTTTATTTTACGTGTCGTGCGATTATAGATGGATCAAATTTCAACTTACGAGCTATTGTCGTATCACTGGTACCCTTTTGTATCCCTTTTGTCCCATATTATCGATATCTCACTTCGTTATCGAGTTATCGGATGTTAAAGTTTGAAAAATCCATTTGTTTTTCGTTGCAATAGATTCAAAATCGAATATTCGAGAACCAGAATCGATAACTGTTTTAGTTATCCATAAATGTCTTAGTAATCGACAACTTCCCCAGTTATCGATTGTGGAAATTCGATAAAAATTATGTAAATTTTTTTTATGAACCCCTGCAGGTCATTTATTGAGTTGCACTTACACCTCCAATAAATTCCAACTTTTCCAAGTTTCCCAAAAAAGAACAAAGCCTTGCGGTGTGGCAACCTCTTTTTCGATTTAGAGCTTATTTAAGATGAATGAGTGTACACACAACAGTCCAGTAACACACACACTCACTCACATTCGCACTACAAATTATTCAATTTCAAATTTAATTAGTTAACGTTTATTATCGTCTACCTACCTCTTCTACCTACCGTATTTGTTTACTTTGCCACTTTATTAGCAAAAGTGTTTTCTGTTTTGTTTTTAACGAACGAACTTCTTTACGAAAAATGTGGAACATTTTCAAGGTTAAATTACTTTTCTTTAGAAAAGAAAACAATTAAAAAATATGGAGCAAAAATGTATTTTTTAATAATACAATTTATTATTTGAATATATTTCAAATTCCTTATTTTTATTAAAATATTTAGATGAAATCTATTTCTCCACCCTGATCCAACTTGTCTTCTGACTTTTTTTACTTTAAGTTTATTTTTTTGTTCCAACTTAATTGAAATTGCTATCCAAAAGCACCTGCCAATAGAGCGTTATCTAATCTATCAATATTTGCTTTACACTTTACCGATTGCTGCGAAGATATATATATATATATATATGTTATGCTCAGCGTCTACAAACAACAGGTCTACAAACATACTTCGGCTTCGGCCGTTTGCTTACTTCAGGTGCTAAAAATATCAGGTGATTAACCTCGCGGCCACTTAACCTTTATTTGTTATCAGATAGAAACTACAGGAAAAATAAAAAGTTTCTCCCCCCTCCCCACCATGTAAATCGAATTCCATTATAATCGCATATTTGACGGCCTATTTAATATAGTGTCAAATTATGAAAACCAAAACTGAATTTATTAGATTTCCGAGCTGGCTGTGTGACTAAATATCCAGGGAATTTATTTCCTGCACAAGACCTTAAACTCTTGTTATTCCTTATCAGTGATAAGAATTTTGGAATTTAGTATTTGTTTGTCGTTTCGTTTCGTTCCCAACCAAAATGCCAGTTTTGTTCGGCAACCAATTATTCTGGACCTTGAAAGTTTTCGACCTTAATTTCGAAAACCACAATATGACGTTTGGCTGCCTGCGACACATATTCACAATCAAATTTGTTTAGTCTGTAAGCCCGAAGAAAAACGAAAACGATAACTTCATTTCGTTGTCTTTATCATTTGCTGTAAATAGAAAATTACCTCACACACACCACACATTTCGTTCTAAACACACACAAGCGTTCTAAATTTTGAAAATGAAAAAGATATGCCGAGTTTGTGTCACAACACATTTTGGTTTTGATTCATCAAAACGATTTTGTTAAAATTATAAAAGAAAAGTAATAAATGAACAAGACCATATACATATTGAACTACACCTTTTTCAATTGTAATTCAAAAGACATCACTTGAAATTCAAAAGACACCAGTTGAAATTCAAAATTTCCATTTGCAATTCAAAAAATATCACTTGAAAATCAAAAATTCCATTTGAAATTCAAAACATTTTAGAATTTGAATTTCAAATGGTGTATTTTGAATTACTTTTATTATATTTTTAAAGTATACTGATGTTTTAATAATTTATTTTCGTACTTTTGCGAGTCATATGTAGGCCATATGAATATCAAATGAAAGAGAAGAATATCTGTTAAAAATACTTAAAATGTCATGCTTCTATCTGTAATATTTTAACATTAACAACCATTCAATGACAAAAATAATTATTACATGCACTCATCCACAAAAAAAACTAAAAATGAAAAAAATCGGCCGATTTTTAAAAATAATCTTTCGCCTACAGCGGACATTGGGACATTGTACAATATCTCGTACAATAACTGCAACATTTATCGAAAAATGTTATTTTTCTTCTGTCTATTTTATATTTATACGATATATTTGGTTTCGAAAGTTATGGTGTATCTTTACCCGACTTTTTCGCTATTTTCCAAATGAATTAAAAAAATAAAAGAAAAATGATTTTTTAATTTGCAAAAATTAAGATATAGAAAAAATATTTTAGTTTTTCCTTTTTATCTAAGTGAGTTATCGATAACACGCATTTCCTAATCATTTTAAATATTTTCACATTAGGTGAACATTTTACAATATTTTTAGGGAACATTGTACAATATCTCAATAACTGCGACAGTTATCCAAAAATTTTACTTTAGTTTTTCTGTCTATTTTTGAGTTTTCTATAAAAGCCAATTTATTTACGATATTTTTGGTTTCGATAACTGAAAAGTTATCGATAATTTTTACTCGACTTTTTCGCTATTTTCTAAATGAACTAAAACAATTAAAGAAAAAAAAAAGATTTTTTCAATTTTCAATTTCCATAAATAGTTAGAGAAGAATTGTATTTTAGTTATTTTCTTTTTAAGTAAGCGACTTATCGATAACACGCATTACAAATATCTTCACATTGAGTGGGACGGGTACCTTTTTCGAGAACATAGTACAATATATCGATTTTTGCGCCAGGTATCGAAAAAATACTTTACTCTTCTTTTGTCTAGTTTTGAGATTTCTATTAAAGCCAATTTTTTCGATATTTTTGTTGTCGATAACTTAAAAGTTATCGTGAATTTTTATCCGATTTTTCGCTATTTTCCAAATGAGGTAAAACAATTAACAATTATTTTTATTTTACACGATTTTTTCCAAATGAGCTAAAAATAATAAAAAAAATGTTTTTATCAATTTTCCATTTCGATAACTATGATTTATTTTATTTGAAAAATTATTTATTTATTGAAAAATTATTTATTAGTTGTTCATTTTTTAAATTTGACCTCATTTTACAAAAAAAATGTCTTTTCCGATATTCTTGGTTTCGAAAGTTATCGAAAAATTTTACTCGAGTTTTTAGTTTTTTTTTTGTACAAATGAGCTAAAATAATATTTTTATTCTATTAAATATACATGCAAAATGTTCTTGAGCCAGAATAATAGTTTTTTTTTCAATTTCGATAACTGAGATAGTTATTTTAGTTGTTCCTTTTTTTCAAATTGACCTCATTTTACTGAAAAATGGCTATTTTTCTATAAAAATTAATTTTTCCGGTGTTTTTGGTTCCAATACTCCGAAGGAATGTTTATTTATCGTTTTTTCCAAATGAGCTAAAAAATAAAAGAAACAATTATTTCAATGGTAGTTATGCTAGACATGAAGTTATAGAAAAATTTTATTTTAGTTTTTCTTTTTTTCATTTTGCAAAAAAATCAAAAATTTTTTTCGATTAACGTTCGATAACTAAGCGAATTATCGACCAATCGCAGACAAATTTTTTCGTGTCCTCACACTCTTGCCTTTGTACTTGATCGGTATCATTTTTTTATTTTTCAATATCGATAACTAAGCTCGTTATCGAAAAATTTAAATTCAGTTTTTTCATTTTGACTTCTTTCTTTGACATAATTTCTTCGACTTTTCTAAACATTAAAGTCCGATAACTCGCTAACTAAGCGAGATATCGATAACACGCATACAATTTTTTTTTATTTTGAAGTCCTTTTTCCAAAAATACAGACAGATTTTGGTGACTCGGATATCACTCTCTTGCCTTTGTACTTTGTTATCGATAATACGCATACCAATTTTCTTATTTTGCAGCCCTTTTTCAAAAAATACAGTCAGATTTTGGGGCCTCGGATATCATACTCTTGCCTTCTAACTTGGCTGTTGCAAATTTCTGATTTTTTTAATTTTTAATTTCCATAATTAAGATAGTTTTCGAAAAAATTTATTTTAGTTTTTTTCATTTTGACGTCATTTTACAAAAACATACATTTTTCGATTTTTCCAAACATTGACTTTCGATTACTCGCTAACTAAGGGAGCTATCGATAATACGCAGACCAATTTATTTTTATTTTGAGGTCCTCGGATATCACAGTCTTGTCTTCGAAAATTATGATTTTTTGATTTTTTTAATTTTTAATTTCGATAACTAAGATAATTATCGTAAATTTTTATTTTATTTTTGTTTTAATTTTGACTTCATTTCGAAAAATTGTTTTTTGGTATAAAAGTCAATTTTTGGTTTCGATAAATAGAAAGTTATTGAAAAAATGTCCCGATTTTTCGCTAAAATAGTTATCGAAAAACTTCATTTTAGTTTTTTTTCATTTTGACCATATTTTATAAAAATCAGATCGACATATATACAGAATTTCGTGATTTCGGGAGGTTGTCCTTTAGTTGGTACCCTTTGCCACAATTTTCCCCTAAAAGTAAAAAAAAACGAAAAAAAACTTTCTAATTTCGATAACTAAGATAATTATAGAAAATTTTTATTTTATTTTTTGTTCTAATTTTGACTTCATTTCGAAAAATTGTTTTTTGCTATAAAAGTCAAATTTTGGTTTCGATAAATAGAAAGTTATCGAAAAAATTCCCGATTTTTCGCTAAAATAGTTATCGAAAAATATTATCTTAGTATTTTTTACATTTTTTTCCACATTTTAAAAAATCAGATCGACATATAACCGAATTTCGTGATTTCGGGCGGTTGTCCTTTCGAGGGTACCATTTTTATCCCCTTTGCCACAATTTTCCCCTAAGAGTAAAAAAAAAACGAAAAAAACTTTATGTTGCGCCAGTCTACCAATCATAGGAATGTACACCCAAATTTCATGGTTCCAATTTTATCCATTTTTCCCCATCTTAAAAGTACGAATGTCGAAGTAAAGTGTGTGTCTAATCAGAGCGACGTGGACACCGAATTTCATTAATTTAACTGCATTCATTTGGTTGGTACCATTTTTGCCCCTTTTTGTTATTCCGTATCTCGAAAATCGCAAAAAAAAATCCTTAAGTTGCACTTCTACTTGGTCAGCGAATGTATACCAAGAATTTCGTGATTTCATTTTCAGCCATTTGAATGGTACCATTTGTATCCCTCTTTTCCCACATTACCCCTCAAAAGTGTGAATTTTGATAAATCCCTTTTTAATTCACGTGGCTAGTGGGATAAGCACAACGAATTTTGCTGTTGTTCGTTTGATTGGTACCATTTTTGTCCCATTTCACCACTAAAAGTATGAATCGTTTTACGAAGCATATATCACGGCAATATATTTAATATATTGAGTAATTGAAATAATATTGCAAATAATATCTTCGAATGACTAAATTGTTTTGAACTTGAATCAAATAATGTCTTCATTTGAAATAAACTTTTATTTGATTTTGGTGGGATCTTTTGGGCATAATCGTCCCAAAAAGTCTTAATTAATGTCTTTGAAGTAGAAATACAATTTTCTAAAATCTTTTAAAATTGATTTAAGTTTTAATAGAAATTATTACCGTATGCAGTTAAAATTATGCCAGATTTCCATTAAAATAGTATTTATTCCAATTCCAATTTTTAGTTTATTTTTTTATTCGGAGATTTTATTCGCAATCGAAAGTAATAGATTTCTTCAAGTACAATATTTCCGACTTTAAAGAATATTGTTACATAGTATTTATCTGATATTATTTAGGAATTCATAGCAGCAGCACGCACACTCTATCCGTGAGAAGTTGCAGATGCCCCAAACGTCGCAAGTCGGCAATTTCCCGACACTTTTTAACTCTTTTTCACACAATGGAATTGAATGAAATTGGAATTTTTCTCGCAAACTTTCTATAAATATTTATAAATGTATCTGTGGATTTTTTTCTTTCGCATTCATTGTAACTACATATATGAGTTAATATGTTTGAGTAACAATGTTTTCTTCTTCTTCTTTTGCCGATCTATTGCAGCATCACAATATGAACCGGGCGGTTATTCATTGCAATCACAGACGAGTCGTAATTCAGCCAACATGACACAACGCGATGGCATTATGAAATTCGAAAATGAAAGAATCAAAACGCTGCAGGAGGAACGTTTGCACATACAGAAGAAGACCTTTACGAAATGGATGAACTCCTTCCTGGTAAAGGTATGTATTGAAATAGAAATAGAAAAAAAAAGACGGAGAAAAGCCAACATCAATTTCTGTAATTGATCGATGGCCGACTGGTATTGAAGAATGTTTTTGTAATGCTTTTGCTTGTTTGTTTTTGTCCATTTCCAGGCAAAACTCGAGGTCGAAGACCTCTTTACGGATTTAGCGGATGGTGTCAAATTGCTGAAATTACTGGAAGTAATATCTGGCGAAAAGCTGGGAAAGCCAAATAATGGTCGGATGCGTGTACATAAAATCGAAAATGTCAACAAGAGTCTGGCATTCTTGCACACCAAGGTATGTACCAACAATATGGGATACAAGCAATTAAACAATGAAGAAATTGTGAATGAAAAAAAAAAGGAAAACATACAACTTTACTTTTGTGGGTTTGTGAATAAAATACAAACGTTTCTTCCTCGTCTCAAACTGGAAAATAGGGGGCCAACCGCTTGTGGTAAATAAAACACTCAAAGTGATACTTGTTGTTGTTTGTATACTAATATAAACTACCAAGACACGACAAGTACGAATTTTGCACAATTTTTTTTATTTTGCGCTTGGTTGGTACAAATGGTACATTTTTTATCCCCTTTCGTTACGTTTTTTACCTAGAAGTAAAAAAATCGAAAAAAAAACATTTTTGTGGCGCATCTAACATTCAGTACATCCGAATTTTATGATTCTAACTTAGACGGTACCAATTTTATCCCTTTTTCCCCATATTCCTCCTAAAAGTACGAATTTCGAAATAAATCAAATTTTCACAGATCGACGTCTGCCAAGAATTTCCTGATTCTGAACTGATCCCCTTCTGCCACAATTTTCCCTCTAAATGTAAACAAATCGTAAAAAACCTTTATGTTGCGCCAGTCTGCTAGTCAGAGGAATGTACTCCCGAATTTTATGATTCTAACTTGGTCGCTACCAATTTTTTCTTTCCCCCATTTTCATCATAAAAGTACGAATGTCGAAATAAATCAAATCTTCACGTCTTCGCAGTTAGATCGACGTCTATACAGAAATTCCTGATTCTGGCGGTAGCCCTTTAGTATCATTTTATCCCCAAAATGTAAAAAATTTAAATGAATTTTATGATTCTATTTTATTTATTTTTTTATCCCTTTTTTGCATTTTCGTTCTGGAGGTATGAATTTCGAAATAAATCGTATTTTTCATGTCTACACAGTTAGACATATTTCATGGCACCATTTTTATACTTTTTCTCTCAGATTTCCCCCTAAAATCACAAATCTTGAAAAATTCTGCTAAGGGAATTATACACCCGAATTTATGATTATAACTTGGTCGGTACCTAATTTATCCCTTTTCCTCAATTTTCATCTTAAAAATACGAATGTTGAAAAATATTTTTTTTATG
>OX377621.1:75556895-75600148 GCA_947397865.1 Polietes domitor | reverse complement strand
AGTTTTATACACCGATATGCTGCAAGAAGAGGCCTGAGTTGGGAAACTTTAATCGTCTATAAAATGAAATTACGATGTGACCATAAATGCAGCTTATAGTCGTAGATCGGTTGGGATTGAAACGGGGCGAAATCGGTCCAAAGGGGAAATTTTTCCCTCACAAGGACTAAAAATATCCATAATAATCCCTAATATTTTAGAGTATTTAAGTATATTTTTTCAATATTGTTTGTACTTACTTGATATTGGGTATGCACATTCCCCCGATAACAAAAACGTGCACCATAAAGTGATTCTTATTTGTAGGGGGTAAAATGGGGCAAAAAGGGATAAAACTAAATTCGGTGTGTACATTCCTCTAATAGAGTAGATATATAATATAAAAATATGTCTTCCAAATTCGTACTTTTAAGGGGTAAAATGGGAATAGAGGGATAAAAATGGTACCAACCAAACGGCTGCACCTAAAGGTATGAAATTTGGTGTTTACATTCCTCTGATTGCGTAGACACGTAAAATACACGGATTTTTCAAAATTATACATATAGTACCAATCAAATTACCGCAGCTAGACTCATGAAATTCGATTGCGTAGAGAAGGAAAATAAACGGATTTTTCGAAATTCGTACTTTCAAGGGATACAATGGTACAGAGGGATAAAAATAGTACTAAATAAACGATTACAGCTAGAATGATGAAATTCTAATTTGGAAGAAACCTCAAATAAATAGATTTTATATAGTCGTACTCTTAAGGGGGTAAAAATGGTACCAACCAAATGACCGCAGCTGGAATCATAGACTTCGGTGTATACATTCCTCTGACTGCATAGACACGCAAAATTTTCCAAACTCGTACTTCTTCTTTTATGGCAAAAATTGGTTGAATCATAAAGTTAGGTTATTTTGCACTATGTACGTCTGATAATGGATTTTCAAAATTAGTACTTTTGGAATTAAAATAGAATGGAAATACAACCAACTGTAGCACACACTAACTACCAATAGTTATGGTATTTAAGCTTTTTGAAAATGTAAATAGAAGAATATTTATTTTTTGAATTGACGCATTGGTAGCCTTGCCTTATAAGCATGGTTTGAAATAATTAAAATATTAGATTTATTTATAAAATTATTTCTTTAATATTTGTATTTGTTTTGATTTGGCTATATAAAAAAATTATATTTCCTGAAATATTACTGCACTTCTACGAAAATCGACATCCTCTGTGGAGGGTATATAAAGTTAACTCCGTTTTTCGTGTTGTAATGTGTAATCTGAGGCTTTTAATCCAAAGTTGTTAATTCTGTGTAGTTGTTCTATAGAAAATATATCCAAAAGAACGAAATCACACATTCAACGTCATTTTTCACGATCCGGTTGTCTCAATTAAAATGTTGGTACAGAATTCCATTTTTGAGGCCCTGGGGATCATTAGCCCCATATTTCGACTTCATACTCGTAGGTTTCGGATTACTCTTAACACGTTAGGATATTTTTTTCTATGTGCGCTCAACTCAAGCTCAACGCTGAGTTCTCCTAGATTTTTTATTTCCTGATCTAACTTTAAATGGGAATCTCCACGGACAATTTTCCTCGTGACTACGACGCCACTGTCCCTTAAACATAATGCCCAGATTTATTTCTGTGTACTCGAACATTTTACATGCAATTGTATCATTGGTGAGCTTTGCTTGAGATTATCCCGAAATCAAGAGTCTCCTTGCGCATGGAACATTAAAGTAAATACTAGGAATTTCTTGTTTACAGTAAGCTAGCTATGAGAACACCGCTGTCTCCTTCAATTGCCCGATCCATTTCTGTCAAGGAAAACCCATGATTTGGAAAATTAAATTTGTTGTTAAATTTGCTTGAACAAATGTGAATGCGAATAAAAAAGTAATACTGAAATTTAAAATGACCTTTTGATCTCCACTAAGCCAGGTCAGCTATTTCGAATGGGAAGGAACAGCAAAATAACTACGGCACATAAAAACATCATAATGAAAGTCAAATAAATAAAGCAACAAATAAACAAACATACAGACCAAAAGAAAAAACAATTACATGCGCAGTTAAGTTCGGTCGGGTCGAATCACTTGAACCCTCTATCAAGTATTATTAGCGCACAGTGGCCAATTTTCTAAGAAGTCAGTTAAAAAGTGTACAGAACAAAAACGTCCGCAGAAGAACTTGAGAAAGTCGATTCACAAAAACCCGAACTTTCGCAATTAGACGAATTAGGATCAGTAATTTAACCTGCACCTGCACAAAATCCAACTAACCCAATAGGTCAAAGTTAATGACCACAGAGAACGTCGTTTGTTCATTGACTGTATATCAGATAGTTTGGATTAAGGGTCCTCCAATTTTGAATGATTACACGGTGTGTGATTTTTATACCCTCCACCTACAGGATGGGGGTATATTCACTTTATCATTCCGTTTGTAACGCCTTAAAATATTCATCGGAGACCCCATAAAGTATATATATTTTGGGTCGTGGTACAATTCTAAGACATAGCCGTGTCCGGCTGTCCGTCTGTCTGTCTGTTGAAAGCACGATAGCGGCCGAACGAAATGAGCTAGGAGGTTCAAATTTTTCCTAAATGTGTCTTATGGTTGCAGATCGGTTGGGATTGAAAGTGGGCGAAATCGGTCAAGAGGGAAAAAATTTTCCCTCACAAGGACTGAAAATACCCCTAATATTTTGAACATAATAGCTTGTATTTACTTCATATTTGCAATTCGCATTCCCTTTATAGCATAAAAGGGCACCATAGAGTGATTTTTATTTGTAGGGGGCGAAATGGGACGAAAAGGGATAAAAATAGTACATATCAAACGACAACAGATAGAAACACGAAATTTGGCGTGTACATACCTCTAATAGAGTAGATACATAATATACAAGTATTTTTTCTAAATTTGTACTTTTAAGGGGTTAAATGGGGATAGAGGGATAAAAATAGTACCAACCAAACGGCTGCACCTAGAATAATGAAATTCGGTGTATATATTTCTCTGTTTATGTACACACATAAAATAAAGGAAATAATCGAAATTCGTACATTTAGGGTGTAAAATGGAAAAAGGGGATAAACATTGTACCAAAAAAATGGATGCAGCTAGAACCATGAAATTCGCGGTATACATTTCTCTGACTGAGTGACACGATAAAAAAACGTTT
Source organism: Polietes domitor (assembly GCA_947397865.1). NCBI lineage: Eukaryota > Metazoa > Arthropoda > Insecta > Diptera > Muscidae > Polietes > Polietes domitor. Next base: position 75,596,957 of record OX377621.1, on the reverse strand, counting down.
TTCCAAATTCGTAGTTTCAAGGGATTCAATAGGAGCAGAGGGATAAAAATGGTACCAACTAAAAGGCTACAGCTAGAATGATGAAATTTTCGAAAGTCGTACTTTTAAGGAGTAAAATGCGAAAAAGGGGATAAAAATGGTACCAACAAAATGGCCGCAAATAGTATCATGGAATATATATACATTCCTCTGAGTGCATAGCCACGTAAAATATTTTTTTTCCAAATTCGTACTTTATTTTGTTGGTTTTACGACAAAAAATGGTAGAATCATGAAGTTGTCTTATCTATCTCTAGTTGTCTCTCTATCCCCCACTATTTAGGGTATTTATGATTGCTGTCTTATATTTACTTTATGAATTGAAGTATTATTTCCATTATATATATACATAGTATAAAAATATTGGTAGCCTTGGCTTATTAATTAAATTTCTGATTTTCAATCATTTGAAATTTGTTGCGGACATAAATGTTTTAGCGGGCGAAATGGGACAAAAATGGATTTAATATGGTACCAATGATACGACAACAGCTAGAATCATGAAATTCGGTGTGTACATCCCTCTAATTGCATAAACACGTAAAATAGAGGGATTTTTCGAAATTCGTACTTTTAAGGGATATAATTGAAAAAGAGGGATGAAAATGGGACCTTGGGACCTGAAGATGATATCATGAAATTCGGTGTATATATTCGGTGGTCTGACTATGAAGACTCGAAACAAAAAGTTTTTTTTTTCAAATTTGTACATTTGGGCGGAGAATGGGGCGAATGGGGATATCTTTAAAATTTGTACTTTCCTTATCAATATAATGCAGTCACTTTCTCTGTATCTGAAAATGCTTCTCCCTAATGGCGACTGACAATCGCGTAATATTTTCAGCATGTTTAAGTCATGGAAATATAACCATATACGAAGAAGACCCGTGTCTCCCAGTTTTGCCCAAAGTTATGCACTTTTTATGGGCCCCCAATGATTTGGGGCCTCGGAGTCATTTTTGCAAAAAAGTGATCATTTTATCAGGCTCATCTCTTGCAAACCGTTTGGAATGAAGAAAAAATGTGAACATATAAAATAAAAAAACTTCATCTTCAGTAGGCTGTAGTGTGAATAGGTAGCGTATACGTGCTGTTGATTGGGGATAATATCACTAATACACACTGTAGTTAACAGAAATATATGTCCTAGAAAGTTGTTTTTTGAGATCTTAGGTACATTTTTGTTGTTGATTGTTTCCTTGAATTTTGTACGGTTTGCAACCTATGGACAATGATCTTTATGGCAAGAGCTACAACTTTTTGCAAACTTTGGGCAAAACTGGGAGACAAGGAACTTTTTTGGTCTTTATCACGTAGTGGTGTCCGTATATGGTTATATTTTTATACCCTCCACCTCCACCAACTTTGTCATTCCGTTTTGTAACACCTTGAAATATCGACATGAGACGTCATAAAATTCTAAGACGATCTAGCCATGTCCGCCCGTCCGTCTGTTGCAGGCACCCTATCATCTTAAAGAAAGGAGCTAGGCTGTCCAAGTTTTCCATAAATGCGTCTTATATTCGTAGATCGGTTGGGATTGAAACTGGGCGAAATCGGCCCAAAGGGAAAATTTTTTCCCTCACAAGGACTAAAAATACCCATAATAACCCCCATTCTTTTAGAGTATTTAAGCATATTTTTTTTCAATATCTCCGTCTGTATTTACTTGATATTAGGTATGCGCATGCCCAATATAATAAAAGTATTTTTTCTAATTTCGTACTTTTAAGGGGTAAAATTCGAACAGAGGGATAAAAATGGTACCAACCAAACGGCCTAAAAGAATGAAATTCGGTGTGTACATCCCTCTAATTGCGTAAACACGTAAAATAAAGAAATATTAGAAAGTCGTACTCTTAACCCATTAAAGCTCGATTAATCGAACACTGGATCAAAATGGGTTAAGGGGGTAAAATAGGAAAAGGGGGAATACAAATGGTACCAACCGAACGGCCGTAGCTAAAACCATAGAATTCGGTGTCTACATTCCTCTGACCGATTTTTACTTTTACCGCAAAAGTTGATTGATTCATGAAGTTAGGTTTTTGCACTATGTACGTGAGATAATTGATTTTCAAAATTTGTACTTTTGTAATTAAAATGGAATGGAAATACAACCAACTGTAGCACCCACTATCTACCAATATTTATGGTACATACGTTTTTTTTTTTTGAAAATATAAATATAAGAATATTGATTTATTGAATCGACTTGAAGTACTATTTCGATATATCGAGGGCTTATATTAATAAGTGGCTATGTACCATTTTCTGGAAAATGAGTTTTTAATGCAAAAGTATTCTCAGATTTGGATGTCACCTGTCATATAAATTTGGAGAATAAATTTTTTCTAAAGCCATTTTTTTTTCAAATTTTTCTGATTTGGCTATCTACTCACACGTTAATTGGTGACTGCAAAAGTGGCTATGCACATAAAAATAATATAAATAATATAGTATCAAATTCCATCATTACGCGGTTAATAGCATTTTGGTTCCCAAGTTATCAGTCTAAAATAGGACAAATATTGGCTGTAAAGTCAAATGTCATTCGGAATATTTGTGTCAGAAAAGTTTCAGAATCCTGAACAGAGAAAGTTTATATAAAGGGTGATTTTTTAAAAGCTATAGGAAAGTTTTTCAAAAAAAAAACATAAAATTCAAAAAAATGCATGAAATCTTTATTTGAATCGATAGTACGGTCCATATAATTTAATGTTTGAAGATTATTTCAGGCAAATGTTGACCTTGACCGCGCCTCAAATGGTCCATCCGCTTAGTCCAATTTTGACATTTCCACGTTTTTGAGTAACAGAGGCCAAATTGCTGCGAACACCGCGAATCGATAATTGATGGTCATCATTAACACTGGCCGATACAGCTGCGTCATTTTCTTCAGTTTGCACTCTACGTAAGCGTGTTGGTGGTTTAATGTCCAACAATGTAAAGTTGGTGCGGAATTTAGTCACAATGGCCCGAATAGCCGCTTCAGTGGGTCGATTAAACTGACCATAAAATGGAAGCGCGCGATGAACTTTCTTAACAGAGCACACATTTTGATAATAAATTTCAATAATTTGCAAGCGTTATTCGCTGAACAATCACCCTTTATAAGCAATTGCAGCGAATTTAGGATTTTTCAACAATTGCAGCGATTTTCGCGACTGGCTACATATATGTTACAAGCGACATTGGTTCTTAATACGCGAACGAAAATTCATTCAATTCAACATTGCCAACATTTCATTCAAAACTTCAACGAGTTTACAATAAATCTTATTTATATATTTGAGCATTAATGGCTATGTGCTTATTTCAAAACTCATAGTGCTCAATTTTGAGAAAATACATATTGAAAATGAAAAATGTAAATTGAAATTCAGAAATGAAAATTTAACTTGAGAAAATGTAAATTGAAATTCAGAAATGAAAATAAAATTGATATTGAGAAAACAAAACAAATAAGTATTAAGAAATTTGAAAGACAAATTGATATTGGGGAATTAAAATATTAAAATGATAAAAGCAACATTGAAATTGAGAAGAAATATTATAAGTTTATAAATAAGACTAGAATAGTATAAGAAAAACAATATTAAGCGAAATTCAATATATAAACTATTCCCCAACAGACATATCCTCCAACCTTGGAATGGTATAGATTTGGTAGAAAGTCTTGGAATTATTATTGTAATTTCGTCACTTGGCAGTCATTATTATTGTAATTTCGTCATTTGGTGGGAATATATTTTCAAAATCAATTTCACTGGTCCTCTACGTGATTTCTGAGTTCTTCCCATCTCTTTATTAATTCCTTTACTCAATCTCTGGCCTCATGTGCTTTATATGATCCACGTCTCCTACTCCTCCTGAGTATGAAATACCACCACTGACATGGATGTTTGTACCACGAGAATTTGACATGGTATGATGATATTCATTCCTCTATTTCAAGTCCACTTTTTTCAGTGTCCCATTTTGCAAATGTTAAACACAAACCTGGAACTAAAAACAAAAATGACCTTTCAAAGTCAAAGTAATCAGTAGTCCAAATTTAAAATCATAAATGGCCTCCCTATATATTCTCAATTTAAATTTGATTTTTCTCATTTTAAATTTTTTCATTTCTCGATATTAATTTTTGTATATTTTCAACCTTAATTTTCATTTCTGAATTACGATTTGTATTTTCTAAACTTCAATTTGCATTTCTCAATTTCAATTTGTATATTCTCAATTCCAATTGAAAATTGTGTGGTGTTTACTTTTGTGAACATATTTTTTATTCCATTTTAAGTTTCTGTCAATCAGTTCTTTTTTCTCTTAATAAACGTTTGTATTAAAACTGAACACCAATGCATTTTTCATTACGGACTCTTTGCTGTCTGAAGTAATATATTCAACACAATCTAACACATTTTTTGCTGAAATCATATTTCGATGAGTATTTGTGTGACACAATTGTTGTACAGGTCATCCTCTAGTGGCTGTTATAAAAGCACTTTAATTCAATTTCCATATCTGACCTAATTCAATTATAATTCCATATCTGACCTTTAAAACCCATTACTGAGTATATTGTTTCATTTTTTTCCATGCCTAGCTATAAGCATCGACTACATTTAACTATAATGTAGTGTGTAGGGTGCACAGAAGTAAATTTGAACTTACCAGAGGGAATTAAACACGCACTTTGGAAAGTAAACAAAACGAAAGCAGCAGCAGTCGTATCAGCACCAACATCAGCACCCCCAACAGCAACAGTAACAGTTGAATGTGACCCACCCACGGGGTGCACTCTCGCCCAGTAAATAAATAATAAAAGCCGTACACCGCACGGCGGCAACAAATAATTATTCCTCCATTCACAGTGTGTTTTATTTTTTCCAGTCGTTCGCAGGAAAAGAAAATGATTGTTGACATTTCGTCTTCAAATGTTCTACCCTCCATTTGCGTATGTGTGTGTGCGGTTTACAGGAGAATTGGTGCTGTTGGGCGTGGGGTTTCGTCATGGCGATGGAGAAGGCGTCAGGGGAAATTATCAGGGAGAGAAAGAAGGTATATATTAAAGGCGTTTTAGCTAGACAGACGTTCTTTTACGTCTTCCCGCTAATTTCAAATGTCTTAATTTGTTTCGGGGAGGTAGAAATTTTGGAAGCTTTTGTGGTTAGATGATATTGAATAGACGGATGTAGACGCGTGGTAATATTTTTGAAGGTGTAAGAATGAAATGTTCGTCTTGGAATATACTTACGCAAATGCCTAAGTTCGTGTTAGGTGGAATTTTTATTTGTGAGAAAAATAACACCAAAAAACCACAATGAAAGATGTGATCCAAGAATCCCTTTATATTTCTACTGGGCTTCGGCTTCATTCGAATTCGAATTAGAATTTAAAGTAAGTCCTGTAATATCTGCTTCGGTCGGGCTCTAGTATAATTCTTGGTTTTAAGACTAGTTAGTAAAATTGCTACACATCGAAACCAATTATTATTTATTTTTATTACTTACAACCAATTCAAGAAAATTTGATGATTGTTGTGAACGACCTTAAGTCCGAGTATATGTATTTTAATTTCATGTACATGTTCCACATGTCGTCAATAGATACAAATAATAGATTGTTTTGCTGAAGAAACTCACTCAAATAATGTATACTCGACTTGTATGGCGTATGAGTGATGAGCCTCCTATAACAAATCAATCATACGCTCCGAGAATTCGAAAAGAGCTGTGAAACAATTTCGTTGTGATTGTTTCGTCCGGTTCGGTTCGGTTCACTGCCTTTGTTTTTATAAAACAAAAACCAAAAAAAAACAGAAACGAAACAAAATCAAACAGTTTCACAACTTTTTAATAAACTCAACTCAATTTATCAAACATCAAATTTTTATTCTTTTGTAATTGTATTATTAATGCTTAAACAAGTGTAAATACATTCAGACAAACATTTATGCATGTATGTGTACATACACCTATGTGTAAACGTATTGTTGGTATAAAGCCATATAACTTAACTATAATTTTAATTATAGTCTACACCACCAAATATTTGCGTTTAGAAATAAGTGAGCTAAGTAGACCGATTGGCTTAGTATCACCAGCTGAGTCGATTCAACATTTTTTTCTGTCCAATTGTTGTCCGATTGCTTTGGAATTTGGTAGGAGCATTCAATACCGGCAAGGATTGTAGGTATTGCATATGCAGAAAATCTGATCATACATATTTGGTCATTAAATTAATAAAAACGGAGGAAACGCGAGAATTTCAGTAATGTTTGAAAGGAAAATTGAATATAAACGAGTTGTAAGTTCGCAAGCTTTATTATTGCAGCAACTTTTGGGAACCACTAATTTATGGGATAGAAATTGTAGTCGAGAGAGAATTTTTTGTTTAAATCATATATTTTGTTTAAAAAATATATTTTATTATGAAATATCTACGAGAAAAATAATATCACTTTCCATTCTTTTTTAAATCACTGTTTTATCTTACATAAGCAATGATAATAATAGTACTAAGCAACATAATTTGTGTTGTATAACACTTACTGATGTAGTTTGTCCTTCTAAATTAGAAAACGATTTTAATTTTGTATGGATAACAATACCCTACACCACTTCATGGACTAGGGAATTATAAGTTAGTTTTCCGCCAAATGTTTGTAACACCAATAAATAATCGAGCTAGACCCACCTTTAAGTATACGGATCGGCTTAGAATCATTTTCTGAATCGACTGTCTGTCTGTCCAATTCGTAATTATTTTCCAAACCTTACAAAAATCTGCACAATTAAGTTTTGTCAAAGACGAAAGCTATTTAATTTGAAGCAAATCGGTTCAGATTTGGATATAGCCGCCACATTACTTAAGCGATTTTCATCAAACACCTTGTATTTCAACTAGAAACGTTTTTTGTGAGTATGGGTCAAATCGGTTCAGATTTATATATAGCCACCATACAAATGGCACTCCCGATTTAACCTTTTCCGTTCCACATTTTTTAACAGATTTTCTTCAAATTTAGAACAATAACCTATTTATATTAACTAGAAACATCTATAGTGAAAGTGGGTCAAATCGGTTCCTTTTTGACTTTTTCTACTCTAGAAAACACATATTTTAACAGATTTTTATCATAAAAAATTACAGCGTGAGATAAACGCAAAATTCTTTGAATAAAATTGGAGCCACTGCAGGAGTAAACGTTTGCAAAACCATAACCCATTATATTATGAAACACGTTCTTAAAGCGATACAAATTGCAGATGAACCGCCACTTAGTTCCGCCCATAATCAGCAGATGTTGCAGTTCGCGAACGATAACATATCATTTACTGTAGCTCAAGGTCAAGAAACCAAAAACCGGAATAAGGTAAATTTTCTAACGAAAAGCGGTTCAATATCGATGACCTGGATGCCTACTTTTATGGGTATACCTGAGAGAGGAGTAAATTTTAGTAAAGTTTTAACTGAGGCTATCCTATGTTAACGGAGTGTATATGAAATACTACGAGTAACATTTTTATGGAACACTAGCTGAATCCCGCCCGCTTCGGCAGGCAAAAAAACCAATGGTAAAATTAAAATCAGGTTCAGGTCAAATTCAACTTTCTCGTGGTCAGTAATATAGTATTGTAGCAATAAGTAGCATGTATTTAACTATGAGTATGTAACCACTGTATTATATGTATAGTTGTACGTGTGGTAACCACTGTGCTGAGATGAATGTATATATATATGTATATACTCTTTTGTAATTCCTAGTATTAAGTTATATTCTTTACTCTCTTGTAAATTATAGTTATAAGCTTTACTCTCTCTTGTATATAATTAGATTTAAGGAATATTCTAAACTCTCTTGTACTCATTAGTTTTAAGCTATTTGATTGTGTGCAATGAATGCACAGGAAACAAAACGAAAAATAAAGAAACAAAAGGCAGTTTCGCCGTGACAACTGAAATGTTAAGAAGTGTTTTACTTTGTGGTCGCGTGCTATAGTATATATAAGCTATAAGATGAATTTGCGTACCAAATTTCAAGATTCTAGACCCAACCATATGGTCATTGCTGTGGTACCATTGTTATCCCTTTCAGTCCCATTTTACCCCTTAAAAGTACGAATTACTAAAAACACCCTTCATATTTGATCTATACGCTGTAAGAGAAATGTACACACCAAATTTCATGATTCTAGCTTCAGCCGTGTTGTTTGTACCATTTTTGTCCCTTTTTGCCTTATTTAACGCCCAAAAGTACGAATTTTTCAAAAGACACTTTTTGGGATGCCTCCATGCCGCAGGAGAAATACCCATACCAAATTTCAAGATTCTAGGCCCAGCCGTTTGGTCATTGCTGTGGTACCATTTTTATCCCTTTTAACCCCATTTTACCCCTTAGAAGTACGAATTTCGAAAAATCCTGTCTTATCACACCTCTACACTGTAAGAGAAATGTACACACCAAATTTCATGATTCTAGATCCAGCCGTTTGGTCTGGGGAGTGATCAGTCAGTCACTCAATCACGCAACTCTTTTATATAAAGGGTGATTTTTTAGCTATTATCTTTTTGGCGACACTGGTTTAAACATCTGACGCACGTTTCGTGTTTTGTTTCACTGTCAAACATCTTCAGTTTGGTCTATAATTTAATCATGAATCGTCTTACAAACGAACGAATTATTGAAATTTATTATCAAAATGGGTGCTCTGTTAAGAAAGTTCATCGCGCGCTTCCATTTTATGGTCAGTTTAATCGACCCACTGAAGCGGCTATTCGGACTATTGTGACTAAATTTCGCACCAACTTTACATTGTTGGACATTAAACCACCAACACGCTTACGTAGAGTGCGAACTGAAGAAAATATGGCAACTGTAGCGGCCAGTGTTAATGATGACCATCAATTATCGATTCGTCGCCGTTCGCAGCAATTGGGCCTCTGTTACTCAAAAACGTGGAAATGTCAAAATTGGACTAAGCGGATGGACCATTTGAGGCGCAGTCAAGGTCAACATCTGCATGAAATAATCTTCAAACATTAAATTATATGAACCGTACTATCGATTCAAATAAAGATTTCATGCATTTTTCTAAATTTTATGTGTTTTTTTTCTGAAATTCCTATAGCTTTTAAAAAATGACCCTTTATAATATATAGATAGATTTAGATACTCTAACTTTTCAATGGAAGGATCATGTTGCTAGATAGATACGAACGGCAAAGTTTAAGATTTTTAAGGTTTAATTTAATTGAGCCTTTTGAAATTCCAGTTATGTATCAACAGTAAAATTAATTTAAAGGAAACTTAAGACTATAATGTAATATCTCAATTCACAATAAACAAGTATACGAACGACAAAAGAAACCCATGTTCCCTTCTGGAAAGTAGTAGACTATATAGAATCATGGTCGGATATATTTTCCTTGTATTTCCCCACAATTCGTAAAATTTGAATTTTTCCCTATTACGTCGCTGTGCATTTCAGCTGGCCTTATACACTTGTACTCTCGATAATAGGAAAAACGTTCAATTTCGTTAGCTTTTTCTACCATTTTTCTTGTTTTTTTTTTTCGTTTTTTTTTGTTATTTTTTGCGTTCAAAGTTACTTTTGGAACCCTTGGGGGATTCTTGTTGGCTTGTTTTGTTTTCCTTTTGCTGTGTTTTTCTGACGGTTGTTGCTGCTGCCGCTGCTACTGCTGTTGTTGTTCAGCAGCAGGGGAAAATGGTTATGTGTCATAGACCATAAACCAGAATAGCATTAAACATGAAAATCATTCACCTGTTCACCGTATTGTGGTGGTCTTCCAGCCTGCCTCGAAGGCGAAATTGCTTGTTTGCCTTGTAATGTTTATACTGGGAAGGGGGGAGGGGGTCCTGCTACACAAATATCGTAGACTGCCACAGTTCACATCAATGGCAGCGAACAGCAAGTCGATGTTGGTGTGTTCGTACATCCGTGCGTCTGTCCCTACAATGGTTATTTGTGGGTCTGTACAAGTTTAACAGGCAATAAAAGTGTTAATTTTATTGTAATCTATTTACTTTTCATGGGTGTACTTTGCTCCTGGTTCATCCCTTTTCGCCTCCTCTGCCATTCTCAATTGTTTGTTGTTTCGAGCTACTTCTCAGCCGTGAATAACTGTCCGTGTCAGTCATTTATGGCAAAGTTGGCAAAGCTGGACAAGGAACTGGTGCGGGAGCCAAAGTTTAGCAGCAAATTAGAAAGTTATTTCAAGCGGAGCGAGCGAAGCAACAGAAAAAAAACTGCTTAGAAATGTTGTTGTGAAGGAGTTAATGTTTTTAAACAGAAATTTACTCGAAATGAAAGTAATTAATAAGGCTGGGGTTTGGTGGGGGTGGTGGCTAAAGGAACCCAATTATTGGTTTGTTTTTTTTTTTGCATATTCTCCATGGAATTGTGGCAAATTAATGTTATTGTACAAATACCGGGAAGTAAGGGTTTTCTTTAACGTCGAAGGATTGCTTGTCGAAAGAGAGAAGGCGAAAATTAAATTGTTACAAGATTTGTAGTGCATTAAATTCCTTTTCTTCTTCATATGAATTTTCTATTTTTATAGATTTTTTCGTAATCTTGATTTAGTATTTTTAATATTTTTGGTCTAAAGAAGATTTCGTCGCTTTCTATGAGATCTGTCGTCAAAGTTATTCAAAGCAATGCTTTCGTTGCCTTGATCCTTAAAATCGTTTTCAGACGTATGTTGAATTATTCTTTCTTGTTATACTTGAGTTGGTTTTCATTTCAAAATTAATTAAAATACAACGTATTTCTAAGAGCAGAACAATTTCCCCCTCAACCATAGCAATTCCCCCAACTTCAGATGGCTGTCGATAACAATGCATAGCACGTGATTACAAGAAGTTGCAAGCGTAACAATAACTTTAAATTAATTTCAAATTGAAGAAAATTTTAGCCCGCATCCGGTTTTTTTTGCCGGGAGGTGGGTGGTCTTAGTTCACGTTTTCTTCCATTTTTAATTAAAATCGATTTTCAACTGTCGTGCACGATAAACGTAGACGGTGGATGGCTGCTGGATTTTAATTTCCATAATATCTCATTGTTAATCATTTGCTGGGAATTTAATTCGTTCGAATTCACAGCCAAATGGAATTCATAAAAATAAATGGCTAATTAGTGGGGGGCGAAATTTGTCTGTCTTGGTTTTAGTTTTCGCAGGCAAAAAAACGAAAACATTAAAGGCAAATTTTAAATTAAATATTTCCACTTGACTGAGCGCACTGCTGCTGACAGTAAACACGCGTATAAACTTTAAGTGAGGGAAATCGCTATCGACAGCACAACAATTGCAATGAGAAAAATCAGAAGCACAATATTTTATTGAAATTCGCATTGAGGGATGCTACGCCATGTGGCGTATGAGTGTTGATAATTTCATGTCAATAATGTAATTATTTATTTTAATTGCTCTGCTGTTGCTTCTTGGAAACCAATATTAATCTAATATTAGAATTGCTTATTGTTGGTGTTATTTGGAAGTTACAATAAAACTATTAAATAAAATCGGGGAATTTAAGAATGTATTTCCCTTGTAGCTTTTGAAGCGAGTGAATGGATGAAAAAAATGTTTTCAGATATCTTTCAAAAAATCAAAAATGTGATTATTTAGAAAAATTGCCGCAAAACATTCGTTTCGATCAAGGATCGGATTTTTAACTATTAATACATTTTAGTGCCGTTTTACTTTTTCGCTGCTTTGTGTATCGAAAAATAAGGGTCTAAATATTTTAAATATGGTCAAAGAGATTGGAGTAAGGTTTTTAACCCACTCTGGAAAAATATTCTACTATGAAATGAAAAATAAATGAGAAAAACCTCTAAATGTTTACGAGCCAACGAAAACGTAATAAGGACCACAATTTGAGGATATCATCGGGGAGTCCAGAGAAGATATCGCCGCTATCCAGGAGGTACGATGGGTATGGTGTGTGTGGGATGAAAAACTTCGACATTAGGGCTGTTTTTCTTTAACAAGCTGCAATAACAAAAACGTTAATAAAAATGTAATTTTTTGCTCAAAATAAAAAAAAATATTTTTTTACATTGTTGCCAACTACAATATAAATATTATGTATCAAAAGAAATTAAAAAAAAAATATTTTGGTCGACTTTATTGGACTTAGCCTGGATATCCATCATTTTGACTTACACTGGAAAATTATCCTGGCTAAGTCAAAAACTTTTAACACAAAATTATTTCTTCAAAATTTGTTTTCACACACACATTGATATTGCTTTTGGCGACAATTTTAAAAAAGAATATTTTATTTTGAGTGAAATTTTAACATTTTATTCAGATTTTTGTTATCGCAGCTTAGTTATCCAATCTTAAAGAAAAACAGCCATATTATAGTGGTTGTGCACAACAATTTGGTATTGGGTTTGCGGTTAGCAGTTTGTCTCGAGATTCACACCATAGACGACCGACTGAACCCAATACGGCGAAGAACTTTTTCACTTATTTTTTCCACTCCATATTAAAATTTGATGGAAATTGGACCACGAGAAGGGTAGGCACAGATTAATATTGGAAACTGCTTTATAAGAGAAACAAATGTTAATAAAATTTCTTATTTCTTCTATTTCTTATTACCTATACAGTGACATATAATCTGAAATCTCTGTTAAATTTCCTTTCAAACAAGATGGACAAAATTTGCACAAAACAGTTAATAAATATAAAAACAAACAATTTTAAATGTAGAAGTTCGATAAGAAAATCTTTATGTCGAACTTTCACACAGTCGGAGGAATGCACGCACAGAACTACAGACAGAATAATATACAAACCTGATTACATTATTTTCGGTGGAACCTTTTGTTGTTTATCCTTTGAATTCCTCTTTTCCCATTTTACCAAAGTGTTTCCACCTACCAATACGTTTACATATCGATATAATACTTCAAGTCAATTCAAAAATAAATATTCTTATATTTATGTTTTCAAAAAGCTTAAATACCATAAATATTGGTAGATAGTGGGTGCCATAATTGGTTGTATTCCCATTATATTTTAATTCCAAAAGTGCAATTTTTGAAAATCCATTATTTCACGTAGATAGTGCAAAATAATCTAACTTCATGATGCAATAAATTTTTGCCGTAAAAGTAAAAAGTACGAATTTGGAAAAATCTTTTTATTTTGCATGTCTATGTAGTCAGAGGAATACCATGATTCTAGCTGCGGCCATTTGATTGCTACCATTTTTATCGCCTTTTCCCTATTAAAGGAATGTACACACCTATTTTCATCATTCTAGCAGTAGTCGTTTAGTTGGTACTATTTTTATCCATCTGCTCCCATTGTATCCCTTCAAAACATTTTATTTTTCTTGTCTACACAGCCAGAGGAATGTATACTGCGAATTTCATGACTCTAGCTGTGGTCATTTGGTTGGTACTATTTGTATCCCTTTTTTCCATTTTAACCCCAAAAACTACGAATTTCGAAAAATCCGTTTAGTTTACGTGTCTACGCAATCAGAGGAATGTATACACCGAATTTAACTATTTTAGTTGCATACGTTTGGTTGGTAACATTTTTATCCCTCTATTCCCATTTTACCCCTTAACAGTACGAATTTGGAAAAAAATACTTTTATATTATGTATCTACTCAATTCCAACCGATATACGACTATAAGACGCATATACGGAAAATTTGGACGTCCTAGCTCCCTTCGTTTAGATGCTAGCGTGCTTTCAACAGACGGACGGACGTTACAAACGGACTGACAAAGTTAGTACACCCCCATCCTGGAAGTGGAGAGTATAAGAAGTAGTAAGTTATAAAACTTCAACTTTTAACAAAAATAAAAGAGAACAAGACTTTTTTCTGTTTCTTTCTTGTTTTTGGCGTTGTTTAAAGCATGCGAATGTCGCGTCCGGCCCACTAGGAGATCTCCATATGCAATCCAAATAACTAATTAAAAACAAGTAAGGAAAGGCTAAATTCGAATTCAATTCAATTCGGTAAAAAAGTGAAAACGGGAAGGATTTTTGTATGTTTCCTAATCATAGGCTAATATGACGTGATGCAATTTGTTAAATCGAAATATTTGTATCGGGGATATATTCAAACATGGAATGAAGTGACCCACATTCACAATAGAATCTTCCAGTTCAAATATAACGTGTTATGCTCAATTTGAAGGAATTCGGTGAAAATCGGTGGTTTCTGGTGCGGAAAAAGTCAAGCCGGGAATGAAATTCCTATGGGAGCTATATATAAATTTCAACCGATCTGACCCATTTTCACCATGGGTGTTTCTGGTTGAAATATAAGACATTTTGGAAGATTTGAAGAAGATCTTTTAAAAAAATGGTTTATAGTGTGGAAAAAGTAAAATCGGGCGTGAAATTTGTGTGGGAGCTATATATAAATCTGAATCGATCTGACCCATTTACATTTAGTATAAATGATTATATATGATTATTATATATATGTGGTTTCTAGAGCAGAAAAAGTCAAAATGGGAGCGAAATTTGTATGGGAGCTATATATAAATCTGAACCGATCTAACACATTTTCATCACAGGTGTTTCTAGTTGAAATATAAGATATTTTGCCAATAATAAGGTACAAATTTGGAAAAGTCTTTTATTTTTCATGTCTGTGAAGTCAGTGGAATGTATACACTGAATTACATTATTCTAGCTGCAGCCATTTGGTTGGTATCATTTTTATCCCCTTTCACCCCCTTAAATATACGACATTCGAAAATCTCTTTCTTTTACGTGTCTCCTAATGTCATTATTCTAGCTGCAGCGATTAAGATGGCAAAATTTGTATCCCTCTTTTTCCATTATAGCCACAAAGTACAAACAAACAACAACGTAAACAAACACATCGCGCTGCAGTACAATAACATTTATCTTTATAAATGTGTGTACGCATGTGTGTATTTGTTTTGTGGGTTGCCACACAGCCCATAAAATGTATCACAAGTTTGTGTCGGTATTTGTAACAGAAAATAGCAACAGGAAATGGAAACACATGCGGGCAGTGATTGCTCGAAAGAGTGGTCAGAAAACTGATGTTTTTCACATTTATAGCAAAATCCTCATTTCAGAAATCGGCAGTAAAACGTCGTCAACTCAAAGATAACACCCCATAAAGAGTACTTTTCTGCAACATTTTTTTGATAATTTTATTTCAAAAATATTGAATTTTTAATCTATTTTTACATTTCCGGAACAAAAAAATCTATGTTTTATGCACTTTGAAAATTGTGTGATTCTGCTGGAAATCCCAGTCGAAAAATTTCAGAGCAGAAAAAATGTACCAGTTTCAACTGTAATTGAAACAAGTAAGGAAAGGCTAAAGTCGGGCGGGGCCGACTATATGATACCGTCCACTTTCTACCCCATTACAATTGAATTCGGGGAAAAAGTGAAATCGGGAACTATCATGAACCAATGTGAACTACTTTCACAACATGACATTAGATCCAAATCTGTAATACCTTGAGAGAAAAAAGTAAAATCGGGAAGGACATCTGTATGAGGGCTGTATTAAACGCTGAAAAGATTTGGCAACATTTGAATGTTTCCATTTGAAGTACAAGCTACTAGGGCAAATTTGAAGAAAATCGGTCAAAAATATGTGGTTTCTGGAGCCAAAAAAATTAAATGGATATTTTTTATGGGAGATATATCTGAATCTGAACCTATCTGACCAACTATCTCCACAGATTTTTCTAGTTCAAATATAAGGTTTGTCCCAAATTTGAAGAAAATCGTTTAAAATATGTGGTCTCTAGCGCACAAAAAGTTATATGGAGGCCAAAATTTGCATGGGAGCTATATCTAAATCTGAACCGATATGAACCACTTTAACCACAGATGTTTCTAGTTCAAACATAAGGTTTTGTGCCAAATTTGAAGAAAATCTGTTAAAATGTGTGGTTTCTAGAGGGGGAAAGTCAAATCGGGAGCGAAATTTGTATGGGAGCTATATCTAAATCTGAACCGATCAGACCTAATTTCACCACAGGTGTTTCTCGTTCAATTATAAAATAATTCTATTATAAGAAGAAAATCTGTTGAAATATTTGGTTTCTAGAGCGGAAAAAGTAAAATCGGGGGCGACATTTGTATGGGGGCTATATCTTAATCTGAACCGATTTGCTTCAAATTAAATAGCGTTCGTCCTTGGACCGCAAAACTCACTTGTGCTAATTTTTGTTAGGATTTGATAATAATTGCGACCTGCACTTTGACAGACAGACAGACGGACATGGCAAAATCGATTCAAAAAGTTATTCTAAGTCGATCGGTATACTTAACAATGGGTCTATATCGCTTCCATTTGACTATTACAAACAAATGCACAAAAACATAATACCCTAGTGGAAGGTATACAGATATACGCAGATTTCTTTTAAAAATTCAACTTTTATTAAAAAACTAACAAGTATCCTGCAAAAAATCTCAATATCTTTCACACAACAAAGGCTATGACTCATACAGTAGCTATCTATATTTTGATGCCCTACCTACATCACTTCGTGGTCTAGGGTATTATAAGTTAGTTTTCCGCCAGATGTTTGTAACAAATGTGGTCTGATTGTCATGCAATTTGGCAGAAGTTACTTTTTTGGGCCAAGGACGTTTGGTATTGAATTTGGAGGAAATCGGTTCAGATTTAGATATAGCTTCCGTACAAATATCCCTATAATTTACACTATTACTGCTCTAGAATACACATTTTACATGGGATAATGACCAAATTTTCAGGATCGTGTTATATTTGAACTAGAAACAGCTAAGGGGAAAGTGGAACACATGGATTAATAATTAATAACCAATAAGGAAGAGCTAAAGTCGGGCGGGGCTGACTATATGATACACTCCAATTTCTATCAGAATACAATTCAATTCGGAGAGAAAGTGAAAACGGGAAGAATTTTTGTATGTTTCCTAATCATAGGCTAATATGTCCAGGTTCAATTTGTCAAATCGAGAAGAATAGTTGTATCAGGGCTATATCCAAAAATGGAATGAAGTGACCCATTTCACAATAGGTTCTTCCAGTTCTCAATTTGAATTAATTCGGTGAAAATACGTGGTTTCTGGGGCGGAAAAATCAAGCCGGGAGCGAAATTTGTATAGGAGCTATATATAAATCTGAACCGATCTGACTCATTTTCATCCTGGGTGTTTTTCATGGAAATATAAGATATTTTGCCAAATTTGAAGAAAATCTGTTAAAATATGTGGTTTCTGGAGCGGAAAAACTCAAATCGGGAGTGAAATTCGCATGTGGGCTATATCTAAATCTGAACCGATCTCGTTTATTTGGTGTGTTTCATGGGTGTTTCTAGTTTAAATATAAGATGTTTTGCCAAGTTTGAAGAAAATCTGTTGTAATATGTGGTATCTAGAGTGAAAAGAGTCAAATCGGGAGTGAAATTCGTATGGGGGCTATATTGAAATCTGAACCAATCTGACCTATTTTCACCATAGGTGCTTCTAGTTGAAATGTAAGATGTTTTGCCAATTTTGAAGAACATCTGTTAAAATATGTGGTATCAAGAGTGAAAAGAGTCAAATCGGGAGTGAAATTCGTATGGGAGCCGATCTGAACCGATTTTCTTCAAATTAAATAGCGTTCGTCCTTATCCCGAAAAACTTTGTTGTGCGAAGTTTCATTTGGTTCTGGCTACAATTGCGACCTGTACTTTGATTACAGGAATAGATGGACAGACGGACGGACATTGTTAAATCGATTCAAAAAGTGATTCTAAGTCGATCGGTATAATTAACAATGGGTCTATCTCGCTTCCTTTTGGGTGTTACAAACAAGTGCACAAAGACATAATACTCTCGTGGAGTGTATAAAATATGAAATATTTTAAGTACATTAAAAAAGCAATAAATTTGTATTTTTAAGCAATATTTTTAAATTGATAAAATTATGCAAAATTAAACATTGTTTATTTATAAAAGTAATAAAAAATATAAAAAAGTCTTTTCCCCGAGCCACGAGACCTTCTGGGTGCGAAGCGGACACCTTACCTCGGTGACCCCATACTAAAAAGTCGTTCCCATTCACTTGGGAAAATGCTATTCGTAAAATGTTACGGGATATTAACATATTATCGATTTTTGGAAGTTGTTTAAAAGAACTGGATTTTGAGATGCAATTAAAATGTGCTTCCTACGGAAGTACTTACATTTTTTTGCTTGGTCGTTATATGTAGTTAGTACAGTAAAATTAAAGACTGTGCCCTCCATTGGGTTACTTGGGTTCGATTGAAAAAAATCTGCATACAAAGTAGTTCATTCGCCATTCGGTGTGGCTAAGTACAAACACAATACTCTTTGAAATTTCACTTTTTTCTCCTCTTACTTTATAAAAGTGTAAAGGCTTCCATAAATCCTTTTTAATGTCCCTAAACTCATCTGCAACACCCGTGAGTGTGTGTGAGAGAGAGGGAGAACGGAAAGGACCACATCCTCACATATTTACAATCCCATTATACTAAATTTACGTAATGGCTAATTAATTTTTATTGTATGGGATCAGAGAAAGTCCTCCTTCCTTTCTTCAATGTAACAGAAACTCATTTCATGCCCCGTATCAAAGCTGTTTTATTAATTTGTACAAACATGACTTCCGGTTATTTTTATTAGTAAAAAGGTTGTGTTCTTTTTTCATGGCTGGACAATCGGGGGAAGGCAGGATAATTGAATTGTACAAACAAAAACCAATTGAAATACTAATCTCTTTGAGGTTTATTTCAAAAGTTGAAAAGGATTTCAAGAGCTGTTGGCATTAAAATGTTATACATATATTTATTTCTTTGAAATAAAAAACAACGCGTGGACGGCTAAGCAGGACAGGGAATGAAAATAATATAAAATGTAAATACACAGGAGTATTTTTGGTCCCGTCCATGTTTGAATTAGTCGTTCTACAACTCGAAACGCTTGATCGAACTTAATTTGAATGTAGGGATGTGGTTCCATAAATAGGATTCAATAGATAGGATTAAATAGAATTAATATTAAAAAAGGACAATAATCTGTGATCACTATATTCGGATAAAAAAAAATAAGATTTATTTTCGAAACTTAATACCGCCATAGCTCCTTAAATATAACCTCCAGGACAAAAAGGACAATAATCTGTGATCACTATATTCGGATAAAAAATTTAAGATTTATTTTCCCGCCATATATACCGCCATAGCTCCTTAAATGTAGCTTCAAGGGCCATAATCTGTGATCACCCTAGGACAAAAAGGACAATAATCTGTTCGGGTAAAAAATATAATATTAATTTTCAAAACTTAAAACCGTCATAGCTGCTTAAATATAGCCCCCATGACAAAAAGGACAATAATCTGTGATCACTATATAGCCCCTAGGACAAAAAGGACAATAATCTCTGATCACTTTATCCAAAAAATCAAATTTCAAAACTAAAAGTTGTCATAGCTCCTTAAATAAAGCCCCTAGGATTAAAAGGACAATAATCTGTGATCACTATATAGCCCCAAGGGCAAAAAGGACAATAATCTGAGATCACTTTATCCAAAAAATCAAATTTCAAAACTAAAAATTGTCATAGATCCTTAAATATAGCCCCCAGGGCAAAAAGGACAATTATCTGTGATCACTATATAGCACGTAGGACAAAAAGGACAATAATCTGTGATCACTTTATCCAAAAAATCAAATTTCATAACTAAAAGTTGTCATAGCTCCTTAAATATATCCCATAGGATTAAAAGGACAATAATCTGTGAGCACTTTATCCAAAAAATCAATTTTCAAAACTAAAAACCGTCATAGCTCCTTAAATATAGACGCCAGGACAAAAAGGACAATAATCTGTGATCACTTTATCCAAAAAATCAAATTTCAAAACTAAAAATTGTCATAGATCCTTAAATATAGCCCCTAGGACAAAAAGGACAATAATCTGTGATCAGTATATAGCACCTAGGACACAAAGGACAATAATCTGTGATCACTATATAGCCCCTAGGACAAAAAGGACAATAATCTGTGATCAAAATATAGCCAGTAGGACAATGATCTGTGATCACTTTATCCAAAAAATCAATTTTCAAAACTAAAAACCGTCATAGCTCCCTAAATATAGCCCCTAGAACAAAAAGGACAATAATCTGTGATCAATTTATCCAAAAAATCAATTTTCAAAACTAAAAACCGTCATAGCTCCTTAAATATAGCCGTCAGGACTAAAAGAACAATAATCTGTGATAACTATATAGCACTTATGACAAATATAGGCCAAAAGGTCAAAAAGGACAATAATCAGTGATCACTATATTCTGATCAAAATTGTAAGATTTATTTTTATACCCTCCAACTCCAGGATGGGGGTATACTAACTTTGTCATTCCGTTTGTCGACCTGAGATCCTATAAAGTATATATATTCTTGATCGTCATAAAATTCTAAGATGATCTAGCCATGTCCGTCTGTCCGTCTGTTGACAGCATGCTAGCATCTAAACGAAAGGAGCTAGGATGTCCAAATTTTTCATACATGCGCGTTATAGTCGTAGATCGGTTGGGATTGAAACTGGGAGAAATCGGGCTAAAGGGAAAAAATTTTCCCTCACAAGGACTAAAAACACCCATAATAACTCCTAATATTTTAAATATTTAAGCACATTTTTTCAATATGTCTGCATGTACTTACTTTACTTTTATATTGGGTGTGCGTATTCCCCCTATAACAAAAATGTGCACCACAAAGTGATTTTTATTCGTAGGGGGTGAAATGGGATAAAAATGGTACCTTTCAAACGGCAACAGCTAGAAACACGAAATTTGATGCGTACATTCCTCTTATTGAGTAGATACATAATATAAAAATATTTTTCCAAATTTGTACGTTTAAGGTATTAAAAGGGGTAAGGTATTATGAGGGATAAAAATGGTACAAATCAAACGGTTGCACCTAGAATAATGAAATTCGGTGTATACATTCCTCTGGGATAAAAATAGTACCAACCAAATGACCGCAGCTAGAGTCATGAAATTCGGAGTATCATTCCTCTGACTGCGTAGACACAAAAAATAAAATGTTTTTTCCAAATTCGTACTTTCAAGGGATACAATGGGTACAGAGGGTAAACAGCTGGACTATAAGTTTATTCTCCACAAATTTCCTACTCAACATGGCCTTTCAGAATTATATGGTCGCTACTCTGTTCCAAAAATGCTGTTGAACAGTTTTATTATAAATTTGGCTGTTACATTTTAGACAAATAGCGAGAAAGTGTATTTTGAATAAGTAATAAGTAAAGTGGACACTTCAATTGTTGTCTCCTCACCTCAATATTTTCCAATTGATAAAGGCAAACTTTTTGTCAAACGTTAAATTCCAGCAAATACCACCCTGTTAAAAATACGCATTAATGTGTGTGTATGACATTTCGAGTAAAACGCTACTGTTTGTAGGCGCCTCGAGCATTACGACAAGAATACCTACTTCATCGTATATCAGAGACATATTTTTCTTTTGAAGATAAATAAAATATTTCCACAAATTTGTTGGGTCATATTTAGTTACTTCAATACATCGATGCATGCCATGAACAAACATATGCTCGTTTGTTGATATGATATTCACATATTCACTAGACTGGGTCGCGACTTATAGAAATTAAAAACAAGTAAGGAAAGGCTAAAGTCGGGCGGGCCGACTATATGATACACTCCACTTTCTATCCGAATACAATTCAACTCGGTAAAAAGTGAAAACGGGAAGAATTTTTGTATGTTTCCTAATCATATTTGTATTGTATCTATATGTAAATCTGAACCGATCTGACCCATTTTCATCATGGGTGTTTCTAGTTGAAATATAAGATGTTTTGCCAAATCTGAAGACAATCTGATACAGTATGTGGTTTTTAGAGCGGAAAAAGTCAAATCGGGAGCGAAATTTGTATGGGAGCTATATATAAATCTGAACCGATCTGACCCATTTGCCCCATGACTGTTTATAAAACAAATATAAGATATTTCGCATAATTTGAAGAGGATCTATTAAAATATGTGGTTCTTAGGCAGAAAAAGTCAAATCGGGAGCGAAATTGTAATGGGAGCAATATATAAATCTGAACCGATCTGAGGTATTTTCATCATAGGTGTTCCTAGTTTAAATTTAAGATGTTTTGCCAAATCTGAAGACAATCTGATACAATATGTGGTTTTTAGAGCGAAAAAAGTCAAATCGGGAGCGAAATTTGTATGGGAGCTATATATAAATCTGAACCGATCTGACCCATTTTTACCACAGGTGTTTCTAGTTGAACTATAAGATGTTTTGCCAATTTTGAAGAAAATCTGTTAAAATATGTATCTAGAGTGAAAAGAGTCAAATCGGGAGTGAAATTCGTATCTAAATCTAAACCGATTTTCTTCAAATTAAATAGCGTTCGTTCTTATCCCGAAAAACTTCGTTGTGCTAAGTTTCGTTTAGTTCTGTCTACAATTGCGACCTGTATCGTGATAACAAGAATAGATGGACAGACAGACAGACAGACGGACATTGCTAAATCGATTCAAAAAGTGATTCTAAGTCGATCGGTATAATTAACAATGGGTCTACCTCTCTTCCTTTTGGGTGTTACAAACAAATGCACAAAGACATAATACTCTCGTGGAGTGTATAAATACTAGTCTTCACTGGGAAATAAAGTTTAAATTGTTTAACGATGATCGTCCTGTGTAATGTTATTGATCTTTTGTCAAATATATTCTGAGGTAATAGACCATTGAAAGCGCTTTAAATATAATTTGTTATTCTTATCTTAGAATATTTATGGGTCCAATTATTTATTTAATTTATTCTTATTGTAATTTACTTTTATGTTTCTAAATGTTGACTTTGATCAGCCGCATCCAAAATGTAGAAAAATTCTAAATTGGAGTCTACATATCCTTAGATTTTTTCAAACAAACCCTTATGTACGTTTTCCAGGGGAATTCATGTAGGGGAAAGTCATTCCTTGTCAAACCGAACAAAAAAATTCTTCTTTGAAAAAAGTACACCCCTCTTAAGAAAACAACTAAAATATTTCCTGAGATTTTCATTCTTTTTATCCCGACTTATATGGAATGACTCAAGCGTAGACAAAAAACATGACTTCTGCTTTCAATTCCACACAATACTCGAGTACATGGATGTTGTAAAGCAATCCAAAGTGTAACATGAAAAGCTTAAGTTATTGAGCCCTTTTAGTCTTAACTGGAATTAAATGATACGGCATTGTTTTCACAGTAACGAGGATGTTTCCCCAGTGAGTGGGTGGACTGAGTATGTGTACGTACATATGCATGTACACATGTATGTATGCAAAAGTTGGAAAAACTAACAGCACACAAACACTTACATACAAAGTTTTTAAACGAAAAACATACATACACGATTTTTGCCGGAGGCTTCAATGTATTCTTGTTATGTTGCAAACTCACTCACACGCTTAAAAACGTAGGAGTCGTTAGTTATATTGCTAAGTGGTATAAGTCCACTTATCCAAAACAATGTTCAATCTCATGTTGATAAGACAAAATCCATTTCTTAGAAAAACTAGCTTTAAATTATATTTGTTGAAAATTTTTGACTTATACCACTTTAAAGAAACTCTGTTCATATATATTCAAAAGGACACAAACATCAATGTTCGTGGAAAAAGGTTACACAATTCAGAAACACAAAAACAGCGAAAAAATTTCAATATCCGAAAGTTTATGGTGCGCTAGTGTTTTGTCCAAAAAATCTTCTCACATCGTCAAAGCAAAGAAGAGCTGTGGCTAATGTTGCCAAGAATTATACACGTAACGAAAACGATTGTCTAAAGTGTGAAAATACTAATAATACTTTTCAAGTTTATAATGAGAAAATGTAATTTATAATCAGAATATGTAAATTCATAATGAGAAATGTAAAATCATAATAGGAAAATTTCTGTATTGTAAATTCATATTGAGAATATATAAATTCATAATAAGAACATACAAATTCTTAATGAGAAATATAAATACAAAATGAGTAAATCCACATTGATAATGAGAAAATATAAATTCATATTCAGGAAATATATATTTACTAGCTGAACCCCGCCCACTTCGCCAGGCAAAAAACAAATTGTAAAATTAAAATCAGGTGTCATATTGATCTTATCATATTGATATTATCGTGGTTTGTAATATATACGTTCCAATTTTCAGCCTTCTAGCTAAAAAACACTTTTTTCCCGTGGTCAGTAATATATACGTTCCAATTTTCAGCCTTCTAGCTTAAAAACACTATAGCCACGCCCACTAAACGAAAATCCTAATTTCGGCATAAAATTGATATTTATTGTGGTCAGTAATATATATGCACCAATTTTCAGCCTACTACCTCTCAATAACACTTTTACCACGCCCACTCCGCCCACAAAATGAAAATCCAAGTTTCGGCGTCATATTTTTCTTTCTCGTGGTCAGTAATATATATGTACCAATTTTCAGCCTACTACCTCTCAAAAACCAATTTTCAGCCTACTACCTCTCAAAAACACT
This sequence comes from Polietes domitor, assembly GCA_947397865.1. Classification (NCBI taxonomy): domain Eukaryota; kingdom Metazoa; phylum Arthropoda; class Insecta; order Diptera; family Muscidae; genus Polietes; species Polietes domitor. The sequence continues at coordinate 75,572,315 of OX377621.1, read as the reverse complement.
TTCACCATGCTCCCACCGCCCACGAAACGAAAATTCAAATTTCGGCATCAAATTGATATTTTTTGTGGTCAGTAATATATATGCACTAATTTTCAGCCTACTACCTCTCAAAAACACTTTTGCCACGCCCACTCCGCCCACAAAACGAAAAACCAAATTTCCGCATCAACTTGATCTTTCTCCTGGTCAGTAATATATATGTACCAATTTTCAGCCATCTAGCTCTCAAAACACTTTTGCCACGCCCACTCCGCCCACAAAATGAAAATCCAAATTTCTGCATCATATTTATCATTCTCGTGGTCAGTAATATATACGTTCCAATTTTCAGCCTTCTAGCTCAAAAAACACTATTGCCACGACCACTCCGCCCACAAAATGAAAATCCAAATTTCGGCATCATATTTATCATTCTCGTGGTCAGTAATATATTTGTACCAATTTTCAGCCTTCTAGCTCTCAAAAACACTATTGCCACGCCCCCTCCGCCCACAGAGCAAATTTTTAAAAATGCTACAGCCTATAGTTCCTTCCAGACCTACATCTATCTGTACTGAAAATTTCAACAACATCGGTTCAGCCGTTTACACGTGATTGCGGAACAAACATACAGACAGACAGACTTACACTAAGGTTTTATAATATTAATAGGGATAATGGAAAATATAAATACATAATCAGAAACAGTAAAATTTGTAATCGAAGCTATGTGTGTAAGTTCTTCTATGGATATTTTCATTGAAACATATATTTATACACTCCACGAGAGTATTATGTCTTTGTGCATTTGTATGTAACACCCAAGAGGAGGCGAGATAGACCTATTGTTAATTATACCGATCGACATAGAATCACTTTTTGAATCAATTTAGCAATGTCCGTCTGTCCATCTATTGTTGTAATCACGATACAGGTTGCAATTGTAGCCAGAACCGAACGAAACTTTGCACAACGAAGTTTTTCGAGACAACGACGAACACCATTTAATTTGAAAAAATCGGTTCAGATTTAGATATAGTTCCCATACGAATTTCACTCCCGATTTGACCCTTTTCACTCTAGATACCACATATTTCAACAGATTTTCTTCAAAATTGGCAAACACCTTATATTTCAACTGGAAACACCTGTTGTAAATATGTGTTAGATCGGTTCAGAATTATATAACGCTCCCATACAAATTTCGCTTCCAATTTGAATTTTTCCGCTCCAGAATCCACATTTTTTAACAGATTTTCTTCAAAATTGGCAAAACATCTTATATTTAAACTATGAACACCTATGGTGAAAATGGGTCACATCGGTTCAGATTTAAATATAGCTCTCATACAAATTTCGTTCCCCCAGAAACCGCGTATTTTCAGAGAATTTCTTAAAATTTATCATAACACGTTATACTTCAACTGGAAGAACTTATTGTGAAAGTTAGTCACTCCATTCCATGTTTGAATATAGCCCCGATACAAATATTATTCTCGATTTGACAAATTCTACCAGGTCATATTAGCCTGTGATTAGGAAACACAAAAAATTTTCCCGTTTCCACTTTTTTGCTGAATTGAATTGTATTCCGGTAGAAAGTGGAGAGTATCACATAGTCGGCCGCGCCCGCCTTTCCTTACTTGTTTATCAATGTTCTCATTAAAAATTTATATTTTCTCATTATGAATTTATGAATATGAAAACATATTTTCTTATTATGAATTTGGATTTTCTGATTACGAACTTGTATTTCTCATTATGACTTGGTATGTTCCTATTATGCATTAATAGTTCTCAATATAAAGTAACAATTCTCATTATGAATTTCTATGTTCCTAATATGAATTTAAATTTCTCAATATAAATTTATATGTTCTGATTATAAACTTGAAAAGGGATTGTTGAAAATGCGCACCAAATATAATTTATGCAAATAACAAGTAAAAAGGCGTTAAGTTCGTCTGGGCCGTAACTTATTAACACTCCGCCACGGTGTTCATTCCACAGATCTCTTTGTTTATACCCTCCACTAGAGTATTATGTCTTTGCGCATTTGTTTGTAACACCCATAAGGAAACGAGATAGACCCATCGTTTATTATACCGATCGTCTTAGAATCTTTTTCTGAGTCGATTTAGCAATGTCCGTCTGTCTGTCTGCCCGTTATCCGTCTGTTTGTCCGTCCATCTTCTTGTAATCTTGTAATCAAAGTACAGGTTTCAATTATTGTCCGATCCTAACAAAATACACACCAAATCGTGTCTCGTTGTGGATGCATTGGCTTCTCAATAGTAACGTGTGGGTTCTCCGAACCACATTTTTCGGCAATTTTGCTTATTGACATAGCCACTGAGATGAAAATGAGCTTCATGATCATTCTCCACGTAAATTTCTTACAGTTTGCGTTAAAGACTCATTACTTTGGAAGTAAGATTTAAATATTTCCCAATTCGGTTCGAGCGTATAGCGTACCATTTTGCAAATGTCAAACATGAACCTGAAAATAAAAATGAATGTTATTCTACCTTTCAGAGTCAAAGTAATCAGTAGTTCAAATTTTAAATGACCCACAATATTATCCCCTTTTATTTGACACTTATATCGGTATCGTATATCACCCGGTTCAAGTGTAACGACTTTTTTAAATATTGTTGTTCGGTGCTTCACTTGGGAACATCTGTAGTAACGTGGATGGAATCGGCCCATGTTTGCTAGAAATGTCTCCAAAAAGGCTCCTCTGGTTTGTCTTCTACCCACTCTAGGACACATATTAGTACAAACGTTGGTACTTGTTGTTGCGTACCACTTAGAATCTTAGTAATGGTATTGAGAGTGGAGGGCAGAGATACAAGACGACCGATTTTGAGCCGACTAGCCACCGTCTGCACGAGCCACCGATTTCATCGGCTCTCATCAGCCGAAAGTTATGGGTCGACTTGTAACTCTGGCCGTGGGTATCATATAGTCGGCTCCGGGCGACTCTAGTTTTCTCTTATCAACGCAGTCAGAGTGACATGTACACCAAATTTCATAATTCTAGCTATAGCCGAAGATATTAGGAACATCATGATATTTCAATACAAATTGCGATAATTGTTTATATTGAAAAATTCCATGTAAAACCAACTATAAAATTTTCAAGGTGTTCCGATTTTGGTACACGTGTTTGGAATTGCAAGATATGGTGTTAGTATGGATGTTAGGTGGTGTTTTATGTGAAACAAAGTAAGGAAAGGCTGAAGTCGGGCGGGGCCGACTATATGATACACTCCACTTTTTATCGGAATACAATTCAATTCAGTAAAACAGTGAAAACGGGAAAAATTTTTGTATGTTTGCTAATCACAGGTTAATATGACCTGGTCCAATTTGTCAAATCGAGAATAATATTTGTTTCGGGGCTATATCCAAACATGGAATGAAGTGACTAACTTTCACAATAAGTTCTTCCAGTTGACGTGTTATGTTCAATTTTAAGAAATTCTCTGAAAATACGCGGTTTCTGGGGGAACGAAATTTGTATGAGAGCTATATGTAAATCTGAACCGATGTGACCCATTTTCACCGTGGGTGTTTCTAGTTAAAATATAAGATATTTTGCAACACTTGAAGAAGATCTTTTAAAATATGTGGTTTCTAGAGCAGAAAAAGTCAAATGGGGAGCGAAATTTGAAGGGGAGCTATATATAAATCTGAACCGATCTAACTTATTTTCACCATAGGTTTTCCTAGTTTAAATATAAGATGTTTTGGCAATTTTGAAGAAAATATGTTAAAATATGTGGATTCTAGAGCGAAAAAATTCAAATTGGGAACGAAATTTGTATGGGGGCCATATCTAAATCTAAACCGATTTGCCTCAAATTAAATAGCTTTCGTCCTTGATCCACAAAACTTATTTGTGCCAATTTCTGTTAAGATTGGACTATAATTGCGACCTGTAATTTGATTACAACAATAGATGGACAGACGGATAGACAGACGGACATTGCTAAATTGACTCAGAAAGTGATTCTAAGTCGATCGGTATACCTAACAATGGCTCTATCTCGCTTCCTTTTGGGTGTTACAAACAAATGCACAAAGACATAATACTCTCGCGGAGTGTATAATTAAAAGGGGACTTTTTAAACAAATTAATTTTAATATTAAAAAATATTTTGCTCCCGATTTGACATTTTTCGCTCTAGAAACCACATAATGTACGCGATTTTCTTTAAATTCGGCACAACATCTTATAATCCAACTATAAACATATGTACAGAAATTAGGTAAGATCGGTTCAAATTAAGATATAGCCCCATACAAATGTCGCTCCCGATTTGACATTTTCCGTTCTAGAAACAACATATTGTACTCGATTTTCTTTACATGTGGCACAACATCTTATAATCGAACTCAAAACACCTGTGCAGAAAGTGGGTAAGATCGGTTCAGATTTAGATATAGCCCCCATACAAATGTCGCTCACGATTTGACTTTTGCCGCTTTAGAAACCACATATTGTACTCGATTTTCTTTACATGTGGCACAACATCTTATAATCCAACTAGAAACACCTATTCAGAAATTCGGTAAGATCGGTTCAGATTTAGATATAGCCCCCATACAAATTTCGATCCCGATTTGACATTTTCCTCTGTTTAAACGACATATTGTACCCGATTTGCTTTAAATTTGGCACAACATCTTATAATCCAACTAGAAACACCTATGCAGAAAGTGGGTAAGATCGGTTCAGATTTAGGTATAGCCTCCATACAAATGTCCCTCCCTATTTGACTTTTGTCGCTTTAGAAACCATATATTGTACTCGATTTTCTTTAAATTTGGCACAACAGCTTATAATCTAAGTAAAAAAACCTATGGTGAAAGTGAGTAAGATCGGTTCAGATTTAGATATAGCGCAAATACAAATGTTGCTCCCAAACCGATTTTGGCCAAACTATACATATTATATTTCACCTATTTCGTTCCAGAATTCAATATACCCCCATACAAATGTCCTTTCCGATTTAACATTAATGAACATAACATGTCAAACTCATACATTTACAGGATACAAAAATCCTTCCCGTTTTCATTTTTTCACCGAATTGAATACATTTTAATTCGGTGAAAAAATGAAATAGAAAGTGGAGTGTATCATAGAGTCGGCCCCGCCCGACTTTAGCCTTTCCTTACTTTTTTAAAAAATAATATCATTTCCCAGAGATTTTGGCCTTGTCTTCACATACCAGAAACTACTTCCGATGGCCGCTCTGACTGTGTGCTTCATACATGTAGATATGTGCTTAGGAAAAATTTAAAATATAAATAGTGCGCGGCAAATATTTAAAAAGAATAACTTTCAATATTAGCAAATATAATTTTTAATTGCCAAATTAATTATCTTCAAAATATAGAAAATTTCAAAGAGCCAGTTTTCAAAATAATGTCGCCGCACTCAATACATATTTTGCAATACCAAACACTATAACCAATTTCTTTCTAAAATTTCTCATTGATTTAACCATGAAATTCCGTAAATATATTAATTATCTGCGTGTATTGCGGGTAGCAATAATTGCTTTGTGATACCACAAAAAGGTTATTAAATAATTTTGATTAAAATCGATTTCATTGTTATGTATGTAAATGAATATGTTATGATTTGGGAAGAAAAACATACCATCATAAAGGACACGATACACATACTCATACGCACGCACACATACGCTGATACACAATACAATGAACGTTTGCTCGAATCGATCTAAGGACGCAAAATCACTCTACCAAAAACAAGGCAAAGTTTTGTTTTGAAAATTTCTGAACTTGAAAAATAAATTTTGCCAACATCACAAAGTTGAGCCTTTGGCAAGGCTTCCATTTAGTCGTTCCTTTGCATGGAAATGGCCACGGGAGTTTAGGAGGGGTTTCCTACTGATGTTATTTCTGTACATTAGGGTATGGACAAAAAATCCAGTAATAAAACTGAATTGTTGTGAAATAAGATGTATGATGATTACGGGCAAATTTTGAATTTTTCTATACCGGTGTCAGTGTAATGTACACAAATGGGGAGAGAAATTCCCCATTTTTGATATTTTCATACGATCTGGTAGACCGGTGGATTCTAGCATAAAACGATGTTCCTGAATTATCAGAATAATTTGTATCGTTCAAATGCTATTAGGCCAAAAGACATCAGCTAATGAAACACTCTAGTGCACATACACATGTGTTCGAGTTTTGGCGTATGGCTATGTGGCTGTGTGGGATCATACACATGGATGTCTTAAAGGTATAAGTGTGTGTTTCGCTTTGTTTGGGTTATACTCGCATGAGGTACTTTTGCTCTCTTTTTTATTTTAATATTTTTTTATTATTAAATTCGTTTTGTCGCTGCTGTGTCGTGTGCACGTTTTTGTTCTAAATGTGAAATCAGTGGAAGAAAATAAAGTTAAATTAGAGAAACACACTCGTTGCAGAAACAATGTTGGAGCCAAAACAAATTTAATACTCACATTAATCCTTTAAGGCAAAATCATGAAGGATGAGGGCCACCACACACATAATATGTGTGTGAAGGGAATAATACCATCATATTGTTTAATTTCTTCTATCCTATTAAGCGACACGTGAACGCGGAATACTATTTGACATTGAAATCATAGGGGTGTATTTAAATTTAAAAATTAAACCATCTTAGATGAAATCAGATTATAAAAACTATACACGCTAGTTATACATCCAATAAAGGTTGTTCCGATGAATTTTAATGTTCAAGAAAAATGTTTCATATAGATATGCAGAGCACAACCCATATATGAATTTGTTTCGTTTATATTTTTAACTATCACTAGGGTAATATGTCTTTGTGTATTGGTTAGTAGGGCGTATCAATTTTTATACACTCCACGAGAGTATTATGTCTTTGTGCATTTGTTTGTAACACCCAAAAGGAAGGGAGATAGACCCATTGTTAATTATACCGATCGACTTAGAATCACTTTTTGAATATATTTAGCAATGTCCGTCTGTCTGTCTGTCCATCCATTCTTGTAATCACGATGCAGGCCGCAATTGTAGCCAGAACCAAATGAAACTTTGCACAACGAAGATTTTCGGTACAAGGACGAACGCTATTTAATTTGAAGAAAATCGGTTCAGATTTATATATAGCCCCCATACGAATTTCACTCCCGATTTGACTCTTTTCACACTAGATACCACATTTTTTAACAGACATTCTTCAAAATTGGCGAAACATCTTACATTTCAACTAGAAACATCTGTGGTAAAAATGTGTTAGATCGGGTCAGACCCCATACAAATTTCGTTCCCAATTTGACTTTTTCCGCACTAGAAACCACATATTGTATCAGATTTGGCAAAACATCTTATATTTAAACTAGAAACACCTATGGTGGAAATAGTCCAAATCGGTTCAGATTTATATATAGCTCCCATTCAAATTTCGCCCCACGATTTGACTTTTTCTGCTCTAGACATCAAACATTTTTCCGGATCTTCTTCAAATTTGTTGAAATATCTTATACTTCCACTAGGAAGACCCATGGTGAAAATGGGTCAGATCGGTTCAGATTTATATATAGCTCCCATAAAATGTCGCTCCCGGATTGACTTTTTCCGAACCAGAAACCACTTATTTTCAGAGAATTTCTTCAAATTGAGCACGTTACGTTATACTTGAACCAGAAGAACATATTGTGTAAGTGGGTCACATTCCATGCTCGGATATAGCCCCGATACAAATATTCTTCTCGATTTGACAAATTGGGTCAGGTCATATCAGCCTATGATTAGGAAATATACAAACATTCTTCCCGTTTTCAATTTTGTACCGAATTGAATTGTATTCGGATAGAAAGTGGAGGTAAAATTCCTGTTGAATTCCCGCTGGAATCCAGTACAAATTTCCCGGGATACGGGAAACAGAAAATATGAAAATTAAATACTTATTTCAGGTTAAATAGAGGACAAATGAGAATTTCTAGCATTCAGCCGAATAAAGTCGACACACGTGGTTGTATGTTATGAAACATTTCATAAAAACTATGAAATCCTTCATTATATTTATGCAGACATTTCATAACACAAATATTTTATTGGTTATGACATATTTCAATATATTTAAGAAATGTTTCTTTAATACTATGCAATATTTCTTTGAAGTTTCAATCAATTTTGTTTTAGAAATATTAAATGTTTATGAAAAATTGTATGAAACTTTTCATTTTATTTATGAATTTTTCAAAAAAAAAAATTCACTAAATTTATGAAAAACCTTTTATCAAATCGCTTCATAAATATTATGAAAACAAATTCTTGCAGTGTATGTATACAAAATACATCAAGGAATACGATTCGCAAGTAGAGATTAAGCCCTTTCTTACGATACTAATAGGGCTGTTTTTCTTTAAGACTGGATAACTAAGCTGCAATAGCAAAACCTTAAATAAAAAGCTAAAATTTCACTCAAAATAAAAAAATCTTTTTTGAAATTGTCGCCTACAGTAATATCTATATGAGTATAAAACAAATTTAAAAGAAAATAGTTTTATGTTAAAAATTGTAGACTTAGTCTGTATAATTATCCAGTGTAAGTCAAATTTATTGTAATCGGGGCTAAGTCTAAAAAAGTCAACATAAAATATTTTTTTGGAAATCTGTTTGATACAAATATTTATATTCTAGTTGGCAAATATTTATATTCAATGTGGAAAATTATTTTTTATGTTTATTAAAAAATTTACTAATGTTTTTTTTTTTGTCGCAGCTTTCATCCCGGCTTAACCTGAATGGTGCTAGCGTGACCATGTGCTTCTGGTGTAGACCACTGATAACATGAAAGTTTAGCTCAAAATTCGAAAAAAATAATTACAACACTATTCGGGTTAAAAAGTATTTTGAATTTTAATAACCTTCTCTAACCTAAAGAATATACCTGTACGGCGCACAGAGGGTTTAAATCGTCAAAAATGAAGATTAATTAAAAAATCAAAATTTATTTTAATTTTCTTATCGATTGATTCAGCTTGAATATAAATTTCTAAATCACTACCGAAAATGTCAATGACATGTGTTGTTTACTTTTCTAGTAACACTGCCTTAAAGAAAGATTTGAGATTTACGTCATCATTCAAATTGACACATTTTAAATATGAATATCTTTTTTTGATTGTGGAATCATCAAGTTCAGGTATTTTAGAGTTTTTTCACAATAAAATGTTTTATTGAAAGTATTGTAGAAATATTTAAAAAAAATAAATTTAATTTAATTTAAGTTATTTTCAAAATATATGTAGAGTTTTAAATGCGAATTCTGTAATTCTGGTGAATTTCTAATTAAATAAATTTATTAAATAAATTGTTAAAATATAGGAGTTTAAGCATGAAGTTTTATTATAAAACTAGTAATTAGGTTTTAACGAAAACTTAATATTTAAGCATTTTGTATTTTTGCATTTGGTTTTTTTATTTACTTAACACTTAAATGAAACAATTATTGCCCATAAAAAACATTTACAGAAACAGATCGAGATTCCAATGTGGCACTATAAATCTTAATTTATAAGCAACCCTATACAAAAACAAGTAGGGAAAGACTAAAGTCGGGCGGGGGTCGACTATATGATACACTCAACCTTCTATCCGAATACAATTCAATTCGGTGGAAAAGTGAAAACGAGAAGTATTTTTGAATGTTTCCTAATCATAGACTAATATAATCTGACCAAATTTGTCAAATCGAGAAGAATATTTGTATCGCGGCTATATCCAAACATGGAATAAAGTGACCCACTTTCTCAGTAGGGGTTTCCAGTTGAAGTATAACGTGATATGCTCAATTTGAAGAAAATCGCTGAAAATACGTGGTTTCTGGGGTGGTTTATAATGATAATGTCAAATCGGGAGTGAAATTTGTGTATATATAAATCTGACCCGTTTTCACCATTGGTGTTTCTAGTGGAAATATAAGATATTTTGCCAAATTTGAAGAAGATCTGCTAAAATATGTGATTTCTAGAGCGGAAAAAGTCAAATCGGGAACGAAATTGGAATGGGAGCTATATATAAATCTTAACCGATCTGACATATTTTCACCACAGGTGTTCCTAGTTTAAATATTAGATGTTTTGCCAAATTTGAAGACAATGTGATACATTATGTGGTTTTTAGAGTGGAAAAAGTCAAATTGGGAACGATATTTGTATGGGGGTTATATCTAAATCTGAACCGATTTTCTTCAAATTAAATAGCATACGTCCTCTTGGTTCTGACTACAAGCCACAGGTCGCTTATAGTCAGAATACAAGAGTAAATAGACAGACGGACATTGCAAAATCGATTCAAAAAGTAATTCTAAGTCGATCGGTATAAATAACAGCGAGTTTATCTAGCCTTTTTTTGGGTCTTATAAACAAATGCACAAAGCCATAATACTGGAGTGTATAAGAAGTAAGCAAATACCAAAGCCGGGTTATGCCGTCTTTACGGGTCAAAATGTTCTACAAAAATAAAGGGTGATTTTTTAAAAGCTATAGGAAAGTTTTTCAAAAAAAACACATAAAATTCAGAAAAATGCTTCATGCATCTTTATTTGAATCGATAGTAATTTAATGTTTGAAGATTATTTCATGCAAATGTTGATCTTGACTGCGCCTCAAATGGTCCATCCGCTTAGTCCAATTTTGACATTTCCACGTTTTTGAGTAACAGAGGCCCAATTGCTGCGAACGGCGACGAATCGATAATTGATGGATGGATACAGCTGCGATATTTTCTTCAGTTCGCACTCTACATAAACGTGTTGGTGGTTTAATGTCCAACAATGTAAATTTGGTGCGAAATTTAGTCACAATAGATTAAACTATCAAAACGGTATCTGCAACTAACTTGTTGTATTGGGAAAAAATGTCTATCGAAGTACCATGTTTGTATAATTTTAACACACTAGAATTTTCACATTTCAGAATAATATGCTCAATTAATCCAAAAACAGGGGCACTATTTTTAGATACACCTAAACAAAACACAACATTCCTTTTCAAAAGTAAATTACCAAACATGACACAAGTTATTTCTTTAGCTAAAGGACAGCTTTTTTTAAATTAATAGTTTTCATTTTAATATGCAAAAAAATCGATTACTTTTAACGGGACATCCACAAAGTATTTCTTATCACATCAACTATCTTGAATTTCGATTTTCGAAACTTTCGTCTATTTGCTTTGTGAGTTTCGTACGACCGTCGAAGGATTCATATATGACAGTACTACGAAGCTATTGCTATTCTAGAATATAAATAAATTCTAGAATTAATGAAAACAACAGTTTCATACATGCAATTCAACTTTCTTCTTTTCTTTAGTTTCCAAATGTCCACACTTATTTTGTTAATAATTTATAGCCTTTTGTTTTCCATTACTACGACCAACAATATTATTGTAGTTCAATACCTTCCGATGCTGGGATAATTATCAGAAAGTGATGCAAAAAACAAGCTTTTTTGGTGTATATTTCATTGTTAGAAATAAATTATTTGTTGTCATCACTAATTATTGATACTAAAGTATTCTTTTCTGTATAAAAAGTAGTTGTCACAATTGTAAGAGCTAAACACAAAATATTTTTCTTGTCTTCGATTGATATATCCAATGTTTTTGCTGTCTTTACTTTCTTTTGGTTATGACCATGTTATTATAGTACATTAAACTAGATATCTATGAAGAATATGACAATATGGTGTTTTCAATAAAAATAGTTGTGGTTAATGATATATTTATTGGTTATGATGGATTTCCAACAATCTCATTCTCTGTATGCACCAAAACTAAAAACATAACTTAAATAACAGAAATAAGCCAATGGTTAAATCGAAATACCCACATTATTTGTCGAAAATGGTCGATCTTCCAAAAAAAAACATGGACGAAACTAGTAACTTTGTTGTAAAGGGTGATTTTTTAAGAGCTTGATAACTTTTTTTAAAAAAAAACGCATAAAATTTGCAAAATCTCATCGGTTCTTTATTTGAAACGTTAGATTGGTCCATGACATTTACTTTTTGAAGATAATTTCATTTAAATGTTGACCGCGGCTGCGTCTTAGGTGGTCCATTCGGAAAGTCCAATTTTGGGCAACTTTTTCGAGCATTTCGGCCGGAATAGCCCGAATTTCTTCGGAAATGTTGTCTTCCAAAGCTGGAATAGTTGCTGGCTTATTTCTGTAGACTTTAGACTTGACGTAGCCCCACAAAAAATAGTCTAAAGGCGTCAAATCGCATGATCTTGGTGGCCAACTTACCGGTCCATTTCTTGAGATGAATTGTTCTCCGAAGTTTTCCCTCAAAATGGCCATAGAATCGCGAGCTGTGTGGCATGTAGCGCCATCTTGTTGAAACCACATGTCAACCAAGTTCAGTTCTTCCATTTTGGGCAAAAAAAAGTTGGATATCATCTCACGGTAGCGCTCACCATTCACAGTTACGTTACGATTCGCATCATCTTTGAAGAAGTACGGTCCAATGATGCCACCAGCCCATAAACCGCACCAAACTGTGACTTTTCTGGATGCATTGGTAGCTCTTGCAATGCTTCTGGCTGATATTCACTCCAAAATCGACAATTCTGCCTATTTACGTACCCATTGAGCCAAAAATGAGCTTCGTCGCTGAACACAATTTCTTTCTTTCTGAACTTTCTTAACAGAGCACGCATTTTGGTAATAAAATTCAATGATTTGCAAGCGTTGCTCGTTAGTAAGTCTATTCATGATGAAATGTCAAAGCATACTGAGCATCTTTCTCTTTGACACCATGTCTGAAATCCCACGTGATCTGTCAAATACTAATGCATGAAAAACCTAACCTCAAAAAAATCACTCTTTATAAGTTGGCGTGTAATTGTGATATTTTAACGTGAAGAGCTTTATTTACAATTTTTGTGACCTTATATTTAAAACCTTAAATGTCCTTTGTGAAAGGACCTTTTTTGATTTTATCGAAAAAGGAGACAAGTTGACACATAAAGAGAGGAGCTAGAGGGTTAAGTTCTTCCACAAAAATTAACTTAAATCATTAAATTCTCCAATATAGTTCTGACAATAAGAATTCTCTCAGACATTAACATTAACTTATAACATATTTTGCTCTCTTCGACCAAAACATGAAAATATGAACTATAAGTTTATTCTGCAAAAATGGTTTACTCAATATGCCCTTTCAGAATATTCGCTACTCTGTCCAAAAATGCTGTTGGACAGTGTTACTAAGCAAATGTTCAACAAATTACGCAGTTCTGTGTTTATCTAAAGTTTTGTATCCGAAGCACTAGAATTTGCTTTTAAAAATTTTCTATCGTATACGATTTTCGTAGAAAGTAGTTAGAAAGATTTGGAAAATGAGTGTATCTCATTAGCATACATCGTTAACTGTTTCCAGGGAGAATATTAATAACAGCTGCTGCACAGCGCAATAATAAACTTCGCTAAAACTACTTTCGTTGCATTCCTGATTATTACAAAATCGTCTAGTTGCACCCTAGCTTATGGCAAAGCACTATCTGCTTGCTACTCTGTATTTTGTATCTCCTGAACAAATATGCGTACAAAAGTTTATTAAAGTGTTGCTTGTTAACAGCATCAGCATAACTTGAAGCCAATAAAGTGCGTGACATACAACACACACACACATACATTTGTACATACAACTCGTATCATAAAATAGCACTCCTGCTCGCTCTTGGGGTTTATGACTTCATGGCTGGATGTGCATATCACTCAACAAAACTAATGCGAATTTATTTTAGTTGGAGTACTTTGTGAAAGTTGCACCGTTTGCATACAATAATTATGATCCAGTTTTACTTTGTCAATGTGACCTCTTCTTTATGAACTTTGACCTGAATATGAGCCAAGTTAGATCATATTGGAAAAATTGGAAATATATTATGCAGATATTACAGATGTGTATGAACAGTGTAGCCTCTATAGTTAGGATAACACTGTACAGCAGAAAGGGATACTGCTAGCGTGGACTAAAGAATCTTGAAATTTGGTATGGGCATTCCTCTTGCGGCCTTTGAAAATTCGTACTTTTGAGGGGTTAAATGGGGCAGAAAGGGACAAAATTTGTACAACTAATACAGCTGAAGCTATAATCATGAAATTTTGTTTGTACATTTCTCTTACGGCGTAGAGATCAGATATGAAGGGAATTTTTCATAATTTGTACGTTTAAGGGTGTAAAATTGGGTTGAAGGGATAAAAATGGTACCACCGCAATGACCAAACGGTTTGGCCCTAGAATCGTGAAATTTGGTACGCAAATTCATCTTATAAAGGGTGATTTTTTAGCTATTATCTTTTTGGCAAAACTGGTTTAAACAGCTGACGCACGTTTCGTGTTTTGTTTCACTGTCAAACATCTTCAGTTTGGTCTACAATTTAACCATGAATCGTCTTACAAACGAACAACTCTTGCAAATTATTGAATTTTGTTATCAAAATGCGTGCTCTGTTAAGAAAGTTCATCGCGCGCATCCATTTTATGGTCAGTTTAATCGACCCACTGAAGCGGCTATTCGGGCTATTGTGACTAAATTTCACACCAAATTTACATTGTTGGACATGAAACCACCAACACGCTTACGTAGAGTGCGAACTGAAGAAAATATCGCGCTGTATCGGCCAGTGTTAATGATGACCATCAATTACCGATTCGTCGCCGTTCGCAGCAATTTGGCCTCTGTTACACAAAAACGTGGAAATGCCAAATTTGAGGCGCAGTCAAGGTCAACATTTGCATGAAATAATCTTCAAACATTAAATTATATGGACCGTACTATCGATTCAAATAAAGATTTCATGCATTTTTCTGATTTTTATGTGTTTTTTTTTTTTTTTTTTGAAAAACTTTCCTATAGCTTTTAAAAAATCACCCTTTAGATTCAACGCGCCCAATAAAATATTTTTTTGAATTAGTGGGTGAAATCGGCTAAAAAGGGATAAAAATGGTACTAATCAAATGGATAGAGATGAAGTCAGAAAATTTGATGTGTACATCCCTCAAAATGCTTAGAAACGCAAAATGGGAAAAAAATCTAAATTCGTACTTTTAAAGAGCAAGCGTGAAAAGGGGATAAAAAAGGTACCAATAACACGGATGACGCTACAATAATGAAATTCGGTGTGTATAATCGTTTTACAGCGCAGATCAGAGAAAAGAATGATTTTTTTCGAAATTTATACTTTTAAGGGATTAAATGGGATAAAAATTGTACCGCAGCCCAGACCAAACGATTGGGCCTAGCAATTCGGAACAGGCATTACATTTATAGCATGAATGCGGCCAAGAAAATATTTTGCAAAAATCGTACTTTTTGTGGGTGAAAACAGACTGAGCTAGAATCATGAAATTTTCCGAAATTC
>OX377621.1:75518942-75556695 GCA_947397865.1 Polietes domitor | reverse complement strand
AAGTCTGTTAAAATATGTGGTTTATAGAGTGGAAAAAGTGAAATCGGGAGAGAAATTTGTGTGGCAGCTATATATAAATCTGAACCGATCTGGCCCATTTTTACCACAGGTGTTTCTAGTTGAACTATAAGATGTTTTGCCAATTTTGATGAAAGTCTGTTAAAATATGTGGTATCTAGAGCGGAAAAAGTCAAATTGTCTACCCCATTACAATTGAATTCGGAGAAAAAGTGAAATCGCGAACTATCATGAACCAATGTGACCTACTTTCACAACATGACATTAGATCCAAATCTGTAATGCCTTGAGAGAAAAAAGTTAAATCGGGAAGGACATTTGTATGAGGGCTGTATTAAATACTGAAAAGATGTGGCTCACATTCACTATAGGTTTTTCTAGTTTCACCATAGGTGTTTCTCGTTCAATTATAAGACACTGTGCCAAATTTGAAGAAAATCTGTTAAAATGTGTGGTTTCTAAAGCGGAAAAAGTCAAATCGGGGACGACATTTGCTTCAAATTAAATAGGATTCGTCCTTGGACCGCAAAACTCACTTTTTGTTAGGATCAGATAATAGTTGCGACCTGCACTTTGATTACAAGAATAGTTGGACGGACGGACAAATCTGTAATGCCTTGAGAGAAAAAAGTTAAATCGGGAAGGACATTTGTATGAGGGCTGTATTAAATACTGAAAAGATGTGGCTCACATTCACTATAGGTTTTTCTAGTTTTGTCAACTATGGGACGACATCGGTTAAAATATATGGCCAAATCGGGAGCGACATTTTTATGGAGCCTATATCAATCGACCCTCATAATGTTTCCATTTGAAGTACAAGGGACTAGGGCAAATTTTAAGAAAATCGGTCAAAAATATGTGGTTTCTGGAGCCAAAAAAGTTAAATGGATATTTGTATGGAAGATATATCTGAATCTGAACCTATCTGACCGACTTTCACCACAGATTTTTCCAGTTCAAATATAAGGTTTGTCCCAAATTTGAAAAAAAAATCGTTCAAAATATGTGGTCTCTAGCGCACAAAAAGTTATATGGTGGCCAAAATTTGCATGGGAGCTATATCTAAATCTGAACCGATCTGACCCACTTTAACCACAGATGTTTCTAGTTCAAACATAAGGTTTTGTGCCAAATTTGAAGAAAATCTGTTAAAATGTGTGGTTTCTAGACGGGGAAAGTCATATCGGCAGCGAAATTTGTATGGGAGCTATATCTAAATCTGAACCGATCAGACCTAATTTCACCATAGGTGTTTCTCGTTCAATTATAAAATAATTATATTATAAGAAGAAAATCTGTTGAAATATGTGGTTTCTAGAGCGGAAAAAGTCAAATCGGGGGCGACATTTGTATGGGGGCTATATCTTAATCTGAACCGATTTGCTTCAAATTAAATAGGATTCGTCCTTGGACCGCAAAACTCACTTGTGCTAATTTTTGTTAGGATCAGATAATAGTTGCGACCTGCACTTTGATTACAAGAATAGTTGGACGGACAGACAGACGGACATGGCAAAATCGATTCAAAAAGTTGTTCTAAGTCGATCGGTATACTTAACAATGGGTCTATATCGCTTCCATTTGGCTATTACAAACAAATGCACAAAGACATAATACCATAGTGGAGGGTATACAAATATACGCAGATTTCTTTTAAAAATTCGACTTTTATTAAAAAACTAACAAGTATCCTACAAAAAATCTCAATATCTTTCACGCAACAAAAGCTATGGCTCATACAGTAGCTATCTATATTTTGATGCCCTACACCACTTCGTGGTCTAGGGTATTATAAGTTAGTTTTCCGCCAGATGTTTATAACACCAATAAATAGTCGAGCTAGACCCACCTTTTAAGCATACGGATCGGCTTAGAATCACCAGCTGAATCAATTTAACGATGTCTGTCTGTCCGTCCGTCTGTCTGTCTGTCTGTCCGTCCGTCTGCTGTCCATCTAAGCTTGTTCGCACTCTACAGGTCGCAAATGTGGTCCGATTGTCATGAAATTTGGCAGAAGTTACTTTTTTAGGCTAAGGACGATTGGTATTGAATTTGGATGTAAATCGGTTCAGATTTACATATAGCTTCCATACAAAAATCCCTATAATTTACACTATTACTGCTCTAGAATACACATTTTACATAGGATAATGACCAAATTTTCAGGATCGTGTTATATTTGAACTAGAAACAGCTGAGGGGAAAATGGACCACATGGGTTAATAATTAATAACCAATATGGAAGAGCTAAAGTCGGACGGGGCTGACTATATGAAACACTTCAATTTCTATCAGAATACAATTCAATTCGGAAAGAAAGTGAAAACGGGAAGAATTTTTGTATGTTTCCTAATCATAGGCTAATATGTCCAGGTTCAATTTGTCAAATCGAGAAGAATATTTGTATCAGGGCTATATCCAAAAATGGAATGAAGTGACCCATTTCACAATAAATTCTTCCAGTTCTCAATTTGAAGTAATTCGGTGAAAATACGTGGTTTCTGGGGCGGAATAATCAAGCCGGTAGCGAAATTTGTATAGGAGCTATATATAAATCTGAACCGATCTGACTCATTTTCATCCTGGGTGTTTTTCATGGAAATATAAGAAAATTTGCCAAATTTGAAGAAAATCTGTTTTTGGAGCGGAAAAACTCAAATCGGGAGTGAAATTCGCATGTGGGCTATATCTAAATCTGAACCGATCTCGTTTATTTGGTGTGTTTCATGGGTGTTTCTAGCTAAAATATAAGATGTTTTGCCAAGTTTGAAGAAAATCTGTTGTAATATGTGGTATCTAGAGTGAAAAGAGTCAAATCGAGAGTGAAATTCGTATGGGGGCTATATCTAAATCTGAACCGATCTAACCTATTTCACCATAGGTGTTTCTAGTTGAAATGTAAGATGTTTTGCCAATTTTGAAGACAATCTGTTAAAGTATGTGGTTTCTAGAGCAGAAAAAGTCAAATCGGGAGTGAAATTCGTATGGGGGCTATATCTAAATCTAAACCGATTTTCTTAAAATTAAATAGCGTTCGTCCTTATCCCGAAAAACTTTGTTGTGCAAAGTTTCATTTGGTTCTGGCTACAATTGCGACCTGTACTTTGATTACAGGAATAGATGGACAGACGGACGGACATTATTAAAACGATTCAAAAAGTGATTCTAAGTCGATCGGTTTTGGGTGTTACAAACAAATGCACAAAGACATAATGCTCTCGTGGAGTGTATAAAAATATGAAATATTTTAAGTACATTAAAAAAGCAATAAATTTGTATTTTTAAGCCAAATTTTTAAATTGATAAAATTATACAAAATTAAACATTGTTTATTTATTAAAAAAAGTTTTTTCCCCGAGCCACGAAGCGAACCCGAGACCTTCTGGGTGCAAAGCGGAGACCTTACCTCGGTGAACCCATACTAAAAATTCGTTCCCATTCACTTTTGAAAATGCTATTCGTAAAATGTTACGGTATATTAACATATTATCAATTTTTGGAAGTTGTTTAAAAGAACTGGATTTTGAGATGCGATTAAAATGTGCTTCCTACGGAAGTACTTACATTTTTTTGCTTGGTCGTTATATGTAGTTAGTAAAGTAAAATTAAAGACTGTGCCCTCCTTTAGTCTTCCCTTACTTGTGTTCGATTGAAAAAAATCTGCATACTAAGTAGTTCATTCGATATTCGGTGTGGCTAAGTACAAACACAATACTCTTTGAAATTTCACTTTTTTCTCCTCTTATTTTATAAAAGTGTAAAGGCTTCCATAAATCCTTTTTAATGTCCCTAAACTCATCTGCAACACCCGTGAGTGTGTGTGAGAGAGGGAGAACGGAAAGGACCACATCCTCACATATTTACAATCCCATTATACTAAATTTAGGTAATGGCTAATTAATTTTTATTGTATGGGATCAGAGAAAGTCCTCCTTCCTTTCTTCAATGTAACAGAAACTCATTTCATGCCCCGTATCAAAGCTGTTTTATTAATTTGTACAAACATGACTTCCGGTTATTTTTATTAGTAAAAAGGTTGTGTTCTTTTTTCATGGCTGGACAATCGGGGGAAGGCAGGATAATTGAATTGTACAAACAAAAACCAATTGAAATACTAATCTCTTTGAGGTTTATTTCAAACGTTGAAAAGGATTTCAAGAGCTGTTGGCATTAAATTGTTATACATATATTTATTTCTTTGAAATAAAAAACAACGCGTGGACGGCTAAGCAGGACAGGGAATGAAAATAATATAAAATGTAAATACACAGGAGTATTTTTACATTTTTGGTCCCGGGTCCCACATTTATTTGTACACTAGCTGACCCGACAGAAACTTTCCTGTCCATGTTTGAATTAGTCGTTCTACAAGTCGAAACGCTTGATCGTACTTAATGTGAATGTAGGGATGTGGTTCCATAAATAGGATTACGTAGATAGGATTAAATAGAATTAATATTAATTTTCCAAGACAAAAAGGACAATAATATGTGATCATAGTGATTAGGGTCAAAAATATAATATTCACTCTCAAAACTTGAAACCGTCATAGCTCTCTCAATATAGCCCCCAGGATAAAAAGGACAATAATCTGTGATCAGTATATAGCACCTAGGACAAAAACGACAATAATCTGTGATCACTTTATCCAAAAAATCAATTTTCATAAACTAAAAACCGTCATAGCTCCTTAAATCTAGCCCCTAGGACAAAAAGGACTATAATCTGTGATCAGTATATAGCACATAGGACAAAAACGACAACAATCTGTGATCAGTTTATCCAAAAAATCAATTTTCAAAACTAAAAACCGTCATCGCTCCTTAAATATAGCCGCCAGGACAAAAATAACAATAATCTGTGATCACTATATAAAGGGTGATTTTTTAAGAGCTTGATAACTTTTTTTTTTAAAAAAACGCATAAAATTTGCAAAATCTCATCGGTTCTTTATTTGAAACGTTAGATTGGTCCATGACATTTACTTTTTGAAGATAATTTCATTTAAATGTTGACCGCGGCTGCGTCTTAGGTGGTCCATTCGGAAAGTCCAATTTTGGGCAACTTTTTCGAGCATTTCGGCCGGAATAGCCCGAATTTCTTCGGAAATGTTGTCTTCCAAAGCTGGAATAGTTGCTGGCTTATTTCTGTAGACTTTAGACTTGACGTAGCCCCACAAAAAATAGTCTAAAGGCGTCAAATCGCATGATCTTGGTGGCCAACTTACCGGTCCATTTCTTGAGATGAATTGTTCTCCGAAGTTTTCCCTCAAAATGGCCATAGAATCGCGAGCTGTGTGGCATGTAGCGCCATCTTGTTGAAACCACATGTCAACCAAGTTCAGTTCTTCCATTTTGGGCAAAAAAAAGTTGGATATCATCTCACGGTAGCGCTCACCATTCACAGTTACGTTACGATTCGCATCATCTTTGAAGAAGTACGGTCCAATGATGCCACCAGCCCATAAACCGCACCAAACTGTGGCTTTTTCTGGATGCATTGGTAGCTCTTGCAATGCTTCTGGCTGATATTCACTCCAAAATCGACAATTCTGCCTATTTACGTACCCATTGAGCCAAAAATGAGCTTCGTCGCTGAACACAATTTCTTTCTTTCTGAACTTTCTTAACAGAGCACGCATTTTGATAATAAAATTCAATGATTTGCAAGCGTTGCTCGTTAGTAAGTCTATTCATGATGAAATGTCAAAGCATACTGAGCATCTTTCTCTTTGACACTGTGATCATTTTATCCAAAAAATCAATTTTCAAAACTAAACACCGTCATAGCTCCTTAAATATAGCCCCTTGGACAAAAAGGGCAATAATCTGTGATCAGTATATAGCACCTTAAATATAGCACCTAGGACAAAGAGGACAATAATCTGTGATCACTATATAGCACCTAGGACAATAATCTGTGATCACTTTATCCAAAAAATCAATTTTCAAAACTAAAAACCGTCAGAGCTACTTAAATATAGCACCTAGGACAAAAAGGACAATAATCTGTGATCACTATATAGAACCTAGGACAAAAAGGACAATAATCTGTGATCATTTTATCCAAAAAAATCAATTTCCAAAACTAAAAATCGTCATAGCTCCTTAAATATAGCCCCTAGGATTAAAAGGACAATAATCTGTAATCAGTATATAGCACCTAGGACACAAAGGACAATAAACTGTGATCACTTTATCCAAAAAATCAATTTTCAAAACTAAAAACCGTCATAGCTCCATAAATATAGCCGCTAGGACAAAAGGAAAATAATCTGTGATCACTTTATCCAAATAATCAATTTTCAAAACTAAAAACCGTCAGAGCTACTTAAATATAGCACCCAGGACAAAAAGGACAATAATCTGTGATCACTATATAGCACCTAGGACAAAAAAGGACAATAATCTGTGATCACTTTAACCAAAAAATCAAATTTCAAATCTAAAAATCGTCATAGCTCCTTAAATATAGCTTCCAGGACAAAAAGGACAATAATCTGTGATCACTTTATCCAAAAAATAAGTTTTCAAAAATAAAAACCTTCATAGCTCCTTAAATATAGCCCCTAAGACAAAAAAGACAATAACCTGTGATCACTATATAGCACCGAGGACAAAAAGGACAATAATCTGTGATCATTTTATCCAAAAAATCAATTTACAAAACTAAAAACTGTCATAGCTCCTAGGACAAAAAGGACAATAATCTGTGATCACTATATAGGCCCTAGAACAAAAAGGACAATAATCAGTGATCACTTTATCCAAAAAATTATTTTCAAAACTTAAAACCGCCATAGCTCCTTAAATATAGCCCCTAGGACAAAAAGGACAATAATCTGTGATCACTACTTAGCCCTAGGACAAAAAGGACAATAATCTGTGATCACTTTATACAAAAAATCAAGTTTCAAATTAAAAACCGTCATAGCTCCCTAAATATAACCCCTAGGACAAAAAGGACAATAATCTGTGATCACTATATAGGCCCTAGAACAAAAAGGACAATAATCTGTGATCACGTTATCCAAAAAATTATTTTCAAAACTAAAAACCGCCATAGATCCTTAAATATAGCCCCTAGGACAAAAAGACAATAATCTGTGACCACTTTATCCAAAAAATAAATTTTCAAAACTAAAACCCGTCATAGCTCCTTAAATATAGCAGCCAGGACAAAAAGGACAATAATCTGTGATCACTATATAGCCCCTAAGACAATAATTGGTGATCTATTTATCCAAAAAATCAATTTTTCAAAACTAAAAACCGTCGGTTCTCCTTAAATATAGCTCCCAGGACAATAATCAGTAATCACTTTATCCAAAAAATCGATTTTCAAAACTAAAAACCGTCATAGCTCCTTAAATATAGCCGCCAGGACAAAAGGGACAATAATCTGTGATCACTATATAGCCCCTAGGACAAAAAGGACAATAATCTGTGATCACTTTATAGCCCCTAGGACAAAAAGGACAATAATCTGTGATCACTTTATCCAAAAAATAAATTTTCAAAACTAAAAACCGTCATAGCTCCTTAAATATAGATCCTAGCACAAAAAGGACAATAATCTGTGATCACTATATGCGCGACAAAAATTTAATATTCAGTTCCAAAATTTAAAACCGCCATAGCTCCCTAGATATAGCCGCTAGGACAAAAAGGACAATAATTTGTGATCACTATATTCTGATCAAAATTGTAAGAATTATTTTTATACCCCCAACTCCAGGGGTATACTAACTTTGTCATTCCGTTTGTCGACCTGAGACCCTATAAAGTATATATATTCTTGATCGTTATAAAATTCTAAGATGATCTAGCCATGTCCGTCCGTCTGTTGACAGCATGCTAGCATCTAAACGAAAGGAGCTAGGACGTCCATAATTTTCCATAAATGCGTGTTATAGTCATAGATCAGTTTGGAATGAAGCTGGGCGAAATCGAGACAAAGGGAAAAAATTTTCCCTTACAAGGACTAAAAACACCCATAATAACTCCTAATATTTTAAAATATTTAAGCACATTTTTTCAATATGTCTGCATGGGATATGGGATAAAAATGGTACCTTTCAAACGGCAACAGCTAGAAACGCGAAATTTGATGCGTACATTCTTCTTATCGAGTAGATACATAATATAAAAATATTTTTCCAAATTTGTACGTTTAAGGTATTAAAAGGGGTAAGGCATTATGAGGGATAAAAATGGTACAAACCAAACGGTTGCACCTAGAATAATGATTGCACGCAAAATAAACGGAAATAGGGGATAAAAATAGTACAAACCAAATGACCGCAGCTAGAGTCATGAAATTCGGAGTATCATTCCACTGACTGCGTAGATACAAAAAATAAAAGTTTTTTTCCAAATTCGTACTTTCAATGGATACAATGGGTACAGAGGGTAAAAAGCTGGACTATAAGTTTATTCTCCACAAATTTCCTACTCAACATGGCCTTTCAGAATTATATGGTCGCTACTCTGCTGTTGGACAGTTTTATTATAAATTTGGCTGTTACATTTTAGGCAAATAGTGAGAAAATGTATTTTGAATCAGTATTAATTAAAGTGGACACTTCAATTGTTGTCTCCTCACCTCAATATTTTCCAATTGATAAAGGCAAACTTTTTGTCAAACGTTAAATTCCAGCAAATACCACCCTGTTAAAAATACGTGTGTGTATGACATTTCGAGTAAAACGCTACTGTTTGTAGGCGCCTCGAGCATTACGTCAAGAATACCTACTTCATCGTATATCAGAGACATATTCTTCTTTTGAAGATAAATAAAATATTTCCACAAATTTGTTGGGTCATATTTAGTTACTTCAATACATCGATGCATGCCATGAACAAACAAACGTGCATATTTATAAATGTATATATGACAAACGTTTGTACACTAGACTGGGTCGCGACTTATAACAATTAAAAATTCCAGTCTTCACTGGAAAATAAAGTTCAAATTGTTTAACGATGATCGTCCTGTGTAAGTTTATTGATCTTTTGTCAAATATATTCTGAGGTAATAGACCATTGAAAGCACTTTAAATATGTTGTTTTTATTCTTATCTTAGAATATTTATAGGTCCAATTATTTATTTCATTTATTCTTATTATATCTTATTTTTATAAATGTTGACTTTGCTCTGCCGCATCCAAAATGTAGAAAATTTCTAAATAGAAGTCTACATAGCCATTGATTTTTTCAAACAAACCCTTATGTACGTTTTCCAGGGGAATTCATGTA
The DNA here is from genome assembly GCA_947397865.1 of Polietes domitor. Lineage (NCBI taxonomy): Eukaryota > Metazoa > Arthropoda > Insecta > Diptera > Muscidae > Polietes > Polietes domitor. The sequence continues at coordinate 75,547,416 of OX377621.1, read as the reverse complement.
GGAGAAAGTCATTCCTTGTCAAACCGCACAAAAAAATTATTCTTTGAAAAAGTACACCTCTCTTAAGAAAACAACTAAAATATTTCCTGAGGTTTTCATTCTTTTTATCCCGACTTATATGGAATGACTCAAGCGTAGACAAAAAAACATGACTTCTGCTATCAATTCCACACAATACTCGAGTACATGGATGTTGTAAAGCAATCCAAAGTGTAACATGAAAAGCTTAAGTTATTGAGCCCTTTAGTCTTAACTGGAATTAAATGATACGGCATTGTTTTCACAGTAACGAGGAGGTTTCCCCAGTGAGTGGGTGGACTGAGTATGTGTATGTACATATGTATGTATGCAAAAGTTGGAAAAAACAAAGTTGGAAAAACTAACAGCACACACACACCCTTACATACAGTGTTTTTAAACGAAAAAACATACATACACGATATTTGCCGGAGGCTTCAATGTATTCTTGTTATGTTGCAAACTCACTCACACGCTTAAAAACGTTGTATTGCTAAGTGGTATAAGTCTACTTATCCGAAACAATGTTCAAGCTCATGTTGACAAGACATTTCATAGAAAAACTAGCTTTAAATTATATTTGTTGAATATTTTTGACTTATACCACTTTAAAGAAACTCGGTTCATATATATTCAAAAGGACACAAACATCAATGTTCGTGGCAAAAGGTTACACAATTCAGAAACACAAAAACAACGAAAAACTTTCAATATCCGAAAGTTTATGGAGCGCTAGTGTTTAGTCCAAAAAATCTTCTCACATCGTCAAAGCAAAGAAGAGCTGTGGCTAATGTTGCCAAGAATTATACACGTAACGAAAACGATTGTATAAAATGTGAAAATACTAATAATACTTTTCAAGTTTATAATGAGAAAATGTAATTTATAAACAGAATATGTAAATTCATACTGAGAAATTTAAAATTTATAATAGGAATATATAAATTGAATTTGAGAAATGTAAAATCATAATAGGAACATTACTGTATTGTAAATTCATATTGAGAATATATAAATTCATAATAAGAACATACACATTTTTAATGAGAAAAATAAATACAAAATGAGTAAATCCACATTGATAATGAGAAAATATAAATTCATATTCAGGAAATATATATTTATAATGAGAAAATATAAATTCATAATCAGAAACAGTAAAATTTGTAATCGAAGCTATGTATGTTTGTTCTTCTATGGATATTTTCATTGAAACATATATTTTATCAATGTTCTCATTAAAAATTTATATTACCTCAATATGATTTTATATTTTCTTATTATGAATTTATAATTTATGAATATGAAAACATAGTTTCTTATTATGAATTTGGATTTTCTGATTACGAACTTGTATTTCTCATTATGACTTGGTATGTTCCTATTATGCATTAATAGTTCTCAATATAAAGTAACAACTCTCATTATGAATTTACCCATTATGAATTTCTATGTTCCTAATATGAATTTACATTTCTCAATATAAATTTATATGTTCTGATTATGAACTTGAAAAGGGATTGTTGAAAATGCGCACCAAATATAATTTATGCAAATAACAAGTAAAAAGGCGTTAAGTTCGTCTGGGCCGTAACTTATTAACACCCCGCCACGGGGTGCGTCCCACAGATCTCTTTGTTTATACCCTCCACTAGGGTATTATGTCTTTGCGCATTTGTTTGTAACACCCATAAGGAAACGAGATAGACCCATCGTTTATTATACAGATCGTCTTAGAATCCTTTTCTGAGTCGATTTAGCAATGTCCGTCTGTCTGTCTGCCCGTTCGTCAGTCTGTTTGTCCGTCCATCTTCTTGTAATCTTGTAATCAAAGTACAGGTTTCAATTATTGTCCGATCCTAACAAAATGCACACCAAATAGTGTCTCATTGTGGATGCATTGGCTTCTCAATAGCCAGGTGTGGGTTCTCCGAACCATATTTTTCAGCAATTTTGCTTATTGACATAGCCACTGAGATGAAAATGAGCTTCATGATCATTCTTCACGTAGATTTCTTACAGTTCGCGTTACAGACTCATTACTTTGGAAGTAAGATTTAAATATTTCCCAATTCGGTTCGAGCGTATAGCGTTCCATTTTGCAAAAGTCAAACATGAACCTGAAAATAAACATGAATGTTATTCTACGTTTCAAAACCAAAGTAATCAGTAGTTCAAATTTTACATGACCCACAATATTATCCCCTTTTATTTGACACTTATATCGGTATTGTATATCACCCGGTTCAAGTGTAACGACTTTTTTAAATATTGTTGTTCGGTGCTTCACTTGGGAACATCTGTAGTAAAGTGGATGGAATCGGCCCATGTTTGCTAGAAATGTCTCCAAAAAGGCTCCTCTGGTTTGTCTTCTACCCACTCTAGGACACATATTAGTACAAACGTTGGTACTTGTTGTTGCGTACCACTTAGAATCTTAGTAATGGTATTGAGAGTGGAGGGCAGAGATACAAGACGACCGATTTTGAGCCGACTAGCCACCGCCGCATGGTTCTGCACGAGCCACCGATTTCATCGGCTCTCATCAGCCGAAAGTTATGGGTCGACTTGTAACTCTGGCCGAGGTATCATTTAGTCGGCTCCGGGCGACTCTAGTTTTCTCTTATCAACGCAGTCAGAGTGACATGTACACCAAATTTCATAATTCTAGCTATAGCCGAAGATATTAGGAACATCATGATATTTCAATACAAATTGCGATAATTGTTTATATTGAAAAATTCCATGTAAAACCAACTATAAAATTTTCAAGGTGTTCCGATTTTGGTACACGTGTTTGGAATTGCAAGATATTATGTTAGGTGGTGTTTTATGTGAAACAAAGTAAGGAAAGGCTGAAGTCGGGCGGGGCCGACTATATGATACCTCCACTTTTTATCGGAATACAATTCAATTCAGTAAAACAGTGAAAACGGGAAAAATTTTTGTATGTTTGCTAATCACAGGTTAATATGACCTGGTCCAATTTGTCAAATCGAGAATAATATTTGTTTCGGGGCTATATCCAAACATGGAATGAAGTGACTAACTTTCACAATAAGTTCTTCCAGTTGACGTGTTATGTTCAATTTTAAGAAATTCTCTGAAAATACGCGGTTTCTGGGGGAACGAAATTTGTATGAGAGCTATATGTAAATCTGAACCGATGTGACCCATTTTCACCGTGGGTGTTTCTAGTTAAAATATAAGATATTTTGCAACACTTGAAGAAGATCTTTTAAAATATGTGGTTTCTAGAGCAGAAAAAGTCAAATGGGGAGCGAAATTTGAAGGGGAGCTACATATAAATCTGAACCGATCTAACTTATTTTCACCATAGGTTTTCCTAGTTTAAATATAAGATGTTTTGGCAATTTTGAAGAAAATATGTTAAAATATGTGGATTCTAGAGCGAAAAAATTCAAATTGGGAACGAAATTTGTATGGGGGCCATATCTAAATCTAAACCGATTTGCCTCAAATTAAATAGCTTTCGTCCTTGATCCACAAAACTTATTTGTGCCAATTTTTGTTAAGATTGGACTATAATTGCGACCTGTAATTTGATTACAACAATAGATGGACAGACGGATAGACAGACGGACATTGCTAAATTGACTCAGAAAGTGATTCTAAGTCGATCGGTATAATTAACAATGGCTCTATCTCGCTTCCTTTTGGGTGTTACAAGCAAATGCACAAAGACATAATACTCTCGCGGAGTGTATAATTAAAAGGGTACTTTTTAAACAAATTAATTTTAATATTAAAAAATATTTTGCTCCCGATTTGACATTTTTCGCTCTAGAAACCACATAATGTACGCGATTTTCTTTAAATTCGGCACAAAATCTTATAATCCAACTATAAACATATGTGCAGAAATTAGGTAAGATCGGTTCAAATTAAGATATAGCCCCATACAAATGTCGCTCCCGATTTGACATTTTCCGTTCTAGAAACAACATATTGTACTCGATTTTCTTTACATGTGGCACAACATCTTATAATCGAACTCAAAACACCTGTGCAGAAAGTGGGTAAGATCGGTTCAGATTTAGAAATAGCCCCCATATAAATGCCGCTCCCGATTTGACTTTTGCCGCTTTAGAAACCACATATTGTACTCGATTTTCTTTACATGTGGCACAACATCTTATAATCGAACTAAAATACCTGTGCAGAAGATGGGTAAGATCGGTTCAGATTTAGATATAGCCCCCATACAAATATCGCTCACGATTTGACTTTTGCCGCTTTAGAAACCACATATTGTACTCGATTTTCTTTACATGTGGCACAACATCTTATAATCCAACTAGAAACACCTATACAGAAATTCGGTAAGATCGGTTCAGATTTAGATATAGTCCCCAGACAAATTTCGATCCCGATTTGACATTTTCTTCTGTTTAAACGACATATTGTACCCGAATTGCTTTAAATTTGGCACAACATCTTATAATCCAACTAGAAGCACCTATGCAGAAAGTGGGTAAGATCGGTTCAGATTTAGGTATAGCCTCCATACAAATGTCCCTCCCGATTTGACTTTTGTCGCTTTAGAAACCACATATTGTACTCGATTTTCTTTAAATTTGGCACAACAGTTTATAATCCAAGTAAAAAAACCTATGGTGAAAGCGGGTAAGATCGGTTCAGATTTTGATATAGCGCAAATACAAATGTTGCTCCCAAACCGATTTTGGCCAAACTATACATATTATATTTCACCTATTTCGTTCCAGAATTCAATATACCCCCATACAAATGTCCTTTCCGATTTAACATTAATGAACATAACATGTCAAACTCATACATTTACAGGACACAAAAATCCTTCCCGTTTTCATTTTTTCACCGAATTAAAATGTATTCAGATAGAAAGTGGAGTGTATCATAGAGTCGGCCCCGCCCGACTTTAGCCTTTCCTTACTTTTTTTATTTATTCTTTCTCAGCTATATCTGTGTTCTATTGGTTTTTAAAAATCAGTTAATAATTGACTTAGTTATTGAGGTTTTTATTAATACTAGCTTTTTGCAAAAGTGCAAGTTTTGGTCATTCCAGTCTCATCACTCATTAATTTACAAATTGAGTCAAATAAAAGTATGTACAATTTACCAAAACATATAAAAAGTTTTCTTCAATAAGCTATAATTCAATCGGATTCCTTCTTTTTAGATCCGATAAGAAAGATAAAATCGGTCGTAACTCAAGATTTTGAGGGTGTCTGGGAAATTTCAAATACAGATTCGTGTTCTACTCGACAATGCCTACAAGAAAAATAATATCATTTCCCAGAGATTTTGGCCTTGTCTTCACATACCAGAAACTACTTCCGATGGCCGCTCTGACTGTGTGCTTCATACATGTAGATATGTGCTTAGGAAAAATTTAAAATATAAATAGTGCGCCGCAAATATTTATAAAGAATAATTTTCAATATTAGCAAATATAATTTTTAATTGCCAAATTAATCATCTTCAAAATATAGAAAATTTCAAAGAGCCAGTTTTCAAAATAATGTCGCCGCACTCAATACATATTTTGCAATACCAAACACTATAACCAATTTCTTTCTAAAATTTCTCATTGATTTAACCATGAAATTCCGTAAATATATTAATTATCTGCGTGTATTGCGGGTAGCAATAATTGCTTTGTGATACCACAAAAAGGTTATTAAATAATTTTGATTAAAATCGATTTTATTGTTATGTATGTAAATGAATATGTTATGATTTGGGAAGAAAAACATACCATCATAAAGGACACGATACACATACTCATACGCACGCACACATACGCTGATACACAATACAATGAACGTTTGCTCGAATCGATCTAAGGACGCAAAATCACTCTACCAAAAACAGGGCAAAGTTTTGTTTTGAAAATTTCTGAACTTGAAAAATAAATTTTGCCAACATCACAAAGTTGAGCCTTTGGCAAGGCTTCCATTTAGTCGTTCCTTTGCATGGAAATGGCCACGGGAGTTTAGGAGGGGTTTCCTACTGATGTTATTTCTGTACATTAGGGTATGGACAAAAAATCCAGTAATAAAACTGAATTGTTGTGAAATAAGATGTATGATGATTACGGGCAAATTTTGAATTTTTCTATACCGGTGTCAGTGTAATGTACACAAATGGGGAGAGAAATTCCCCATTTTTGATATTTTCATACGATCTGGTAGACCGGTGGATTCTAGCATAAAACGATGTTCCTGAATTATCAGAATAATTTGTATCGTTCAAATGCTATTAGGCCAAAAGACATCAGCTAATGAAACACTCTAGTGCACATACACGTGTGTATATGTTTTGGCGTATGGATATGTAGTTGTGTGGGATCATACACATGGATGTCTTAAAGGTATAAGTGTGTGTTTTGATTTGTTTGGGTTATACTCGCATGAGGTACTTTTGCTCTCTGTTTTATTTTAATATTTTTTATTATTAAATTCGTTTTGTCGCTGCTGTGTCGTATGCACGTTTTTGTTCTAAATGTGAAATCAGTGGAAGGAAATAAAGTTAAATTAAGGAAACACACTCGTTGCAGAAACAATGTTGGAACCAAAACAAATTTAATACTCACATTAATCCTTTAAGGCAGAATCATGAAGGATGAGGGCCACCAAACAAATAATATGTGTGTGTGGGGAATAATACCATCATATTGTTTAATTTCTTCTATCCTATTAAGCGACACGTGAACGTGGAATGCTATTTGACATTGAAATCATAGGGGTGTATTTAAATTTAAAAATTAAACCATCTTAGATTAAATCAGATTATAAAAACTATACACGCTAGCTATATATGCAATAAAGATTGTTCCGATGAATTTTAATGTTCAACAAAAATGTTCCATATAAAAATGCAGTGCACAACCCATATATGAATTTGTTTCGTTTATATTTTTAACTATCACTAGGGTAATATGTCTTTGTGCATTGGTTAGTAGGGCGTATCAATTTTTTTAAATCGCTTTGAAATAGCAAAAGAAAAGGCATGTGTAGGTATTACTGTCCAAAAAGAGAAATTACCAATGTGCGCAAGGACGATATGTAAAAAACACAGAAAATTTTACTTCTCTCAATGTTTCATCTAAAACTATTTCGTTACATAATAGGAAATTGTTGTAATTTATAGATAGTTATCATCAGTTTATATGTTTAAATATAATAATAAATACAATTTAGTCATCTTGTCTTTAACTGATGTCAAAGTGAATGGAAAAATATATTTTATAAGTCACTTTTGTCCACTGAAAGAATCATCATCATACTATTTACTATTTTGTCTTAACCTCAGTGAAAGTTTCATTAAAAATTCGCCAAAAAAGTCTTCATAAAATATATGAAACGTGTTTCATAAAGCACAAACCAATGAAAAGAGTCATAGAATTTATGAAACATTTCATAGAAACTATGAAATGCAGTTCTTCATTCTATCAACTTTTGTTCATTAATTTTCATAATATGATTTATGAAAATTTTCATAGATTTGATTTGAACTGGGATATTGTCCTGGCTCAAGACCATTTTGCATCTATATTTAATAGAATGCAAATTTATTTACAAATGACATGGTGACATTTACTACTTGGCTGCAGATTACCACACTCATGATTTCGACCATGTCAAAAGTCTTTTCAAGTGGCTTAACAGCAACTTTTCAACATCAAACCCGGCCTCCCCTAGTCATAGACTAATATAACCTAACCAAATTTGTCAAATCGAGAATAATATTTGTATCGCGACTATATCCAAACATGTGTAGTATACGATTAGGTATTGACATGTTTTCATTAAATTTTAATTTAATTTAATTTTTTAAATCGACGGTGATATAGTAACTCCAATTTTAACGAACTAACTTCGAAATCAACAGGGTATCTAATGTCACCAAACATACCTGTTTTTACAAACTTCTCCTTGTTATTCGAAACCCAGTTCGACTCGCGACAGAACCTGTCATAGTGAGTTAGGAACGACTTAACTTCCTTTTTCCTCAGCATCTCGATAAGTGAGCACGCATAAATATTAAGTGCAAGAAAAATAGTTTTATTCAGTCATAAAGACTGAAGGTATTTTATTAACAAAATCACGATATATTGTTATATCAGAAGGTAAAAAGTGTTATTTTTAGAACAATACCCAATTTAAATTGCAAAATTTATAGGCAATTACGTTTCATCACCACATTGTGAGAGTCGTAATCATTGTGATAGTCCTAAAAAGTGTCGATCTTCGCCTGGAACTGGCCACAAGTTCCCAATTAAAATAATAAGGCGGACAGTGTCCACGTGGAGGCAACACACATTTCATCCTCCATTCCAAAGAAAGCGCAGAAGAAATAATCAATCACAAGTAATAATATCGGTACAGCCACACCAGAAGAAAATAGTCTGCAAAAACACCAACATCTTGCTTGCTCCGCACAAAAGAAGGATCGGTGTAACTTTGACGTCAATAATGTGGACCTCAATTCTAATGGGATAAGTTAAAAATTATATATTGTTCCCTTAATTTTTATAACCGCAATGATCGCACGGTAAATTCGAAATTTTGAGCTTAAAATTCCATAAAAATGCATAAAGGCAAAAGTCTACTAAATTTAAGTATTTAATTCTTGTCATAAAATTCTAATTTTCTAAAGTTAACATTTGCTAAAAAATGTTCTAAAGTTAAATGTAAAATTTGCTAAAATTCCTATAAAAGTTTTCTAAAGCGAAGTTTAAATTTCTTTAAAACCATGATAAATTTCCTAATCCTGTTTGCAATTCCTAAAATTTTAACACTGAATTTTGTACATATGTTTTTTCGAATTACAAACATACGTAGTTTCTCTAATTCCAAAAATTTTAAATTTATGTTTTGAATATCACATAGCAATAAGTAAATATATTTCGTAAGCTTAAAGTTAGTTTAAAATTTCATAATGAAAGTGCATATCATTCTTTTAAAAGTATTAATTACCGTACGTAAAACCAAAACTAACTAAACAAATTATCAACAGATTAAAATTAAAACAACAAGACCGAATAGAAGAGTTTTTTTCTCGAGTGTAACTATTCTATTGTTACAGCATCATGATCACAAAAAAGATCACATAAAAAACAAACATCATTAGCTAACCACACTGCGCATTGAACATCATTATTAAGTATCATACCAGTTACAACAGACATCATTGCATCGCTACGATCATTAGCACTTGAACATATGCATCGAACTTGCTGGAGGCCTTCATCAAACTTCGACACACGCACAAACAACAAACATATTTGGTGAGTACTAATGATCATTTACTTAAAAGAAGAAAACGCACACAAAAAAACAAGTGATAATAGAAATTTGAGCTGTATGACTATTTGATTGATATTTGGTGTAGCTTTTTCGCGTTTATTTGCTGTTACGTATTTATCTCGAGTATTTATTTTATCGCGATTAGAACAAAATATGTTATATTTTTTTCTGTTGAATGTAGAAGCGAACACGATCGCTAATTAAATCATTTTTCAAAGCTTAATATGAAGTGCACTTTCATAGAATGTTTATGAGGTTCGTTAAAAGTTCATTTTATAAGTTTTTTTTTAATTTTTTTTCTAAAATAAGTTTCTAAAATAATGATTTGAATAAATAGTAGTATATGTTTCAAATATGAATTGATAGATAAAACGAAGTGTTTTCTTGTAGGCCTGTAGTAATGTTGGATTAGGATTCGGTATTCGGGGTCCTGTAATAAAATAGGTGCGCAATCAGGACATTGGTTTGGGAGGGTATAAAGGCACCAGTCTCTCATGACATCAGAGAGATATTATTAGAATTGAATGTTTGTTTTATTCATTCGGTGACTACAATCGGGTATTGTTTCAGGTAGTCATTAGGTCCTCGTAGATCCGTAGTTTTTTCCATTCATAAAAAAATAGGGAGTCTATAATAATTGTAATTAACTTAATATTTGTCAGAAAAGGACGAGAACCCCCCACCCGACTGAAGCTAGTTATTAATGGCTCCCGTAGTCCTCTTTCTGAGCAAATACGAATGGTATCACCACCCTACCATCGGCAATAAACGTTCGGGTTGACAATGACATCGTCAACGTAAACTTCATTCATATAAAGTAGAGAAAATGCCTATTCAGAGACAATTTACATTACACATGGAATAAAGTGACCCACTTTCTCAATAGGGGTTTCCAGTTCAAGTATAACGTGATATGCTCAATTTGAAGAAAATCGCTGAAAATATGTGGTTTCTGGGGTGGTTTATAATGATAATGTCAAATCGGGAGTGAATTTTGTGTGGGAGCTATATATAAATCTGAATCGATCTGACCCATTTTCGCCATTGGTGTTTCTAGTGGAAATATAAGATATTTTGCCAAATTTGAAGAAGATCTGCTAAAATATGTGATTTCTAAAGCAGAAAAAGTTTGAATGGGAGCTATATATAAATCTTAACCGATCTGACATATTTTCACCACAGGTGTTCCTAGTTTAAATATAAGATGTTTTGCCAAATTTGAAGACAATGTGATACATTATGTGGTTTTTAGAGCGGAAAAAGTCAAATTGGGAATGAAATTTTTTTATGGGCGCTATATCTAAATCTGAACCGATTTTCTTCAAATTAAATAGCATACGTCCTCTTGGATCTGACTACAAGCTAAGATTCAAAAAGTAATTTTAAGTCGATCGGTACAAATAACAGCGCCTTTCAGAATAGTCGCTACTCTGTACAAAAATGCTGTTTGACAGTGTTATAAGCAAATGTTCAACATTTTAAGCAGTTCTGTGGTTATCTAAAGATTTTCATCCGAAGCACTAGCATATGCTCTTAAAAATGTTCTATCATATACGATTTTCGTAGAATATTTGGAAAATGCGTGTATCTGATTAGCATACATCGTTAACTGTTTCCAGGGAGAATATTTACAACAGCTGCTACACAGCGCAATAATAAAATTCGCTAAAACTACATTCGTTGCATTCCTGATTATGTCAAAATCGTGTAGTTGCACCCTAGCTTATGGCAAAGCACTATCTGCTTGCTACTCTGTATTTTGTATCTCCTGAACAAATATGCGTACAAAAGTTTATTAAAGTGTTGCTTGTTAACAACATCAGGATAACTTGAAGCAAATAAAGTGCGTGACATACAACACACACACATACATCTCTACATACAACTCGTATCATAAAATAGCACTCCTGCTCGCTCTTGGGGTTTATGACTTCATGGCTGGATGTGCATATCACTCAACAAAACTAATGCGAATTTATTTTAGTTGGAGTACTTTGTGAAAGTTGCACCGTTTGCATACAATAATTATGATCCAGTTTTACTTTGTCAATGTGACCTCTTCTTTATGAACTTTGACCTGAATATGAGCCAAGTTAGATCATATTGGAAAAATTGGAAATATATTATGCAGATATTACAGATGTGTATGAACAGTGTAGCCTCTATAGTTAGGATAACACTGTACAGTAGAAAAATAGCAAGGTTCTGCCAAGGGATACTGCTAGCGTGGACTAAAAAACAATGTACGTAAGCATTTTAAAGGTTTAGGTCTGAAACTGTGTAAAGTGGGGGTTCCTGTTGCTCCGCATTGGCACATTTGAACATTGCGTTAAATTTACAGGAAAATATCTTAACTTAATTTTGGAATTTTGGAGAAAATGTGTCCGATAGCAATGACTAGGGCTTGGGGTCCGGGTATTCCCTATTCGTTTTTCCCGGGAATTCCCGTCCAAATTTTTTCGTGAATTTATTTTAGCTATATAAATGGGAAATTTGCGTGCTTGAGTGACTGACTGATCACTTCCCAGACCAAACGGCTAGAGCTAGAACCATGAAATTTGGTGTGTACATTTCTCTTACAGTGTAGAGGTGTGATAAGACGAGATTTTTCGAAATTCGTACTTTTAAGGGGTAAAAAAGGATAAACATGGTACCACCGCAATAACCAAACGGCTGGACCTAGAATCTTGAAATTTGTTATGGGCATTCCTCTTGCGGCCTTTGAAAAATTCGTACTTTTGAGGGGTTAAATGGGACAGAAAGGGACAAAAATTGTACAAATAATACGGCTGAAGCTATAGTCATGAAATTTGGTGTGTACATTTCTCTTACAGCGTAGAGATCAGATATGAAGGGAATTTTTCGTAATTTGTACGTTTAAGGGGACGGTTGGTCCCAGAATCTTGAAATTACATCGCCTTACAGTGTAGATAAGTGATAACAACGAATTTTCAGAAGTTTTTACTTTTAAGCGGTTAAAAATTGTACGACCGTCCTACCAAACGAGTGGGCTTATAATCTAGAAATTTGGAACGAACATTACTCTTATAGCACGAATCCGCCCAAGAAAATATTTTTGCAAAATTCGTATTTTTATACACTCCACGAGAGTATTATGGCTTTGTGCATTTGTTTGTAACACCCAAAAGGAAGCGGGATAGACCCATTGTTAAGCATACCGATCGACTTAGAATCACTTTCTGAGTCGATTTAGCAATGTCCGTCTGTCCGTCTGTCCGTCTGTCCGTCTGTCTGTCTGTCTGTCCGTCTGTCTGTCCATCTATTGTTGTAATCAAACTACAGGTCGCAATTATAGTCCGATCTTAACAAAAATTGGCACAAGTAAGTTTTGTGGATCAAGGACGAACGCTATTTAATTTGAGGCAAATCGGTTCAGATTTAGATATAGCTCCCATACAAATGTCGCTCCCGATTTGACATTTTCCGCTCTAGAAACCATATATTGTACCCGATTTTCTTTAAATTTGGCACAACATCTTATAATCCAACTATAAACACCTATGCCAAAATTGGGTAAGATCGGTTCAGATTTAGATATAGCTCCCATGCAAATGTCGCTCCCGATTTGACATTTTCCGCTCTAGAAACCACATATTGTACCCGATTTTCTTTAAATTTGGCACAACATCTTATAATCCAACTATAAACACCTATGCAAAAATTGGGTAAGATCGGTTCAGATTTAGATATAGCCCCCAAACAAATGTAGATCCCGATTTGACTTTTGCCGCTTTAGAAACCACATTGTACTCGATTTTCTTTAAATTTGGCACAACAGCTTATAATCCAAGTAAAGAACCTATGGTGAAAGTGGCTAAGATCGGTTCAGATTTAGATATAGCGCAAATACAAATGTTGCTCCCAAATGTTTAACCGATTTTGGCCAAACTATACGAATTATATTTCACCTATTTCGTTCCAGATTTCAATATACTCCCATACAAATGTCCTTTCCGATTTAACATTTTTTGTCAAACACACACATTTACAGGATGAAAAAATCCTGCCCGTTTTCACTTTTTCACCGAATTAAATTGTATTGGGATAGAAAGTGGAGTGTATCATAGAGTCGGCCCCGCCCGACTTTAATCTTTCTTACTTGTTTTGGGGTTGAAGTTGGGCAAAAGGAAATAAAAATGATTCCAGTGAAACAGACGGAGATGGAATCATGACATTCATTCTTCATTCATTCTCAGAATGCTTAGATACGCAAAATGGAGGAATTTTTCGAAATTCGTACTTTTTAAGGGTAAATGGGATAAAAAAGGCAAAGGTAATCATGAAATTCGATGTGTATATTCATCTTACATCGTAGATGCGAGATAAGAAGGTATTTTTCGAAATTTTTACTTTTAAGAGATTAAAATGGATAAAAATTGTACCACCGCCCTTTTATATATATAAATTATTTTTTATATAAATTATTTAATTTGTACAAAGGGAAACAAAATCAATTCGGTGTATAAATTCCTCCAGCTACGTAGGATCTGGTGTAGGAAATTTGATGTGAAATATAAAACGATTTTATTTTTCAAATTTTGTGAGCATTTACAAGCGATTTACCCTGAAATAAATGCGAAATAATACCAAGTAGCGGGTATTTGCTAGTATTGCATATATTTACATTATAAATTCATATATTTACATTACTGACCATAATAATGACCACTTGCTTCTATTATATAGTGTCAATACTTAATCTCTCGTGATATGTGGTTTAATTTTAAATATCTTGTTTTCGCAGAAAAATCGATAAAATCAACGGTGAAACACTTTCAAAGAAGAATTTACTTTAGATATGAAACCAGTAAGAAATAGTTTCAAAATAGAGATAATAATAGAGAAATATACCCTACGGTATATTTAAGAACTAATGACTACACTCGTTTGTCATAATCATCTCCTTATAGAGGCCGAGTTTGATTTTGAAAAGTCGCTGCGAAGCCACTTGAAAAGACTTTTGACATGATGATCGTGGTAGTCTGCAGCCAATTAATAAATATCACCATGCCATTCGTAAATAAATTTACACTCTATTAAATATAGAGCCAGGACAATATCCCAGTTCAAATCAAACATTTATTTGCAATTTCATTTATTAAATTTAATAACCATTACAATAATACAACAAAATTTATTTTTGTATTATAACACTACTCAACAAAATGAAAAAAATTTCATGTACTCCGGATGCGATAATTTTTTCTGTGTAGATAACCTTGACATGAGCTCGAAAAACGCAATAAATTTTTTTTTCGTTTGGTTTTTTTTTATTTTTTTTTTTTTTTAAATTTTAAAAATTTTTTTTGGTTAATTTGTTTTGTCCGGCATAACTCGGGAACCACTAGCCCGATTTAATTGAATTAAATTTTAAAAAATTTAAAATTACAATTCCCTTAATCTATATATATAAAAGAGTTGCGTTACTGACTGACTGACTGACTGACTGACTGACTGACTGACTTATCATTGACCAGCACCCAGACCAAACGGCTGAAGCCAGGGTCATGAAATTTTCAGGGTAGTTCCCAAATATGACGTAGATGTCGACTAAGAAAGGGTTTTACGAAATTCGTACTTTTAGGGGATAAAATGGCCCAAAAAGGGATAAACATCGAACCTTCGTCCTGACTAAACGGCAGTAGCTATAAACATGAAACTCGGTGAGTTCCTTGCAATGACCATGCAGACGAGCTACAAATAGGGATTTTTCGAAATTTGTACTTTTAAGGGCCGAGCGGGACAAAAAGGGATAAAAATGGTACCAACTAAAGTATTACAGCTAGAAACGTGAAATTTGGTATGTAAATTCCTCTGACGATATAGAAACGAAGTAAAATTGGATTTTTCGAAATTTGTACTTTTAAGGGGCGAGCGGGACAAAAAGGGATAAAAATGGTACCAACTAAAGTATTACAGCTAGAATCGTGAAATTTGGTATGTAAATTCCTCTGACGATATAGAAACGAAGTAAAATTGGATTTTTCGAAATTTGTACTTTTAAGGGGCGAGCGGGACAAAAAGGGATAAAAATGGTACCAACCAAAGTATTACAGCTAGAAACGTGAAATTTGGTATGTAAATTCCTCTGACGATATAGAAACGAAGTAAAATTGGATTTTTCGAAATTTGTACTTTTAAGGGGCGAGCGGGACAAAAAGGGATAAAAATGGTACCAACTAAAGTATTACAGCTAGAATCGTGAAATTTGGTATGTAAATTCCTCTGACGATATAGAAACGAAGTAAAATTGGATTTTTCGAAATTTGTACTTTTAAGGGGCGAGCGGGACAAAAAGGAATAAAAATGGTACCAACTAAAGTATTACAGCTAGAAACGTGAAATTTGGTATGTAAATTCCTCTGACGATATAGAAACGAAGTAAAATTGGATTTTTCGAAATTTGTACTTTTAAGGGGCGAGCGGGACAAAAAGGGATAAAAATGGTACCAACTAAAGTATTACAGCTAGAATCGTGAAATTTGGTATGTAAATTCCTCTGACGATATAGAAACGAAGTAAAATTGGATTTTTCGAAATTTGTACTTTTAAGGGGCGAGCGGGACAAAAAGGGATAAAAATGGTACCAACCAAAGTATTACAGCTAGAATCGTGAAATTTGGTATGTAAATTCCTCTGACGATATAGAAACGAAGTAAAATTGGATTTTTCGAAATTTGTACTTTTAAGGGGCGAGCGGGACAAAAAGGGATAAAAATGGTACCAACCAAAGTATTACAGCTAGAATCGTGAAATTTGGTATGTAAATTCCTCTGACGATATAGAAACGAAGTAAAATTGGATTTTTCGAAATTTGTACTTTTAAGAGGCGAGCGGGACAAAAATGGATAAAAATGGTACCAACTAAAGTATTACAGCTAGAAACGTGAAATTTGGTATGTAAATTCCTCTGACCATATAGAAACGAAGTAAAATTGGATTTTTCGAAATTTTTACTTTTAAGGGGGCGAGCGGGACAAAAAGGGATAAAAATGGTACCAACTAATGTATTACAACTAGAATCATGAAATTTGGTATGTAAATTCCTCTGACGATATAGAAACGAAGTAAAACTGGATTTTTCGAAATTTGTACTTTTAAGGGGAGAGCGTGACAAACAGGGATACAAATGGTACAAACTAAAGTATTACAGCTAGAAACGTGAAATTTGGTATGTAAGTTCCTCTGATCATATAGAAACAAAGTAAAATTAGATTTTTTCGAAATTTGTATTTTTAGGGGGCGAGCGGGACAAAAAGGGATAAAAATGGTACCAACTAATGTATTACAACTAGAATCATGAAATTTGGTATGTAAATTCCTCTGACCATATAGAAACGAAGTAAAATTGGATTTTTCGAAATTTTTACTTTTAAGGGACGAGCGGGACAAAAAGGGATAAAAATGGTACCAACTAAAGTATTACAGCTAGAAACGTGAAATTTGGTATGTAAGTTCCTCTGATCATATAGAAACAAAGTCAAATTAGATTTTTTTCGAAATTTGTATTTTTAGGGGGCGAGCGGGACAAAAAGGGATAAAAATGGTACCAACTAATGTATTACAACTAGAATCATGAAATTTGGTATGTAAATTCCTCTGACCATATAGAAACGAAGTAAAATTGGATTTTTCGAAATTTTTACTTTTAAGGGACGAGCGTGACAAAAAGGGATAAAAATGGTACCAACTAAAGTATTACAGCTAGAAACGTGAAATTTGGTATGTAAGTTCCTCTGATCATATAGAAACAAAGTCAAATTAGATTTTTTTCGAAATTTGTATTTTTAGGGAGCGAGCGGGACAAAAAGGGATAAAAATGGTACCAACTAATGTATTACAACTAGAATCGTGAAATTTGGTATGTAAATTCCTCTGACCATATAGAAACGAAGTAGAATTTGATTTTTTCGAAATTTGTACTTTTAAGGGAATAGCGGGACAAAAAGGGATACAAATGGTACCAACTAAAGTATTACATCTAGAAACGAGAAATTTGGTATGTAAATTCCTCTGACCATATAGAAACAAAATAAAATTAGATTTTTTCGAAATTTGTATTTTTACGGGGCGAGCGAGACAAAAAGGGATAAAAATGGGACCAACTAAAGTATTACAACTAGAATCGTGAAATTTGGTATGTAAATTCCTCTGACCATATAGAAACGAAGTAAAATTAGATTTTTGGAAATTTGTACTTATTAGGGGGTAGGCGGGACAAAAAGGGTTCCAATTTAAGGATTGCAGCTATAGTCGGGAAATTTGGAGTGTAAACTTTGTGTAAAGCGCAATCTAAATGGATTTTTTGAAATTTTGTTATAGGGGGTGAGCAACAAGGGATAAAAGTAGTACCAACTAAAGTATTGGAGCTATAGTCGTGAAATGTGGTGTGTAAGTTCCACTGACAACGTAGACTTGAAACATAAATGGATTTCTTGAAATTTGTACTTTTAAGTTGCGAGCGGGACAAAATGGGATAAAAATGGTACCAACTTTAGTATTACAGCTAGAATCGTGATATTTAGTGTGTAAATTCCTCTGACCATATAGAAGCGCAGTAGTTTGATTTTTCAAAAGTTGTACTTTTAAGGGGTGCGCGGGACGAAAAGGGATAAAAATGCTGTACAATCATTTAATTAAGTAAGCACGGAACATAAATGGATATTTCAAAATTTGTACATAAAAGGGGGGATACGGGACAACAAGGAATAAATGTGTTACAAAAAAGTACATATTTTTAGGGGAAGCAAAAACACAAGTTACCTACAGTAATTTTTCAAAATGTGTACATTTTGGGAAAGAAGTGCAAAAAGTTATAAACTGGCTGGCTGAATCTAGAAACATGAGATCGAGGATATAAATGGTTGCAATATTTTATTCAAAATATTATAAAAATTATACATACGATGTAGTTCAGCTAAAATAGTGCATATCGACAAGCACATTCCTCTGACTGTGTGTGAGTGGTAGCTAATAGGAGGTTTCCAAATTACTATTTTAGATTTATCTATATCCACCAAAAGAAAATAAAATAAATACTATCCAAAAACAAAGACGGATAAAATTACAATTAACTGGCTTTTTCGCGTGCGAAGCAGCGGGTACTGCTAGTTACAATTAACTGGCTTTTTCGCGTGCGAAGCAGCGGGTACTGCTAGTCTGTTCATATATTGTTTTCCTATACAAGCAACAGTTTCCAAGTTAAAAATGAATATATAAAGGAAAAAACTTATTTTTTGCCTAAAGATTTAATTTTTTTTTTTTAAATCCATAAAAAATCCAAAATGAAAAAAAATGTCAAATCTTATTACTTTTACGTAAAGTTATGTGGTTCTACTGTCTCCGGATCTGATGTTGGATGTATCGCCTCATTATTAGATGCCCATCTTGAAACGGACGGTTGCGGGTCCACTGGTTCTTCGCAAAATGGCACTGGAAAATTCACTGTTGAAACAGCAGCGTAAGTCCATCGTATATTTTTTCCCACGCCTGTTTTTTTGCTAAGACAGAAGTAGCAATCTGTTACATGGCAAAGCGGAGCTCTCCAAAGCATTGGCATGATGATTCTCGGCTGTCGTCTGAAAGAATTTCAATAATAAGTTATATATGTTCTTGAATTTCGTAATCTACACTTACCTTGAGTCAGCTAGCTGTACGTAGCACCTTGGACATAGAGCACTTGGTGTCCACCGCTCATCTATGTTTGAGACCTTTAAATTGAAGCTCTCTTCAAATGAATCTCTCAATTTAGGTGAAAAACAACGCTTGTTTTTTTCAGAAACGTATTCTCCGCACATGTAACAAAAATTACTTGGATTGGTATTGCATTCAAATCCTCGCGAACGTTTGCTCATTTTAACTATCGCGTTCGTCGACACTTGTTGAATGAGTAAAATCGATCAATGAAGACCTATTTATACTGTGTATTGTTTAGTATTTTACTGACAGGTACTTATAAATGGGTGTATATTTTTTTACGGTGGCTACATACCTGTTTCACCATGTGTGAGTCTTAAATTTTCCGAATAATGACCACCCTTAAATGTGGGTTGCATTTCTGTAAAAAAATCATACAGGTAGACAACGGAAAACCCAAATAGTTAAAAAAGTCCCCTTTCCTTTTTTCCTTTTAATTGTTCACGCACATTTATTAGCGTTTATTACTTTGCTTACGCAATCATAAAAATTAAATAACCCTTTGTTTATTCCGTTTTGTTAATTCTGAGAATAAAAAAAGAAAAAACCTTACCATAGACAAAGTTGTGCATATGTCGAGCAAATTTTTGAAATTCATACCTTTACTCAATTGCGAATTTTTTAAAATTTAATTCAATTAAATCGGGCTAGTGGTTCCCGAGTTATGCCGGACGAAACAAATTAACCAAAAAAAAATTTTTTAAATTAAAAAAAAAAAAAAATAAAAAAAAACCAAACGAAAAAAAAAAATTTATTGCGTTTTTCGAGCTCATGTCAAGGTTATCTACACAGAAAAAATTATCGCATCCCGAGTACATTTTGACTGTTGACTAGTGTAATCATTTTGTTTTGTTCTTCTCGATCACTTGTAATTAGGGATTGAATTCATATTGAAAAATTACCAAAACACCGTGCACATTGGGCGTTAATGTGTTAAAAAACACACCCGTTACTAAATGTTGATATTGGGCATTCCGAAAATAAATTATTTTTACCCGGGAATTCCCGGTATCGCAACCTTTCATTCCCGTTTTCCGGAAAATCCCAAATCCTTGCAAAAATTAACAAGTTTTTTAATCTAAAAAAAACAAATTTCCAAAGTGGGGAAAATATATTAAAAAATTGGTATTTTTACTGAAATGCCTGGCATATTTTTATTTGCCGCAGGGATATGTTAATATTTTCTGAACCAGAGGTCGACATACATGTTAAAAAATAATTTTTATGCTTTGCGATTTGAGAATTTTTACAATTTTTCTTTATTGAAAAATTGACAGTTTTGACGAGGACTTACCGGTGAGATTTGGTGACCAAAAGAAGGACATCGAACACATAAAGGGTGTTTTTTATTGGGGTATAGAACTTTAAGTTGGCATCACTTTTATAACTGGCGGCCATTTTGTCAGCTGTCAAGTGATTAATATTTAGTTTGGTTTGCCATTTCATCATGAACAAGTTGACAAAAGAACAACGTTTGCAAATCGTGCAAATTTATTTCGAAAGTAATGGTTCAGTTCGCGAAGTTCACCGCAAGCTCCGTCCATTTTATCGACATAATCGTCCATCAGAGCAATTAATTCGGTTAACCATGGATCGTTTTCGCACTACGTTTACTCTATGTGATGATACGCATCCGCAGAGACGTCGAACAGTGCGCACCGAAGAAACAATTGCCGCTGTAGAGCAAAGTGTTGAAGAGGACCTGAATGAATCGATTCGCCACCGTGCACAGCAATTGGAGCTTTGGAAAATTGGACCTGTAGAATTGGCTATATTCGAGCCAGCCGCGGCGGCCACATGCCCGAAATCATATTTAAAAATTAATGGCATAAAATTATCCTTCCAATAAATCCAAATTGATGGACATTAAAACGATTTTCTTGTGTTTTATTTCAATTCGAAGTTCTATACCTTAATAAAAAACACCCTTTATAAATAATGTCTCCCTCGCACAAAATAAATGAAATTTGCACACACAAGAACAAATTTTATATGTATCCATGGGTAATATCAATTTATATTGCAAGTTTTTATATAATTTGATAAAAAATACATATTCGTAGAGGTTATTTGAGATTACACATAAATTTTCGACGAGAATATCCACAGCATTTGTTCCTTCCATTTAGCAGAAGTCAGTGTAATACGCATAAACATAGATAAAAAGTGATTTAAAAATATTTTAGGTTTCAGCTTAGCTATGTTTTACTGTATGAATATTTAAATGTATGTGTGTCTGCCCATGTCGTCCAATAGAAATAGAGAAAATTCAATAAAAATAGGGATGCCACCCGGGAATTCTAGAATAGCACATTTATTTGAAAAATCGTTCAAATATTAAAAATACCAATGGATTTTTATACCCTCCACCACCAGGATGGGGGTATACTAACTTTGTCATTCCGTTTGTAACACCTTGAAATATCGACCTAAGACCCTATAAAGTATATATATTCTTGATCGGCATAAAATTCTAAGACGATCTAGCCATGTCCGTCTGTTGAAAGCACGCTAGCATCTAAACGAAAGGAGCTAGGACATCCAAATTTTACATAAATGCGTCCTATAGCCGTAGATCGGTTGGGAGTGAAACTGGGCGAAATCGGCCCAAAGGGAAAACATTTTCCCTCACAAGGACTAAAAATACCCATAATATTCCCTAATATTTTAGAGTATTTAAGCACATTTTTTCAATATGTCTGCTTACTTGATATTGGGTGTGTGCATTCCCCCTATAACAAAAATGTGGACCACAAAGTGATTTTTATTCGTAGGGGGTGAAATGGGGCGAAAAGCGATAAAAATGGTACCTTTCAAACGGCAACAGCTAGAAACACGAAATTTGATGTGTACATTAGGGCGTACCTCAAAAAAAAGTTCGCCGTACACCTTCGAATATGAAGTATTATTGAAAGGTAGTTTCAAAAAAATTTTTTTATTTTTTTATGCCGAACGTAGGGGTCGCGCTTTTACATTTTTCTATATAACTTCTGCATTTATAAACGGATTTTAAAGTGTGATACATCGATGTTTTTGTCTCGACGAAGCCGATTTTTTTGTCTTTGAAGTCATTGAGCTCAAGCACCCCCTTCTGGTACTTACCCATCATATCTCAGTTGCTACTACCCTAATGTACCACTCTAATATCAGAAAATTAAAGCTCGCATAAAATCATGAATCATGCTTGAGCTTTTTTTTTACTTGTAACCTGGTATGCTCTAGTGTACATTCCTCCAATTGAGTAGATTATAATATAAAGGGTGATTTTTTAAGAGCTTGATAACTTTTTTTAAAACAAAAACGCATAAAATTTGCAAAATCTCATCGGTTCTTTATTTGAAACGTTAGATTGGTCCATGACATTTACTTTTTGAAGATAATTTCATTTAAATGTTGACCGCGGCTGCGTCTTAGGTGGTCCATCCGCTTAGTCCAATTTTGGCATTTCCACGTTTTTGAGTAACAGAGACCCAATTGGTGCGAACGGCGACGAATCGAAAATTGGTGGTCATCATTAACACTGGCCGATACAGCTGCGATATTTTCTTCAGTTCGCACTCTACGTAAGAGTGTTGGTGGTTTAATGTCCAACAATGTAAATTTGGTGCGAAATTTAGTCACAATAGCCCGAATAGCCGCTTCAGTGGGTCGATTAAACTGACCATAAAATGGAAGCGCGCAATGAACTTTCTTAACAGAGCACGCATTTTGATAATAAAATTCAATAATTTGCAAGCGTTGTTCGTTTGTAAGACGATTCATGATGAAATGTCAAAGCATACTGAGCATCTTTCTCTTTGACACCATGTCTGAAATCCCACGTGATCTGTCAAATACTAATGCATGAAAATCCTAACCTCAAAAAAATCACTCTTTACAAGTATTTTTCCAAATTCGTACTTTTAAGGGATAAAATGGGAATAGAGGTATAAAAATGGTACAAACCAAACGGTTGCACGTAGAATATTGAAATTCGGTGTATACATTCCTCTGACTGCGTGGACACATAAAAAACGGATTTTGCCGAAATACGTACTTTTTGGGGTTAAATTGAAAAAAGGGATAAAAATAGTACCAACCAAATGACCGCAGCTAGAGTCATGAAATTCGGAATAGACATTCCTCTGACTGCGTCGACACGAAAAATAAAAGGTTTCTTCCAAATACGTACTTTCAAGGGATACAATGGGTACAGAGGGATAAAAATAGTACCAAGTAAGCGACTTACTAGAATGATGAAATTCGGTGTGTACATCCCTCTTATTGCGTAGACACGTAAAATAAAGCTATTTTAAAAAGTCGTACTCTTAAGGGGGTAAAATTGGTACGAACCAAATGGCCGCAGCTAGAATCATGGAATTCGGTGTATACATTACATTGCATAAACACGCAAAATAAAAAATTGATTGAATCATTTTGTACTATGTACGTGACATAATGGATTTTCTAATTTTGTAGTTTTTGAATTAAAATAGAGTGGAAATACAACCAACTGTAGCACCCACTATCTACTAATATTTATGGTATTTAAGCGTTTTTTCAATATATATATATATATATATATATATATATAAGAATATTTATTTTTTGAAATGACTTGAAGTATTATTTGGATTTATATGTAAACGTATTGGTAGCCTTACCTTATAAGCGTGGTTTATAAAAATATTTTATACATATATTTATGCACTCCACGAGAGTATTATGTCTTTGTGCATTTGTTTGTAACACCCAAAAGAAAGAGAGATAGACCCATTGTTAATTGTACCGATCGGCTTAGAATCACTTTCTGAGACGATTTAGCAATGTCCGTCTGTGTGTCCGTCTGTCCATCTATTGTTGTAATCACGATACAGGTCGCAATTGTATCCAGAACCAAACGAAACATTGGACAACGAAGTTTTTCGGGGCAAGGACGAACGCTATTTTATTTGAAGAAAATCTGTTCAGATTTAGATATAGCCCCCATACGATCTTCACTCCCGATTTGACTCTATCCACATATTTCAACAGATTTTCTTCAAAATTGGCAAAATATCTTATAGTTCAACGGTTCAGATTTATGTATAGCTCCCATACAAATTTCGCTCCCGATTTAACTTTTTCCGCTCTAGAAACCACAAATTGTATCATATTATCTTCAAATTTGGCAAAACATCTTATATTGAGACTAGGAACACCTATGGTGAATCGGTTCAGATTTATATAGAGCCCCATAAGAATTTCACTCCCGATTTGACTCTTTTCCCTCTAGATACCACATATTACAACAGATTTTCTTCAAAATTGGTAATACATCTTATATTTCAACTAGAAACCCCTGTGGTAAAAATGTATTAGATCGGTTCAGATTTATATAGCTTCCATACAAATTTCGCTCCCAATTTCAATTTTTCCGCTCTATAAACCACATATTTTAACAGATCTTCTTCAAACCTTGCAAAATATCTTATATTTCAACTAGAAACACCCACGGTGAAAATATGCCACATCGCTTCAGATTTACATATAGCTCTCACACAATTTTCGTTCCCCCAGAAACCGCGTATTTTCAAAGTATTTCTTAAAATTGAGCATAACACGTTATACTTCAACTGGAAGAACTTATTGTGAAAGTTAGTCACTTCATTCCATGTTTGGATATAGCCCCGATACAAATATTATTCTCGATTTGACAAATAGGACCAGGTAATATTAGCCTGTGATTAGGAAACATACAAATTTTTTTCACGTTTTCGCTTTATTACTGAATTAAAAGTTTTCCGATAGAAAGTGGAGTGTATCATATAGTCGGCCCCGCCCGCTTTTCCTTACTTGTTTTGGTTTGTTTGGCTATATTAAAATAAATTATATTTTCCTGTAATATTACTGCACTTCTACGAAAATCGACAGCATTCCACAATCCACGGTGGAGGATATATAAAGTTCGGCCCGGCCGAACTAAGCGCCGTTTTTACTTGATTTAATTTTTTCTAAAAAATAAATGTTCAATGTTGACATAGAAACAGTGGTTTGAGAACAATCTCTTAAAAATTGAGAAAAAGTTTTTTTTTTTTGAAAATAATAGAAAAAAGAATAAAATTTTATTTATGTATGTATATTTAAAACCCAAAACTGCAAAAATATAATAAATATAAAAATTTTGATTTATTAAGCTTACTGTTGAAATAAAGCAAGAATCCCAGAAGAAAGTTACCAAAATCCCGAATCCCATGACATATCAAACTTAGTCCCAATTGACATCCCTATTTACGAATACTTAGATAAAGTTACACCTGTGTGTGTCATTTGTTGCGTTTATCTTGAGGAGGAAACTTCGATGTGAAAACTTTTGATATCTTATAAATGCGTGACTGAAATGTCATCACATTCCTCTAGGACGTTATTGAACATATCACAGTGGAAACAAGAGTAAGAAGATACATATAGATCTCCAAGCGGAGGTCTTAGTCTATCAGATTTTTTTCCGACATAAAAATTTAAAATTCAAGACAAAAGGTTTGAAAAAGTATGTTATTTAAGTCTTAAATATGAAGTGTCTGAGGTGATAGTAACCTCAAATATTAGAAATTCTTATGGGAGGAGGATACTTCCTGAATATGGCCTCTTAAATTCGAAAATTGAAAGGATTTTTCTAACTGCATAAAACTACATTGAATCCATGTGATACCAAAAAAATAGTAAGATACCGCCAACTGATTCTGGTAGACTGAAAGGGGATATGAGTCATTCCATGTCGACAGAGGTGATTGTTTTGAATGTTCATCTCTTAAAATTATTGTATACGTATTTTTGGAAAAAAATGATTTTTTCAAGAGTTCTGACAAATTTAATAGTGAAAAAATACTAATTTTTCAAAAACCTGTGTTCATTTAATCGCCTGTAACTCCTGAAATACTTTATCGATTTTAATGTGTTATACCTTGTTTTGAAGTTCATTTCAATTGGAAGTGGTGTATTATACCCGGGTTAGATTTTTTTGAAGATTTTGTGATTTTAATTCTTTTATTTTGACTTTCGAAATGATTACACTAATCCATTTTTTTGAAATTTTAAAGTTGCGTTCCTAGGTCTTTTTTAAGCGACTATTTTAGTTTGAAAGTGGAGAAATGATTGCTTTTATTTTTTTACAAAATTTTTGGTATTTTTTACAAAATCAACCAGAATTACAAAATTAAAGATTTTTTTTCACTGCACCAACGCTCAGGTGATATCCCCTATAAATGCAGGGCATTACATCGGAAGGAAGATCATGTATTGGGAGGAGGAAAGAGGGAGTAGTGTCTGTTGACATCTGTTTTGAATCTCTGAATGTCGTAATTGGAGGGAAAGATATTTGCCGGAAGTCGATTCCACATACGGATAGTACGGGCGAAGAACGAATTTATTCTGTAATGTGTAGTGCGGCCGGTTGTTCAATCGACAACAAATGGGTGAGCGTTCCTGGAGAGTCGAGTATCTCTACCGAACGTTCTCACGGGCGGTATAGGATCACGAATTTCCGAAGAACAAACACCATGAAAGTATCGATAGAACAATGACACACAACCAACATTACGACGGTGTTCAAGGAAGACAATAGAATTGGATATCCTACCATCGCCCTCCTCTGGACACGGTCAAGTAGCCCCAGTGATGAAGCTGGAGCACCCGACCATATATGGGAGTTGTATTCTATCTTTGGTCTGATTTAGGTAGTATATATATTGAGAAGATCAGAGGATGTGAAATATTTCTAACATCGTTTTAAAAAGCCTAAACAATTGAATGCTTCTTTCGACACATCAAATACATGTTTTGTCCAACGAACATCACAACGAACATTTCATGCCGAGAACATCGAGAGTATCTGATTGCCCAATATCTATACCGTTCATTAAAATCGACGACACCGTTGGACCAGTGAATCGCTTGTGAGACAACAAGGAGCACTGAGTCTTACGTGCATTAAAATCTACTCTATTCACTCGACCCCATTCAGAAATGGCCAGCAAATCCTGGCTAAGTGACTCATCCATCGATCGCCTTTTGTTCTCAATTTCTTGGCGACTAGGTCTATGATCGAATGAGTATGAATGACAGAGGTTGCTGTCATCCGCAAATGAGTATATTGGATTCGAAGTCCGATCCAAGAGGTCGTCGATGAAAATAAGAAAAAGGGAGGGGGAAAGGACAGAGCCCTGTGGTACGCCTGCGTTTAACATATATTCGTCGGATGAGAACACATCAACAACAACACGTATAGTGCGATCTCTGAGGAAGCTCGATATAAATCGAGAGAAGTCACTACCAACACCAAAAGCGATAAGCTTTGATAAGAGTGCGCCGTGCCAAACTCTATCAAAGGCCTTGGAGATATCTAGAGCAACGACCTTACTTTATCCAAGCTGGTGGAAAGATCGATTCCACTTTTCGGGTAGCAGTGTCATCAGGTCTCCCGTAGATCGATTCCCACGGAAGCCATACTGTCGATCATTAAGTAAGTCATTGTTTTCTAAATACCTCACAAGATGGTGGTTAACCATACTCTCCATAACCTTCGAGAGCGCTGAGCAAATCGCGATCGGTCGATAGTTAGCAGGGTTATTTGCCTCTCCTTTTTTAGGGATGGGCTGGATGTTCGCAATCTTCCAACACGCTGGGAAAACTCCTGCACGGTATGCAAGCGTCGAAGAGCACTTACATAGGACAAGTGCTGAAATTCTATCCGGGCTTGGAGATTTATTTACGTCGAGATTTGCGAGAACCCTTTTAACTCCCCGTGTTCGAAAAAATATCTGAGGCATGGAACTAGATACATTTTCGATCACGGGGAGTGGTTGATTGCTTTCCGGCAAGGATGAATTCCTTGCAAACATTTCAGCCAATAGGTTAGCTTTGTCAATCGGGTTAGTGAATATCTGGCCATCTTTAACAAGAGTTGGGATAGATGAGGAGTTATCTTTACTCTTCTCACAAATGACCAAAAGCTCTTACTTCCCCTGGGAGAAGCAAGAACTTTGGCACGAAGACGTTGTTCGTACAGAAACTTTTCACGTCTAAGTACCCTGGCACACATGGTTTTTGTCAGCTTGCGTAGCAGATCAGTTGTGGCATTTTTATTTAAACGTCATTTCCTGAATGCTTCCTCTTTGGATCTGACAGCAGCCTTGCATGTCTGGTTAAACCAACTTTTATTAGATGGTTTATCCGAAATAATTTTAATTGGAATAAATGACTTCATTCCAATCAAAATAATATCGCCATTTATAAAACAAAGTTTCCGATTGAAATGCTGGAAAAAGTTGTTGAGCTCGGCCCAACGTTCCTTTTCGTATATATATATTGTCCGCTAATTAGTACGGGGGCTACTGGGTGACCTCCCAATATTGGTAATCTCGACCATGGCATTGTCAGCTAGACAATATGTTCTCACAGCGAAATTT